>VZZY01002884.1:0-33577 GCA_013400335.1 Eurystomus gularis
TCTGTGATTCTGTGATTTTGCTAATTTTTGTACAAACAAATTGTCCTCATGAGCTGATACGCCCTACTTCGAGTTGCATTAGACAACATTCTTCATAGGAAACAGTCCTGTTCCCAAAAAACTTAAGTCAATGAACTTGGAGCCATCAATTCTCTAAGTTCATAAAAAGAACAAAACAAGAACGGAAGACTAAATACTTTCCAAACAGTGTTTTTCAAATTGTGGTCTAGGGACCACAATCTAGGATCTCTGCAAACTATCAAACCACAACTGGGAAAATTATGGCAAGACTGAAATGAAGAACTAAAATCTACACAGAGATTTCAATTCATGTAAACAAATAAACAAAATTGGAGAAAAGGAAAGTAATAAAGAAATGTCCAAATATCCTTAGTCAGTTAGGGAAGCCTTCTATTAATAATGCTAAAGAGTAAATTTCGTAAACCAAAATATATGCAATTCTATATTTTTGTGTTAGGTGTTTCTACAAGTGCCCAAGCATCACAGCTCCTTTCCTCTGCCCAATTCAATCCTGAATGAATAGCAATGGCTGTGACTGTACAAGAACAAGAAACAACCACTTTTGGAGTTGAAGGGAAGTAACTACTTGACTGAAAACTGAAAGGGAGAGAAAGGAAAAGTTAGACTCACAATTTGATAGAGTTTACAGATCTAACTGTAATTTTAAAGCCATGGTGTGGCTCTGCATAGAAAACCATTTAAAGTCTCTCTTTCTGTGTGTCAAGTGAAAGATTTGAAAAATAAAAATAAAATTGTAAAGCAAGGGTACCTGCTATAATCTTAACGCACTTCTATACAAACCACAAGGAGGGGAAAAATGCTTAAAACTTCAAGGAACTATGTAAGGCAAAGTTAATAAAGGGAAATAGGAAAGCCATATAACAATTATCCCATGTCTACCTCTTAGCCAGACTTATTAATGAGAAACTGGATTCTATATTCCAACTTTGTATCTGTGTGTCTGTGATGCCAAAAACTCTGCTACCCAATATATTCAGCAATCTAAGGTGTAATATCTCTAACATCTATAAGATTGCTATCCTACAAACTTTGGAGACTAGGCCTCCCAAACCCTCCCGAACTGCATGAGACAATAAACGTCCTTGTGCAGATTAAATGGACTTGACTTACAGTAATTACTGTGCAGAGCACATTTTTCCACCATAGGAAATTGCTATTCCACATGGAACTTTGGCAGACGCAGCTGCTCCTGCATTTTTCAGATCTTGCAAAAGGAGAAGACTGAAGATTGCAGAACTGAAAATAGGTGAAGAGAGATTTTCACCATAATAGGGGGACTGGAGCAGCTGAGTACAGTCCTGGGACATCAGGTCAATTGCTGGGGAGCTGCTTACGGTTAGGTGACAATCATGCAGGGCTGTCTCAATGTATAGAGCTTCTCTGTCTCTGCAGAGTGTGCTTGGGTAGCAGTATGATCATGAAACTAGGTTTAAGAGAAGGTAATGAAAAAAAGAAAGAAAAAAAAAGTGCTGGGCTTGTTTGATGCATCTTTCTCCTAATCAGGTTGGAAGAAGGGCTGAAAGAAATGGGACTTATACATGAATCCTGACATTAAAACCAATTTAGCATAAAAATTTGTTACTTTTGTAGTAAAGAGTACAAAAATCTCCAGCCTCTTTTCTGCCACTTTCTGCATTTTTCTGCATTGCAACTTTCACTGTAGTTCTCATCACTTGACCCTTACTGTTAACAAAAGCTAAGCTCTCTGCATTGGTAGACTTTCTTCTTGTATATGATTAGCACAATTTGCATGCTAACTGCAATAAAAAACAATACTAGACAACGGTAATAACAGCACGAGGAGGTAGATACGACTTACTGTGTATAATTGCACAAAAAGATGATTCAGTAGAGGGCTGAAGTCTTACCTGGTATGGTCTTTAAGTAAATTTTAGTAACATTATCTTTTTTTGTTTCATATCTTTTGTAAGACATATGAAAAAACTTTTGAATGAAATAATTTACACACCTTATAAAACCAGTTTGGTACATGCATGTATCCTACACATTTCATGGTTAGTTCACAGTTTCAGTTGGTTTGTTGTGGGGGGGTTTTGGGGAGGTTTTTTCGGGGCCTTGGATTTTTTTTTTTTCCCCACATTTCCCATTATTTATATTTCTCAAGAGACCTCATGGCTGGAAATATACTTTGCCTTGGGACACAATCTAGCCCAAAAGAGACAACTCAAAATGTTTTTTAAAAGGAGAAAAGTATATATTTGAAATCACCAAACTACTTAGCCAAGCAAAAGATCAGTACCTGAAGGGTAGTTTTACAAAGCTATGGAAGGCAAGCATCACAGGCTTTCTGTTTCTTATTAATACCACTTTTCTATCAAAAATCTACACCAGCAGGCTGCTGGGACACATCCTATAATGGCTACCTGAACTTCCCCAGAGATATTTGGCACACCTCTGACTGCAGTATTAATATTTTTCTTTACTACCTTCCAATCACTGCCAACACAAACACGTATGAGAACTGGTTTCAACAATATTTAGATTCTTTTTTGAAGGCTTGTATAGAAATTAGTGCTCCAAAGTTTCCTGGACACTAGTGGTATGTGCTATGGACTTAATTGCCCTTAAACAAACCACCAGAATAAAAGAGGAAATGTACACCTAATAGAAAAAAAGTATTTCAAGATAGGGCAGGGATGCAGAAATAAGAACTACATATTTTGGCAGGGAAACCAGCAGAAATAGCAGAAAAAGTCAAAATGATACTATATCAGACAGCTGGAAGACTTAAAAAAAATAAATCAACTTTAAGGAGTTAGAAAACTAGCAAAAAAAAAAAAAAAAGAAAGAAAGAAAACCACTAAAATTCCTTTGGAAATGGGAAAATAGAACTGGAGGCAAAAAAATATCAACATCTGCATTTAATATTCTAGGCTAGGAAAGGTCCATGAAAAAACACAGGTCAGTGAAACCAGTTTTAACAATGGAGAAGGTGCAGATGAGCACTAAGCCCATTTCTATCTCATGCCTCTCAAAGTTTGTTACAAACAAGCACCTCAAGGAAGGAAACACTGAAAACTGGGGATAATAACCTTACCTTGACTCACATATGGGAGAAGTTGCTTGATAATTATCATAGAAGAAGTTACTGCAATACTTTCTTTTTTAAGGACAGTTTTTAATGTAAAACTAGGAATTAATAAAGAGCATAGAGTCCTGGGTATACCGAAGAACCTAGGAGTTCCAGTGTGAGCAGCCTTGTAAGGAATCTCAAAAACAAGAGACCTGTATGACAAATTATATTGGAATATTCCAAGCAAATGACTGCTTGGACGCTAACTGTAATTGCTTTGACCAAAAAGATTAGTCTTGTAATTTAGTTCTGACTGTTTTCCAAGTGGAATAAATGGTGCATTTCTCAAAGAAATTTGTGACAGTTTTCTCAGTATAAAAACTGCAGAATTTCCATATGGAGGATGAAAAATAAACTTACCAAACTAGTTCTTACTAGTGCATCCCTTTCTCTCAGTGTTCTGTGCTATGAAATTGATAACATTTTCATTAACATACAAAAGCACCTTAGCCTGCCTTAAAGAAAATGGACGAAATTGAGATTTACAAGATCAAAAACTACCCCTAAGATACAATCATACAATAACTGAGGTTGGAAGGGACCCACCAGGGTCAGCCAGTTCAGGCCCCTTTACATGACAGGGCTGATGTAAAAGCTACATTAAGTTGCTCATGGTCAATCAACAAGCACAGTAGTTACAGATACTCATGGCATGAACAACAGAGTAAAAACTGAGTAGCTCAGTACTTCGTTCAGACTAACTATAAGAAAGAAGGATGAATAGAATTTGGCTATTTCACTCATTTAACAAGTGAAGGACTAAACTGAAGGATAAAGATGGCAAAAAATGCACAAAAATCTGGTGTGTAAGTATCATACTGAAAAGAGGGCTGAGTGAAATGTGACCTAGATCTACTCTAAACTTTTTGGCAATAATGTAAAGGGTAACAGAAGCTAACTACAGTACAAAGTTGTAATCAATAGCTGTTTCTATGTGATTATTAGATCACAGAGTCACATCTATAAGAGACACATTTATGCAGAAAACATTCATAAAACAAAATAAAGTTTTCCTCGTCAGGCACCAGTTATATCCAATTAACTATTTGTATAAGAAGGATATATATATATAGTTATCTAGCTCACATAGCATAACCACACTACATGCTTCAAGAGATTTCAGGTCAAAGTTACAATCAAAATCTAATCTAAAAATATCTAATGAAATTAAATAGAATTCTAGATTGGACCCAGACAGCAACATATTGCCAGGAACAGTAGCAGTTGCAAGAACTCTGACCAACCAAATAATGGATATCAAGATTTGAACTTTCCAGGTAACTTAAACACTTACTTTATGGGAGTCTTTAGAACATTTTTTTTTTTTTTCTTAAACCAAGCAGTTGTGTTGGAAAGCAGCTGACTGTGCCCCACCCATGTTTATTTAAAGTGTGTATATCCTCACAGACAGATTTTCAAATAACTTTTTAACTTCATCTCAGAGTCTCAATATCTTGCAATCAAGTCACCAAGAGCATATAAAGCTGGCATATATATGACAAACCCCTACAATACATACAACTTTTTTTTATTTAAAACTAACCCTCACAAGTTGTTGTATGCCTATGAAAGTCCATTTTCATACTAGCGTGGTATAAACCTGCTAAAACAAAATACTTGGTAACTGTACTGAAAGTCAGAACTCCTTTTCTTTTTCAGCCAGTGCATTTTTTTGTGGATCTGGTCACTTTTCAGACAACTAAACTGAAACACAAAATACTACATGATATTCTTCTGATTCAGAGAAATTTGTATTCTATTTAACTTCTATGTTTGTACTTACTGACAGTTGCAGTCACACATGCAATTTTTCATGAGAGACTGTAAGTGTCTCTCATTGCTGCCTCCCTAACACTGTCCAAATTTCTCAAATATTCAAAGTCTGGCCATTAGCTCCTAATCTTTAAAAGCTGCCTTGTCAAAAGGCCAGCTCAAAGAAACACGGGTGTCTGGCTTACTGCAGAGCTTCCCAGAGGTGTAACAGTATGACCTATCTGAAAGAAGAATGCAAAAGAGAAAACCAAACAAACAGCATGATCTGGCAGGCTCAGATGCACCCAGTTTTTCCCTGCTGTTTTTCTGCCCGCTTCACCTTGAAGAGCTGTTTGTCTTGCTTCCCCCCGCTGGATGTGGGCAATTAACTCTTTAGCTTCTGGGCCAGGCACTAACATATCCTACCTGATACACCTCAACAGGATGACAGGCCTTGGGCAATGTGACTGCAGACCATCTTTGTCATGTACTGCTCCTCAAGAGTATACATCTGGAGGATTACAGACTTGAACTGTCTTGCTGCTATAGGATCTATCTATAGATCCTATAGGAACTATTCACCCATGGAGACCGGAGATACCACATTCACAAATTTTTATTCCTTTTGGAAAGACTTTGTTTAGGTTTGTCTGGTTTAGATCCGTCCTGAACTGTCTTCAGCTCCTGCACTGAACCTCCAGAGGAGCATAGGGGATGCACAAAGCCTCACTGGTGGCTTCAGAAAAGCTGGAAAAAATACACTCTCGAATTCAGCTTGTCAGCTTCTCCAAAGCATTTCAAGGCCAAGACACTATTCCCCAGGTAATCCACCTTCTGCTACTGAGATTCCATATACTCGCTGGTAGTTTTGTAAATGCTAATCATTTGCAAGAGGGATTTATTTTTCTCTTCCAAGTTTCTTTTTTTCCAGCTGCACTTCTTCTACAGCTCTTTCCTTTAAGGCTAGTTATGGAAAAGTCTGCTTCCCAGTCTTAATGCATTACTTCATAAATTTGCAGACATTTCAGAGGCTCAATTAATTTATTGTGCTGTGTTTCATTGCCTCTCTTCCTCCTGTTTTCAGTTTTGTCCACAGGTCCATTTTCTTCACCTAGTGAGCAATCAGCTCCTGACAGACAGGAGACTTTTTATCATGGACATGTGCCACTCCTTGAAACATTGATACTGTCTACACCATGCCAGATGTGTTAATCACTTTCTTATTTTCTCTAAATTTAGTGTGCCATCTCCCAAAGCTCTCAAGGTGTCCTCAAAATTAGGAAACACATACTTTGAAATGGGAGTTTAATTGAACAGAGCCTCTCTGAGATGGACTTGATATCCTTTAAAACCTGTGAGACTCAAGGGACATGCACCACTGCAATTCATATAAAAGGTTTTCAATTTTGAGTGATGGCCTCCTAAATCCAGAGAGACTTTCACTGTCTTTTGCTTTTGAGGTTGGGAGGAGGGAATAATAGCCACCACCCCATGAAAGAAAAGTTATCCCTAAATGTCTTAACTCAGCCTATACCAGACAGTACTGACCTCATATCCAGCTTCTTGTAAGAAAACCCATGCTCCAAAAGACAGTTTTTCTCCATGGCCCTTGGTCTGGTCTCACTTACCAAAACTTTAAAGTCCTCTCATAGGATTGACAGAATTGTTACTATTTAAAGTTAAAAACCATGTTATCTGCTTCTGCATAGCTCCTGCCTTCCTTATGACCTTTCTGTAGTTCTAGCTGGATCTGCCCATCTCCATTTTGTTTCTTTTCTCAACAAAGACCAGTCCGAAAATATTTTTATCTTTTGGCCATCTGGACACTGCTCTCAGCATCAAGGACTTCTCTTTGCTTCCGTGTCTTTTCCACACTCAACCAAATCTACGCCATTTCCATTACCATATGTGACACAAAGAGTTTGACTGTGTAATGGAAGAGATTCTCCTTAATAACACACAGTTTCTTTCAGGGATGCAAGTGCCCTATTTCAATGCATAATTGAACTGAAAACACAAGCAGCATAGCCTGGCAAGTTTAGCACCACTTATTTCCTTTCATAGTCACTACTCCAGAAATATATTGTTTAGCTGTCTGTCCCAAACCTTCTCAACTGATTGAGGAAGAGATTGACGAAACTGATGCTTGGTCTCCAGTTGTATTGCTAACATATCCTAATTACCATGTAACAAGACAGAACAACATAGCTTCAGTTCACTTTTTCACAAGCCACATGCCTTCGAGGAATAATAGAGATGTTCTTGATGCAATACACAGCAATTCTATCCCACATTATATGTTTTGTAGTTGATCACACAAACTCTTTTTGGTTTTAACAATTTACCCTAGTGTTTCTTTTCCAGTTGTCATCCCTTCCCCTCCACTTTTGCAAGAGTTCCTCATTCCTCCTCCTAGGAGCTGCTGGTCACAAGTACATGAGCTAAGAATCAATATCCCAGATTTAAGCACACATTTCCTAAAAATAAAGGTTCAAGATGGGTTCTATGCAGAATTTTGTGCTCTGTTACCAATTTACGGATAATAATAGAAAAGAGCAGTTTATCTGAAACAGAAAAATCCGGTTGCCAAAGCCAAATGGATGGTTTTACAGGAAAAAAACATGTCATTCATTAACTTTCTGATGCAATCAATAAGCAACACAAAGGACAATTCTTCCCTGTTCTGAATTTTACCACAAAGAAAAATAATTTTTTTTTTTTTTTTAAATGAATGATAATGCTTATTTGGACTAGTTGCATGAGATGTATGCTATCAACTAGAATTCACTGACCCATTTTTAGCATGCAAGTTGCTTTGAGAACTGAAAGAAAACTACATATATAGGTGCCATGCAATTGTCAAGCTTCATACTGTGGCCCAACTTACATTCTGGTATTTGAGTGAACATCCATCCAAATAAGCAAGGAGCCCACGACAGCTGTGCTAAGCATCCTTAAACCCCAGACAAAGACCAGTGTACATATAAATCTAGACCTCACATATCAGGTTAATATTTCTTCTGTTCATCTTGTTTCTTTATCTGCTAAATTCAAGAGATTTTTTTTTATATATAAAAAGCAGTACATTTCCTTTAATTTTGCTGTTAATCTTTCTGACAGAACAGGTAAATTCTGCAGTTTGTCTAGAATCTTGGAAATTTCCTAAAGATTCCTCAGATGTGTCTTACCTGTTAACTTTAAAGAAAGCAAAACTAAAACTTAACTTTTCGCTATCAGAACAGGAGTAAAACCAATATGGGCTTATATACATATGCATTTTTATTTGAAGTGGCAGACAGCTGGCACTCTAAGTTATTTTGATTGTCTTAGAAAATTATTTTACTTAATTACCTTGTGTCAGGTTTTAGGTTTTCCACAGTAGAATGGGTTTGATTTGTAGTGATAATCGATTTCTCCTTTTCACCATCACTTGCTCCATTTTCAGTTGACACAACCTCATACTCTGGAAAGTTACAGTAAAGCGAAAATTGCTTAAATAAGCTTTCATTTGAGCTCCTTCGTTGCTTTCTCTTTTCTCACCTGATTTCTACTCTTACTGTCTAACAGGTTGTAAGGAAATCTTGTGTGAACCAGTCTGGATGTTAGTATGCTAAAATGGTTAGGAAAGAGAGATCCAATTCCAGAATGCTTCAGTGCCTAGACCCTCATCCTTCCCCATAATTCCATTATGGGATAGAGGATACTCGACAGCTCACCTCTGCCCAAAGATGACAAAATTACAAACACATATAAGTATAAGCATTCTGCAGCTTGAATGAAAAAGTATCAAAGATGAAAGTGCAGTTTCCAAATGCTTAAACCTTGATTAACTTAAAACAAGACCTTTATTTTTAAGATTTCAAAAGGAAACTGGCCAACTAATTTGGATTGTGCACTTAGGGAATCTGTCAGTTTACAGTGAAATAATTTTGCATAAATTTGTTTCTGTATTTATAGAGTCTCTCTACTTCCTTTTCATTTCATTGGGATGTATCATCATGTGCAAGCCGTGCTCTGAACAGGGAATTAACAACAGATGTTTGAGAAGAAGGTACCCATTCAGTCACAGCCCTGTCCAAAATACAGTTTTTCTAGCAGGCAACCTCTGTCCTGATTTGTAACAGCCTCTTCTAATACACACACTGAGTATATTGCTACTTTTCCTCTATTTACAAAGAAATTCACAACCTCCCCAGCCCCTTCCTTTTCCCTTCCTAAAACTTGTCTATAATACCAAGTGCAGCTTTGCTAATTGTAAGCTAGCAAAGGAGAATGTTTTCAAAGAACATTTGCAATAGCATTTGTATCTATAGCACAATGAATAAAGCAGGAATTATACTGTGAGAACAAAGAGATCACCTCATAACAGCTACAAAATATCTGGAAAACTTTCTTTCCTATTTTTTTTTAATGATACCATAAATTTTCAAATTCTTAACTAAACACTAGCAAGCTGTAGGGGTTTTTTTTGCAATTTTTTTTAGTTCTCAATACAAGGAGATTCATTTGCCGTCAACATAGAAAGATAGAACACCTGCAATGGGTTTCAGTTAAAAAGAAAAAAGCCCCTTTTTTAATATTTGCTGGACTGTCAGATCCTCACTTCTAGTAAATGCAGGAAATGTGTATATAAATGAGCACACACACAAATTGATCCTATTTTGACCTCAGTTGTGCAACTATGGCTTCCTTTGTGCTCTTCTATGCAAAATGCATCCATCAAAACTGCTGGGGTAAATTATGTAAGACAATGCAGTTAAGTGGAAGTGCAGAGCAGCCCTAAAAAAATATGTTTTAAAATGCCAAGTTTCTAAACCACAGCAATTCAATCTGAGCAATTCCATGAGTGCACATGGGAATTTTAGATTTACTTCAATAGTTTCAAAAGGGACCTCTACACAGCATTTTTCTATCTTTGCCTTGTAATAGACTCAGTTATTTAGAGCATATACAGAGCAACATAAAACTTTACAAAGTACACCAGGAAGTCAGCAAGAAGGAAGGAATTACTACAGATACTGACAATTTCAAAATTTCCATGTTTAGAAGTCTTCCTCCACAGTCACCCATGAACAGCAGAAGACCAATGACTGTGTTTTAAAGCCAACCCATAGACCTGCAGGAATGGGTGTCTCAGACAGTGGTGGGAAAGGAAAAGAAAAAAAAGGCAAGTGGAGGGCTTTTACTTTAGATGATTTGTTCAAGTGTGACCCCAATGCAATGACCAAAGACATTAGCATTGATAGTTAGTATGTGTTTGTGTAAAACATTTTCTCTCTATGGGTTCCTTTTTGGAAACAAAAACCTTTTTCTATAAATCCACAAGGGCTCAGTGAACCATGGAGAAAAAGAAAACATGCAAAAGCCCTTATTTGCCCTAATTAAGCCACTTTAGACAAGTCACGTTTATTAGGAAGCTTGGCAGACAGGGTAGATATCCACTGCCTTAGGGACATCCCGATAGAGAATGAATAGGTAACTTTACAGGAATTCAAGCTTCCTGTTTTCTGCCAGCCCCAAGTCAATATGTGATTTGAAGTTTCTCATTCATTCAAGTTGGAAAAGAAAACAGAGCAGATGAATGGGCATGCAAACATGCGCACGCACACACACACCCCAAGGACCACTAAGCACATCCAGTACCTGCTTGTTACTCAGTGCAAAAGTCTCAGTACACAAGAAACAAACTGCCCTACATTTCTGTGGCAACACAACAGAAGTAGCAGAGCACCAGCAAAACGGTCTTGGCTCCTGATGTTTTCAGCCTTTATGAAAACAAGAATCAAGGCTCACTGTTTTGGTTATTATTTGTCAGGTCTTTCCATTACTGAAGTACAATTTTGTTTTTAGGAATACCCAATAGGATGAAACCCCTTGTGCATAGCTAAAAGTCAGGCAAAGTAACTGTTTTTAAAAAATGGCTCAATAAATTACATTTTCTGTTTTCATAGTTCTATCTGAAACAGTACATTAAAAGAAGAAAAGTGACGCTTAAATCAGATGATTGGGGGAAAAAAAGTATAAACTGCAAAAATAAAACAGATGTCAGAAGACTTGATTTAAGCCTGTCAAAACAAGTAACGTCACACTGGTGCCAGTATGAAGTAATCATTGCTTTCAGAAAATGGGATTCAATGCCTTCTCTTGAATTCAGAAAGCGTCCTTGGATGAGTCATTAATTGAGTAATTTTTTCAAGTTAAGAGTTAGGAGACAAGCTCAGTGAGAATACTGGTAAGCCACAGAGTTCAAACATTTTGTATTACACATTGAAGTTGAAAAGAATGAAGATGGTCTTTATGGGAAAGCTGCTACTTCTAGATAGGAAGATAGCTAGATTGAAAACTCAAGTTTCTCTCAGCAAAGCAAAGTAAGTATTAGTCACATATTCTGAAGGTTTTAAACCTGTTTTCTGGAACAGGGAAGGGTATGTGAGGTGTCTCAGTTATCGCAGAATAGTCTTACAGAAGAAAAGAAACTTCGTGCAAAGTTAACATTTACAAATGCTGATTACAACTAAAGAAAAAAAGAGTTTCCCCCTAAAGCCTCAGAAGAAACAGTGAATATTGATGGCTCTATATTTCACAACACACATTGAAAAAGAAAGGAAATATTATCAGAAGGCACTTAAGGCCTTGCTCTCATCTAGGTGTTGTGTGCTGATAGTTTTACAGCTACAGTGGAAATGTTTTTCTATTCTTGCAATACAAATGGTTGTGCTGCAGTGGGTTCACTAACGCACTCAAGAGAAACAGCAGCTCTGCTTCCAAGAAAACCCTCAGATCAAATGACATTATCTGATCTAATCAATCTAAGGATAGGTCTGTGGAGGAGGCCTTCAAATGGCAATAGCAATTAAAAGACTTTTCCATGAACAAAAAGAAGCACTGCAGAACTGCCTGGAGTGGGGAGCATTTGCAGAGAGCCTATTCTTAGCCCAATTCTAAGGGTACCAATAAGCTCCCACTTCTTCCAGGATGAAGCACATTGTGGAAGGCAAGCCAGGTAGTCATTCTCCTCTCTTGCTGGTACTTTTTATTAGCCTACAATCTCTTTTTAGTCCCCTTTTAATCCATCTGAAGGGCTAATTTCTTCCTCCTTCCCAGAATAAAAAACTGCAGGGTAATTTTTGTTTTGAGCATCCCTTTGGTTTTGCATTTATTATTTTTTGAAATGGCAGGGAGGACAAGAAAGAGTAGAGGCTAAATCTAGTGGTTATTTCTAGGAAATCACAGAAGGAATAATTTGGGGAAAAGAGTGGCCTTGCTTATGACAATCACAAAATTATACCCCTGCACTGAAATCTCTCATGATGTGCATATACAACATCTCACATACATGCTAAAGTGAACGGCTAATGATCAAGTCTTAGTCCTCACAGTTCCTAGTCTTATCTGTTCTACTAATCTGTAATGCAACACAGCCAAATTCATTTGGTCATGGCTGTAGTGAGCCAGTGATTTTGCAAATCAAAGCTTTATGTCCATGGTAAAAAGAAAAGCTATTTTCTTGACAGTACAGAAAAACCATAATTTTTAGTTGTTAATTAATTTAAATGTTCAATTTTGGTAAACTTGTGTTGACGCAGAAGGCAACATAAAAATTATGAATGGCCATCTTGCATGCTTGCCTTTCTATGTACTGATTTCTGCATGACTCACGAGGATTTATTCTCAATACAAGAACCTTTGGAAATGAAAAAAACCCAAACGGATTCTTTTAACACAGAGAACTTGGTGACCCTATGGTGGGTACAGCAGGTATTATGCTGGCAGAGTTCTACTGATTTACTAGGTGGATATTATGTTTCCTTGTGTCCAGCCCACTAATCAACAACATTGACAAGTCAAGAAAGACATCTAGATTACGTATATGCATCTATATAATAAAGACTACTGCTGCATTTCTGGAACTTCTTGACTAGATCTTACTAGATCCTGTACACAGACAAGCCAGAAAGTAATAGAAGATACAGAGTCATACTTCTTAAATATCTTTTTGTGTCATCGCTGACACCAATGGTATACTTATGAAAATATTGTTCTAATCTAGTTCTAATCATTTTCTTATCCACACTGGAGTGGACAGTAGCACAAAATAAAAACACTGGAGTGTAAGACTCCCTTGGGATTAAAGTATTTTTAAAATGACATAAAATCACTGTGAAAGTAAAAATAAGCTGGAAATACTGTATCCTGATACAATGGAGGATGGAAATTAAACTAACCAGTAACAGTGTCGTTGTCTGGTTTTTCCCAGTCCAATATGACAAAAGTTGGACAGCCCTCAACAGTCACCACTGTGAGGTTGGTTGGAGGATTTTGTGGAGGACGAGTAGGTTCTTCCTTGCTGCCAGCTTCTTCTTGAGGAAAATGTTCAAGAGAGCTTGTGATAGAGCAAGGCACATCATCGTCTTTCTTCATGTACTTGACATGGGGGGCTAAGAGTAACAGGAAAGAACTGTTATTCAATACAGAGTGTTTTTACAAAGTATCAATGCCAGTTCACCTAATGCACAACTTCCATCTCAGGGCACCAAGCAAAAATCTGCACAGCAAGTCAAAGTCAAATATAAACATTTTAAAATTAAACTCCATATATTCATTATTAAGCTGTTTGTTGGGTTTTTTATTGTTGTTAGACCTGGAGTCTGCACTGCCTTCACCTCCTTTCCATAGGTACCACTGATGAAATATCACTCTGAAAGTATTAACGGATGATATGCATGTACTGTTTGAAAGAATTAACTTCTGTCATAAAATAGGACCATTAACTTTAGTACTTCTATAGTAAAATGACACTAAAATTCCATTTGCCGCTTTTGAATGCTATGCTAATACAAAGATGTAATACCGATCACCACTTTATTTCAACAGAAAGTTTAGTCCAGAGTAATTCCATCATTAAACCCGCAGTTTCAAAAGTGACTGCCAAAATCTTATCAATTTTCTGTGGTACAGGACCAAACCTTGAAACAAACCTTCTGAGGAAAATGTCTTGTACTCTATAAAAATTAGGAAGATTACTGAAGACAATTACGTTGGTTCTAAAATATCACAGCCTGGAATGAAAGGTGGGTCATATATGATGGGTCTGTTTCCCTTATAGCAAGGTGCACTTGTATTGGGGAAATACTCCTCCAGGTATGCTTGCAAGCCCATAGGAAGATTTTCATTTGGTTTGATGGAATGTGAACAGTGTACGGTTGTACTACAGCTGGCATACAGGAAGAGCAACAACAGGTTTGTGGGCAAGTATGTAAACTAGGAGGTGGTAGCAGGGAAGAAATTAGAAGTACAATTTAGTCAACAATATGCTGATGGTCTGCACTACAGCCCTTCCATTTGACACTAAAGTGAAATAGAACCAAATGAAGTTTTGGGCTTTGAATAACTAAACAAGATAATTTGGATTCAAGATAGGTCAGTCTTCATATATTCCCTCAAATAAAACTATCATGGCTATTAAAATCCTACCTTGGTACCTTGGTTTGCCTGAAGAATCTGTTTCTGATGTAGGACTTGAGCTGAAGACAGTTGCATCAACTGTGGGAAACACATTTATAATACAATTTGCAATAAATACAAAGTTTCAGTGCTAGAACTGCAGCATTCCACAGTTCCTTTGGTGTTTGAAATCATAGTAAAGCTCTTCCATGGAAGATGTCTGCTGTCAGATCTGCCTTTTCCTTTTAAGGACTCTGTTTTGGCTGTGATGCTAAGTAAACCCCATTACTTACCTGCTAGTATAAAGACAGCCATAATCAAAATGAAAAACTTCATGACTGCTGCTGGATTCAGTTCTTGCAATATACAAAAAATGCTCTTTACATCTTTTAAAAAGGATCTTTTTCTGCTCTACTGGCTTTTTAGCTTGGAGCTTGTTTAATTTTCATAGAATTTATAGCACTATTATGTTGGCACATGAACTTATCTAAAAATAGTGACAAGGAAAGCATAAATTCTGTCTCCAGAGTGTACAATTTCCACAAAACTTTAAGCAGATGAAAGGTAAATACAGTGGTGAACAGAAATGTGCTAAAGCAATTGGGATTTGGGACACCAGTGTTGTGTTAAGTAGCCACTATACTGAAGAGAATCTTCTCTTAGATGCAAATACTACAATAGACCTCAACACACAAAGCATAATACATTCACACCAAGCATTTTTAAATAAATCTCTCATCCAAGTTGCTTTACTGAGCATTAAGGGTCACAGTGAGTTCATGATCACTATAAGGAGAAAGAATTTCAGTATTAATTATAGGAAAATACATATAGAAAATTAATTATAGGCATAATTTACGATAATATACCTAGAGCTGCATATTTTGGCTCAAAAATTCTAAGGACATCCTCCTTGAAACCCATCCCTGTATGCCACTTCGAGGAGATTTAGGTTTGAACTTGTAGTTAACTCCAAATTTCATAAAGGGCAAATGACCAACTAACCACTACATTTATCCTATAATATTTTTTTTTCTATTAAATGGAGGCAGCTTGATCAGTTAGCTAGGAGGATATCACAACCATGTTGAGCACTATCAATTACTGTTAAATAATAATTTGAATTCATGTTCTGTGCAAAAAAAAAAAAAAATATTCAGGAAAAGAAGCACCTTATCTACTCCCTTCACAGATTTAAAGTAGCAATTCAGAATCACCCCAGACAGAATGCTACTTATATAAAATGTATAATGCATCAATATAGTTTAAGGAAGGGAACAAAAGAAAAAAAAAGAACCCTTTATGGTCATGAAAAAAAAAACCAAACCCAGACGAAAAAACAAACCAGAAGAACCATGTGTAACATGCTTACCATAGTACTCTGGAGTTGCAAAAGCTGTTGGTGTTTTATATGGTGTTCCTGTCCTCACAGGTGTTGTTGGTCCAGCAGGTTTAGCTACAGTGACAGAAAGAGGAACTTGTGGCAACAAGGCATTCACTATTTAAAAGACTGAAACAGCTTTCTCATTTTCTAACATCTGCTTCATGAAACAAGTACTTTCATTTAAACTATCATATTCCCTCAAAACTTACACAATAGCTTCCTGTTAGATTTAAGCAGGTTCTAAGTTGTGCTTATTGTCGATATAACCTACTACTTGAACCCAGTATGGAAATTTTGCTACTTGGAAATTTCTTGGAGGACTTCAGTTAGCTAGAATATGACCTGGTTTAATGCACAGAACCATCACTCACAGATTGGTAAAAGGATGCAAAATGACCGGCATTGACATTTCTATTTCCCAAATAAAAGAGCACATTTCTCCATGAGTTGTAAGACAGAATAGCTGAAGTCAGCAACTGAACCTTTGATTCTTCTCTCAAATGTAAGTAAGGTCCTTTCATTTCTACTCCCAATGCAATGCATATATCAGCAAGGCCAGAACTGGAACATACATAATGATAAACACTGAGTCCCTAACTTTGGTCTGCATTCAGAGTTTAACCACAGAATAGTACTGGAGCTTCCACTAAATATAATTAAGTTGCACTTCAAAGGAAGGTATGAAACATGCAATCAAGTCCTACATTTTCAACATTTTGAACACTACATGACCCAAGGGAAAAAGCCTTCTTTCTGAACTGATATATTCTGTAGTAGACACCATACCTTTGAACAGAAATTGATTGAAAGAGGCACTATTATCTCCCATAATTAAAAACTATTAAAAAAATTGTTTCAGATTATGTGACATTGCTTTTATTTGTCAGCTGTTATCACTTAATAAAGAAGATAGGTTTCTAAGAAGCAAACAATTAATGGTAAAGGATGTCTCAATTGTTTTGAAAATAGCTGTAAAAGATAAGAACTACTGTATGAATTTTTACAGAATGACTGTAAAATCTCAACATCCAAGAAGTCAAGAACTACATAACATAGTTAACATCCCTGCATATATGACATGGAATAACATAGTGACTAAAGGCAGAACTCTTGTGAACCAAGTCTAAAACAACAAAAATCCCTACATTCCATCCTTAATAAAGTGGAAATTTATTAAGATTCTTACTAGAGTCCAGATTCATAACGGTTCTGGAACTCTCTTATTTCCTGTTTTTTCCGTTCAGGAGACTTTTAATGTCTGCATAGAAACTGTCCCATAATAGTCATCCACTGTATGAGTAAGGAATTAATCACAGTGTTAATGAGAAAGGAAACGGGACAGAATTATGAAGGGGAAAATCTAAGAAGAACATTGAGACAAATTTTTCCTGTTAGTACTGTGGAACAGTCTCTCCAGGGAACCAGCAGAAACTCAGTTATGAAGTTGAAAACTAAGCTGGACAAAACACTAGGAAACACAGAAAAAGGAAAATCTGCAACTGGCCTCACAAGGAAGAATCAGATCATTTGATCATTTTATTCCATCTTGAATGCCTAGGAAGGTATGGTAACTGCCATCACATGACCCGGACTCTAATGTATGCAAAAAGGGTGAAATTTCAAAACATTGGTAAATTAATCAGATACTTAATGGAGAAAATTAGCACAGACCCCCTTACAAGCAAAAGGAAATGCATCAGGTCAACATTTTTTTATGCTGCAATTTAAGACTGACAATGTCTTATGTTCTCTTGTAGCTATTACTAAGGAAACACGACCAGTCAACAGCAAGTACAGAAACAACATTTTGATCTTGGCTCTGCTGTGGAGTAAATACATATTTTGTTTCATCCAGCTTGTAGATTCTGGCTTCTAATCTGCTGCACAAAATACTAAAGGATTCTTTAGGTCTTTAGTGCCTTAGTAGAACACAGAGACTCAGGTGAAACCAAACAAAAAAAAAAATCCAACAGGAAGTACAGCAGAGACAAGACCTTTATATTTCCAGTCAACTACAGAGAGTAATATGAAGAGGGAAGCACTTCTCATGATGATAAGAATGAGAATGATAGTTTGTGGCTACCTGGAATTTTAGCCTAAGGATTCTTGTTTCTGTGTGCTCTTACACACTGATACTGAGGAGCAGGAATACTGCAGCGCTGGAATGAAGCTAAACTCTTTGCACCTGGAATAACTCAGCTTGCTCTACCTCCCTGTGTAGCTGGTTGTCTGAGTGCTTATCAGCTCATTATTTGCAGTGGTTAATGGATGCGTTATATCTATGGGACAGAATTTCTTTACAAAATACATGGAAGCATAATATTAAATATCTCCCATCTGACATGCACATTAAGGAACTGCAAATGCTATTAGTAGACATGAAATGTTCTTAAGGTTGATCTTCTTAAAGGATGACTTGCATTATTCTGTTTTGCTTTCAGCTCCCTTACTAGGGATGATTTTGACATAACTAGGTTAGGAAAACAAAAGGAAAACAGAGTTTATGTATGAAGATAAAAGACACTAGGCTTGTTATGTTTCAAAAGAAGTCTCTATAGATATTGCAGATTAAAGAAAAAGAAGCTATACTATAAAATTCTCCTATACTGTGCTAGTCAGTCCAGTATTATCTCACACATAATAAAATACTTATGCTGAAAAGGCTGAGATACCTGGAGTTCCTGGTTTACCAGTGACAGTGTTTGGGGCCAGAGGTTTTCTTCGCATTTGTGTAGGCTTGACAGGAGGTATAGGTGGATGCTGAGGGCCAGGCGATGTAGTTACTGAATGACATTAAAAGACAGTGTTATTAATTATTTAACCTTTAATTCCATAAAATCTGAAACCCATTATAAGTTATATTCTGACTTCTCAAACAATGTTTCATGTCTGATTTAGTATCAAAAGCAGAGAGGTGAGGTTACAAGCTGAAATGAGCTGTATTTTCAGCCTTAAATTCTTTGGGAAGTATGTGCCATGGAGTTTTAAACCAAGCTTACACTGAAAAAATGTAGCTCCTTTGGGATTTTGTACAAGTGTTTCAGTGATTTATTTTCTGCGTAGTTACTCACTTCTGTCAATGGTAATTTTTTGGCAGCCAGTAGGATACTTCTTCCCATAATAAATACCACCTCAGTGTACTTGGAAACATCTTCAGTATCCTATTTACAAAATTTCTCATCTTTTGTACTTTCTAACATAAAACTGGTCACCCTCAGGTTGAAGCAAAAGATGTAGCAAAAGGGAAATTATCATTAGGGACAATTTATCCTACGCTGCTCAAAAGTGAAAAATTAAGTAAGTCAGTTGTCACATCATGTACTGACAGGGCTAGAAACTCCTGAAGTACCCAACTAGGTTGTTCCAATGTACAGTTCCAGCCAATATCTATTAAATTCATCTGGTAAGGTCCTTTGACAGTGAGGTCTGAAAGGAGAACCTAAGCCTCATAATTAATACAAAATATTTTACTGTATTATCCAGGCAATTATAAAGGATTTTTTTATGCAAAGGAAAGGCAAAAGAAACCTTTGCACTTCTTTCCTTATAAGAAAAAAAAGGAGATATGTACAACACATGTATGTAACAAAAGACTTTTTGTACCTAACAGAGTAAAATCCTCAAGAGTAGTATAATTCTTATAATGCTGCCAGTGTCAACAAATATGCACGTTGCCTGATTCTGAGTTACTTGGCTATGCGGAGTAACTTGGGCGCTACATATCAGACCTTAATTTACACTATAAATAGAGTGACTGTGGGTGAGAAGGGAGCAAATCCAAAGACTCATTTGGGAGAGTCTTTTTAGAAATACTTACAACATACAAACAGGAAGATCTCCATCTTTCTCTATTCCCTTTTCCTGTTGGACTTTTGCAGTCACTTATAAAACACATGTTTTTTAAAATCCCTCAGATCAAGACAGGAAAAAATGATCTATTTAGTTCAGGAAGATGTAATGGTTTTGAAAATAGTATTTGTAGGTTTCATATTCATTCTTAATCCCAAGATGGAGATGAAAAAATATGCCTAAAGACCTGAAAAAATAATAATTTTTTGTATAAATAAGTCATTGTATCCTAGATACTACTACATGGTAGTATCCATGATTAATTCTCCCCCTGCTCATATTCAGGGAATGGGATTATCTGAGAGATTTATGAGGTGAAACCATGCAAGTATTTACTTTTCAGTGGTTCCTATCGTATCTTCTGAACAATACAATACAACAGATACATGGAAGCCAAAACATCCCGTTCAGTGGACTGTGTCACTGTTGAATCTACTACATTGTGTTCTGGAAAAACAAGAATCCTTACTCTTCCTTTCTACTACTTCCACTATGATTGGGGTGATGGCTACCAAACCTAATTAAGAATGTGTAGAGATTGAGTTTGTAAACTAGAACACACAATAGAATTTAGGGATTTTTGTGATAGTGTAGATTCTTGCAAGGACAGTGGCATGGTGAACTATTTGGATTTGTTTAATCTCAGGGGTTCTCTGTGGACGGGGAATGTATTTCCTTAACACTGTCACTGTTCATGAAAAAGAAGGGCATGCAGCCTCTTAGGACAGACTTTTATCACATCAAGCTCAATTCTTGTTTGCTGTAACCTATCTTTTTAATTTTTGGTAAGTAGCATAGATGTAAATTTTTCCATTAACACATACAAAGTTGTCGAGGTTTAGGTTCTAACTCAAACCAGGACATTATTTATTCTCCCTCCTGTCTAGTTTTTCAATCAATTCCTCAACTGATTCCTGGGTTGTCTTGGTTGCCTTAACTGATTCCTTAATGGGCTCAGCACTGGACGGGAATCGGGTTCAGGAGCTGGGTTCAGGGACACATGAATCAGGATAAAAGGCAGGACAAAGAAGAAAGATGCCGGAAGGGTCCATATCCATTTGATATCATGTTCTTTAGCCCAATTATCTATGAGAGTGTTTTTGAAATGAGTCCCATTAAGGCCCAGGATGGTGTTCTGGGCAGTGGCTGAGCCCATTAAGGAATCATTTGTGAGAAAGAGAAATGCCGTCAGTCTCTGGAGCAGACTCTCCAACTGCACTGGAGAAAGATGGGGCTCCAGAACTGTCAGCTATAAGGACCAGGTATGCCTTGAAGGAGGATATCATACGCTGCCCAAGCAAATGGACCAGCATGGAAAAAGGTAGTTTCTACCCAGAAACTGGTCCATTAATTAGAGAGTCAAAATGTGATTAGCAAAATTTGCTCACCCTTTAACAGCCACGCATTGGGCACCAATAAATCTGTCAAGGTTTAGGTTCTAACTCAAACCAGGACAAAAGTTTTCAGAAAAATATATTTAAAAGTAAAGTAATATACTGCTTAACTTATAGGAATATCTGATTAATCAGCTTCACCTCTTTTCCTGGTAAGATCATTGAACAGATCCTCCTGGAAGCTATGTCAAGGCATATGTATGACAGGGAGTGTTCAAGGCCAGGTTGGATGGGGCTTTGAGCAACCCGATCTACTGAAAGATGTCCCTGCCCACAGCAGTGGGGTTGGAACTATTTGATCTTTAAAAGTTCCTTCCAACCCAAACCATTCAATGATTCTAAAATTCTGAATTTTTACATACATATTAAGGCATCATGAAGACAGTTGAGATCACAGAAGTATGCAAGAAAATGAGTAGCTAATGAGAAGCAGTAGCTAATTTCACGATCCTACCCAACTGTCTTTTATGACTACAGTGCAAGGTATTGGCTTACTTCAAAGCTCTAAAAGCTTAACTTTAAACATCTAATGTCAAAAGATGAGTAAAAGCAGATGTAGATGTTCCTTAAGAACTATGTGCATAAAAAAAACCTTCCAGTCTCTGCAAATCACAAGCTGGATTTATTTAAGTACACACCACTGCCTGACATTCAGTAACGAAAAGTGCAGAGTCCTATCCTTGTTTTCAGTTTACAGTCTGCATCCAGCTCCTACTAACAGTGTGTCCAATTGGGCATAATCTTTGTACAGTGCAATCTTCAAACTGAATAAACTTTAAAAAGATAAAAACTTAGAACTCAGCTGTCAAGATAGGCTCTTGTGTTTGGGCAGGTAATTTAGGTGCAAAGGAAATTCAGCAGGGATTAGGAGCAAACAGCAGTTTATAAATCAGTTAGAGGTCTATCTTTGCATCTGTATTTTTAAATCTAATAACGTGTTTTCAAAGGAAAACCTAACTAAAAAGTGCAGCTGCTGCTGAACAGTAAATCCAAGGGTAAACCAGAAAGGCTTTAGTTTCAGTGAATTTTTATGCTGGTAAAACAGCACAACTAAAAAAAGCTCTATTCTTGGTCATGCTTATGAAACAAAGAAATTCTTTACATGTAAGAGTGTTTACATGTTTGTATGTATATTTGTGTGTACACATGTGGCATACAAACACATAACTCCTTTTTTTGTACTACAACTTTTCAGTTGAAATAGAAATTTTATAAGCATCTGATTAGAAAAAAGAAATAAAAAAAGGCTATTTTTGGAGGCTTATTTGGGGAAGCCATTTTTCAGTAAAATTATTTTGATTGGTTTGAAAATATAATTGCATAACTTGCAAGAAAAACAAATTTGATAAGTCTGTTATAGCACATGAAAAAAACCCTGAAGTCTTATTTACTCCATGTCGTTATTTTGCTTCAAGCCTAACATTCTAATTTTCCCACTAATCCTAATGTTCAACAAAACTTTCTCATAAATGGGAAGACAATTTGTTTATACATTCACCTTATTCTCCCTTACTATGGAGAAACTATTAGTATGAAAAAGATCAGTACTTACAGTATTGTGGTGGTTTGATCAAAGGGATACAACACTGGTGGTCATAATTTATAATATATGCCATATACTAGCGATTAAGTAAGTAGTGTTCATATTCTTATTTTTATCTCTTAATAGCATGCTGAAGCCAAGAAAAGGTGTGTTGATGAGGCTGACTAAGAATTATTTTCTCTTCTTAGTGGAGGTGCTTTTTCTGTAGGAAAGGTGGTGTTTTTATTTTCCATAAATGTTAAAATTTGCTATATTGTCTTCTTTTATTAACCTTACCAGAAATCGGCTTTTCCCAGGTCTCACTGTATTCCAAAGGTTTTTCCACATCCGCACCTGTTTGTCTGGTGATATCCTCGGGTGTATATACATCATCTGTGAAACAAAGGAAATAAGTACCTACAGTGCAGTACCAAGTCATGGAATACTTGTATATTGCATAAGTTCAAACTCTACCTAACATTAAATGCAGAACTGGCATATATGGCCCACCTATCTTTTTACTAATAACTTAGTGATATCTGTTATCTTCCTATTCAAGTGAGTAGAAAGTGATTTGAGTCTAGAGAGTCTGCAATTTAATTTTAAACATTCCGTGAGGACAGTACAATTGGAAAGAGAGAATTAATAAGATTAAGAGGTAACATATGGGTTAAACCAAGATTATATGTGGAAAAACGAGTACAGAGAACATTTTAAAGCATAGAATGTCCATTGATTCTTTGAACAGGTAAAATTCTCATTCCAAAATATGATCTTCAGTCATCCTCCATATTGTATGTTTAGAGCAAATCTGAAACAAATGTATACCATATTTGGAGTCCTGGAGGCAACATGTACATAAAATTCAGCTTGTATATAAAAGAAAGTCCTAGTTAAAAGTTATATAAACATATTTTTAAAAACTGAAGTAAATGCCATTAAAAAGATCAACACAACCACTCCTGGTACAGAACAACTGTTTCACATGCTGATATTTATAGGACAGCCAGACTGTTAAATTGATATGGTTTCCCTGTACAAAATAAGTACATTTATAAAAACTCCATATATGGCAGAGTGAGAATATTCACTGCAATTTCATCATGTTTGTGGAAAAAAATCCCCCACACTCTTTCTCATGACATAATAAAAAAGCTCTGAAAGTTAATGTATTAAAAAACCCTCAATATTAGTTAATTATCAAATTCCAACCCTATTCCAACATGATCTAAATACTTCAACCAAGGATTTAAAAAGCTTATAATTTGATGCTCAGTTTATTTTGAGATTAAACTAGAATTTAAACAGCATAAAGCAGGTAATTATTTTAGTATTTGACCATTCTTGCTAGGCATACCTTAGGAATCCACAGGTCCATAGTATGGATGTGTTAAATGATTTACTTAAGATTAAACTAATGAGACTAGTAGTAAGCTGGGAACAGGATGGAGATCAGCTGGTCTCTGTGGTTAAAATTTCTAAACACATCATGTAGTTTTACAGAACTACAATTTGTCTTCAGGTAACTGATGTGTTTAATCAGATCTTCAGATATACAAAGCACTAGAGTGCTAGTCAATGTTTCATGTGAATGGTGTTCAAAGGAGAAGAAGCATGAGAAGGCCAGAACCAGCTTTAAAAAGAAAAATAATCTTGTCCTCCACAGGTCATAGTCAGAGTATATTTGGTTTCTTAGCTTCATCTCACAATAAACACAACAACAAAATGTAGTAGCACATTGACTAAATCCCACTAAGTTACCCAAGTGTCTAATACAAGTCTAACTTAGTTTGGGGTCTTACAGTGTCTACAGAAAAGCCTACCTCTGTCCTGCTCCTTATTATGTAATTCAGAATTACAATCTTTCCTGAGTTATATCAGCTAGGAATGAACAAAATACTGTACGCATTCCAGATGGAAGAAGTAATTTTTTTTTTTTTCAGAAACTTCCACTGCAGTTCTGCAATTTGTAAAGTAGTTATGAAAAATAAGTCAAAGTTTCTGGAAAAAAGATGACACTTCCCTGTGGACATAATCTCCTTTTTGAATGTTTCAATGTTCTTTCAAGTTATATAAAGTCTGTTTGTGCACTATCACACAGCTTGATGTATTTTTCATAGCATTTGCCCTATACTAGCTAATGTAACTTGCTTATTGAAAGCATTTTGACTCACCACATTCATCCAAAATTTTTACAGAACTGAGAATAGATGTATTATTTGCATGTGTGTTTGTGTCTTCTATCTTTTTTTCCTGGAAATATTCATGAAGTCTGGAACACCTTTAAACTAACCACTGCATCTTTAATAGCAGGAATAGCATTAGAAAGGCAGGTCATTTTAAGGGAAGCACTGGATAAAGTGCCCCTGATAAAACAAACTGAAATACTTCAATACTTGAGTTCCTCTAGAACTTGGCTATACACCCACAGTTTCAAAAATAAAAAGAAAACAGAATACAAAGTTAAGGGCCATTATAAATAAAACCAACTCTCTCTCTCTTTCTTAAGAGAAACTGGAAATGTCCATCAAAGTTTGTTCACTGCAGGTTGTTTGGAAGCATAATAGATCAGGAACAGTTTTTAAATGCTTAGGACTAAATAAAAAAAAAAACAAAACAAAACAAACTTGAGTAAGATAAGTTACAGACACTAACACAAATATGAAAAGCCATCTCAGTAAAACAAAATTCTAGAGAGAATGGCTAAAACATGGTAGAAAATGGTAAGGAATGTTAGTCATGAGGAGGCAATCCCTGCCTCTTTCCCACAGTCAAGTTTACCACCTGGCACTACAGCTAGCCAGGAGACTGAAAAGCCTGCCAGGAAACCAGCCACAATCCCATGTGCTGCTGCTGGAAAAAACAAATTCCACTGCTTATTGTCAGGGCCCTGCAGCTGCCAAGCACACTCTCCGTGGGGTGAAACATCTTTGCATTGGTGCTAACGGGCACAATCAGGAAGAAGAACTGGAGTACGTTCAACAGCAGTGCCAGCCCAGCAAGGAATGAAAAGATCCAAACTGGTCTTCAAACAACATAGTATCCATGGCTCTTCAGTAAATGTGCTTCTCTTCAGAGAAAGAAAAAATGATGTAATGTCTAAAGGTAAGCCTGAAAATATATTGTTCCTTACAGTCCAATTAAGGATTCTGATCAGCTTAGATCAGAAGTTAAGGGTTCTGATAAGCTAACTACAGAAAATAACATATCGTTTCCATAATGGAAGAAATAAACTTCCCCACCCCCAAAGTCATCTGGATATCTTAAAATGTTTTAATTTCTCTAAGATATCACCTACTGAATAAGAAACTTGTTTGTCTTTCCTCAGCTGGTAAGAAGCAGGGTTCCAGGTTAGTGGAATTCTGTTTGCTGTATGTAATGGCACATTACTTAGGAGACATATAGATTTCTCAAATTGCTTGCCTGAACATTCTTGTTGTGTGAAATTATTTTTCTGAGCACAGACAGCATTGTAGGCTCAGAAATTGAATTTGCCACAATGCCATGATGCACCTGCCTTTACAGAAGACTTCACTTATTGATCATCAAGGAAAGTATTGCAAAAAGCTGCAGTCCTCTCTCAACGTGTCATGAACCTACAAAATTCATTGGTGATTTCTCTATGATTCTGAGAAGGTGCAGACTCACAGGAAGGTATCAGTGAGTTGCTCTGTCAGCAGAGTTGGAGGCACAAAGAAATGGACAGTAGGTACTAAGTGCCAGATCTTCCTTACTACTTTGGATGCTGGGTTTAATTTAAAGGGCAAACTTGGTAGGACACAAAATTTAGGAAGCAGACATCTTCAGGATGTTTCTTTAACTTAATGAAAAAAACCCATATGTACCTGAGCAATGGAAAATATTACTAGAAGTATCATTTTTCCAGAAGCATTCTAAAAGAAGGTACATATTCACCTAGGCATGCACACAGCATGTACAGCAAGGTAATTGTCTTGTGACAATTTTTGACACCACCTACCACAACAAAGCTCTAGTTCTTCCTAGCAACTGGCTCTCATATAAAGACATGGAAATAATGACAACTACTGGGCATTTCAACAGGAAAATTTAAAATAAGATTGCTTAAAGCAATACTTCAGCAGTCACCTAAAACAGCATTAAGCACAAGAAAATATATTCAACAATTTACATGTCTACTGTTATGTTTATACTCCTGATTTACTTAGCATGCATTCTTTTTTTTCTCCTTTTTAAATCTACAAATACCTCTGCCAAGGTTATTACTATGGGAGAAGGGAAAAGCTTAATATACTGTCTAACATAATTGTGTATTTGTGCATAATTTCATAATGGAGTTGAAAAGCCACCTACTCCTGGAGACCTGTGTGCATTTTGCCTATTTTGGTAATCAGTCATAGAAAGCTTACTTAGAAGCAGACTGTCAACACAAGCAAAGAACAAAACTTTCTGACCCCAGGCTACTGCCATTGGTCATTTAATACTGTAACTGCCTCTGATGTCCTGGAATTTGATGGGGTCATTTCATTTATGAGAAGGACTTTGAAAGGTCGAAGAGCACATACCTCTAATGAAGGCATCCATTCTGTATGTAATAGAGTTCTAAGTAGGTTATTTTTGATTCAACTTAAATATACAACCATCTCTTCTGAGGTTTTGCCATTTCTAAAAACATGGTGGGCTTCTCAAAATTATGAACAGGAATCGGTAGCTCAAATCATACTAAGGCCAACAACAGATATTAAATTGCCAAAGACGCTTTGGAAATCCTAGTGCAGAGAAATTCTACACAGACCAAAAATAAAAGGAATGCATGTGTAGAGTAGATGGTATATTACTCAGGTTATCCTAACCTATGTAGCACAGAGCAATAACATGGGACAGTAGTACTGTTCGTTGTGGGTGAACAGCCAAAAGTTCCCTTTGAATATGTGCACTATTTATTTACACTTGCATCATTGATAGGGAATCTCAAAATTCTGCAATTAACCAATAGCCATATTTAAAAAACCAACAGTATTTGTACTGACACAATACACTAATGCTTTATTAAATAGAAAAATATGGATTTATTATGAGTTAGTACTGACAACATTATTTTGATTGTATGGAAAAATCAAGCGCAATTGTAAAAGGGTAATGATTTTTCCCCCAATCAAACCAGTATTTTGAATAAATCTTTGTGGTTAGGGATGTATGTTATCTCTGTGTATAAGGATGTGTGAATTGAAGTGACAGTTCTCACTCTTCTCTATCATCTATCAACTTGGAACTTTCTTGGTGCCAAAGTATTTAAGCCTGAATACCACATAGCCTGGATACTGCACAGTCTGAATATGAGTAGGTCCGACATGAATACACCATGTGCATAGCTAGGAGCTAGCAAGACACTTGGCTTTAAAGCTTTCTTAGAATACCTCCTGACTTGGACTTAAACAACAGGATAACCCTTTTCAGCAAAGTGGTTTTCAGTATTTATTCTGGTCCCATCATCTAGAAGACATCAGTGAACAGTAGCCACATAATAATCTATCTGTAAGTTTGCACTGACTGAGCGCCAATATCATTTTATAATGATGCTCCAGAATTATATAGCATGACCAGTAGCAGCAATTACGTATAATATTCTGAAGAATGAAATTCTATGGTCAAATACAATGAAATATTTTGCAGGGCTCAAGATGACTGGAGGAAGTTACGTTCCTGTCTTTTACCGATAAATTAAAAAACCCCCCAAACTGCAGCTCTACCTGTTGTTGGCACAATCCACTTTGGCAGTCCAGGTGCTTTTGCTCTAGCTGGTGCAAGTGTGGTTTCACTAAGAGCTATGAGAGAGTTGAAAAAGAAAAAAGAAAAAGAAAGAAAAAATGTTCCATGAGAAGAAAACTCAACAGACTTTGATGTGATGCCAAGAATTCCACAATAGAGAAGAAAAAGTAACAATTGCTGTGATGATACACAGTTTTGCTTTCTTTTATTCTGATTTGGAAAGGCTTTACCTCTAGACTGATCAGTTTAAAGAAAAATATCCGTGGAAGGCCAGCCCTGCTTGGTCTGCGCTTCCGACTGCAACATTTTCCTTTTTTTTTTTCCCCAGTAACACTTAAAATTCCACTGAGAACAGGTAAAATTAATTCATTAATCAATCCCAAATTGAATAAACAATTATTACCGAGTCTGGTCTGTGACTTATCAGATGGCTTTGGTCTTGCAGAAGTGAGACGTGTTTTATGAGGTGCTAAAAGAAATAAAGTTCAGTTTAAATGCTATGTGTAAAACGAGCAGCGACGGTACAGTGCAATTTGCCAGAAAAAAGGTCCATGCACCAATGCGATACAGCAAAATGGACATATGACAATTCTATGAGTTCCAATCCAAAATGCACGCTGAAAATGCTAGTTTCTTTAGAGGTCAGATGACTCCATCATGCAGTCTGACCAGTTACATTCATGTTTAGGTTTAGGAAAAGATATAAAATATTTACAGCCAGTTACCCAACTGTATATGGATACAGAGTTAGCTCTGCAAGGTATCCATGGCCTTAAGACATTTAATTAGGTTCTGTAAAAAACAAACAAACAAAAAAACCTCAAAATAAAACACCAAACTGAACACCACCCCAAATCAAATATTCAGATAAAACCAAGAAACATTGAAATATTGCTGAGAAAACAATGGGAAGCATTCAATACAGACACTGTGTAGGGCTGCTGAAGCACAGTGTCATCATCAAGGTTAAAATCAGAAGTCTTCAACAATTTCTTATTGTAACCTTTCCCTTTCCAAATAGTTTTGATATTTTAGTTGTTACAGAATCTTTGTGAATCACACTGAAAGCTGAAAGCATAAGCAGTAGTCACCATCATCTTGTGCCAAATTACCAACTTCTGTAACTCAAATATTTAAATAAATAGAGCTAGCTATTTGATATTTGAATCTAATAATTATTCTGTCCACACCACCTATTCCATCCTCTCTGAAATGTCAGAGAAATTACTTATTCAAGAAAGAACATATTACTCATTTTTGACATTTGCATTTAGGAAAAGTTTTACAGGTAAGATTTAGTATTTTATAAGGAAAAAAGTGGAAGTCAGTTACATTTATGTTTGCAACACTACGCATCTGAGGTTCTAGTACTAATAATAGCTAATACTGGCACTAATACTCTTTAGAAGCTTAATATAATATTTGAGGCAACACTGATTAAACCTTGATTTTCAGAGAAATCAATAAAAAACTTCTGATAAGGGAAAAAATAAATTTTCTTGCTATATATCTGATACAGTTTTAAAGGTAATAACGAACCATTAAACCTTAAACCACGCTGATTTTACTTAAGATCTACAGACTCTCAATATAACAACTTAAGAAAATCCCAAGAATTACCTGAACTGAGCCGTGGAATTTCAGTTGCTAGAGCAGTTTTGGGCTTGGGTGAAATCTGGTACGTTTCATTGGGAACTGAAAGTGGAGATATTATTGCTTGTCAAATGCAAATTATTTCCTTTAAACATAAGACACCACAGGTGGAAGGGAAATTTAAACTAATTTTGTGCAGACTGTGAACAAAAAGAGTCAGTGCGAGAAACCTGGCTGAAAATCATGCTTTCATACAGAAAAAAAGTCTTTCAAGACTGGGAAGATACATATCATTAGTAAGTCAGACAAAAGAAGAAAAGATGATCAGGTGAAGCCTTTTTATGACTCCTCAGCCTTGTACATGAAGTACTTATTTCTAGAAAGACTTGCATGAAAGAAAAAATTACTGGAAAATTAAAACCAGCAACATTTTGTACATGCACTGGAATGTGACTAACAAATGGACATGACATAAAGATGTATTAAGGTATTTCTGTTGATTAAAGTGTAAGTTTAGCCACATAGCAAAAGCAGAGAAAGTAAAGTTTTATGAAAAATAAACTGACATAATATTCTTATTACCCAAAGTCATTTTGGACCCATCAACAACATGAACTGTTATAAGGTTAATTGATCCCAGGTGTGTTGCCCTTGGAGCTACAAGAAATAAAACATTGTTCTGTGAGAAGCAAAATTAAAGAAGTTGGATTCCATTAAGGATCTGTGTCCTTTGTTTCCTAAAAAACGATCTACACATCTGCTAAGACAATTTTAACAGACATGAGACAGACACATGTTCTGATTAGTCTGGATGTATTTCCATGCTGACAGCCAGACAGTGCAACTATTTTGTTGGGCCCCCACCAACTTCAGAACAAATGCCCTGAAGGTGGATTTCTGTCAGTTTTTGGTCTTTCTCACACTGGGTATATTAATTTGCTGTTCCCTAAAAGATTTCTAAAAGCTTGTAGTAATGTATTTATCTTTCAGATGTTCTTCCCTCATCAAATTTGGTTGAATTTAGTGAAAGATATCTGAGTTACTAGATGAAAAGAAAAGACTGGCAGGCAGAGGCACAAACGATATGTCTCTTTGTCTTTCAGAAATAAGGTTAAAATATGGAATCTGGAAAGTAACCTACTTACTAGCATAAAGTGTAGTGGCTAAATAGTACCTTTTGTTTTTAACAACTTTCCTAACAGTAGTTGATTTTGTATATACATCACTATAACAATTTAAAAAGAAAAGAATAAACCTGTAGAATCTGTTTTCTAAAATTCTTCACCTGAAACTAACTTTGTAGTGCTACCAAAACATGGCATTTAACTATGACATAATGGGAAATAGCTCTTGTTCAACAGCGACTTAGAATGTAACTTGGTTCCTTAACAGAAAGCCTTTTAAAATAAGTCCTCTAGAAAAGAAATTTTTTTTATGACTGTTCAGTTTGATTTTCATAGTATTATATATGTACAGTTCTTGAATGAATAGGATCTCTGCTTAGATTCTTTCTGGCTGTATAAAAAGAGCTAGAAGTCTAAGGGAAAAAAGTGGGGAAACGATAAAACTATTCATTAACTTATTTACCTGAAACGAAAATATTATCTGTTTGGAGGTTAGATCACAGAATAAGAAAGATTAGGAGCTGCTCTTTCTTATAATGATGTTGTCACTCCTCACCTAACAGTTTTGTTTTTTTTTTTTTTCTCTTGTACCTTCCTACCTACTAATTTTAATGGAAATATCCCACACGGAGGGTAAAGTTAAGGTATCATCATCCTTCATGTAACTGTGCTTCCCTAAATCTACTGTAATTACTCTGATAGGAGTAATCACTGATAGGAAGAAGGTACCTATGTTCTTAGCATCTAACTATCTTGGGTTCTGTAACCTGAGTTCCAAAAGTACTCAAGAAATAGAGCCAAATGTATTTAGGATAATAAAATCCCCCCCTGAAAACTTATTGAAGCTGGCTACAGCAGTATGTTTTTATTAAATTGAAATTCCTCACATTTTTAATGGCTACTAGCCACCAATTCAACAAACAAATGTTAAAAACCCCAACCATCTTGAGTTCTGCTCTCTGTGGAAATTGAGGCAATTCTTGGGAATTCTCTTTGATATAACATATTAACTTACTCCGGGTTGAACAATGATACTATTTCTGTCTACAGATCAAGATTGTCACAATTGCAGTACTGAATGACAGCAGAAAGTGTAGCTAAGGCAGTGCCACAATAATACTTTTTAAATTACAAACTTTAAATTACCAGGTTTAGTCTGTGGTACTTCTGGTCTGACAGATGTTTTGGGTTTGGAAGGAATGAGCAGTGTTTCTTTTGGAGCTGAAAGAAAAGGAAAAAGATTATTATTGTATTCTTCAGGACTCATGATCCAATGCCATATTTAGCCCACAGAAAATGCATGCCTCAAATGCCTGAAAAAAAGACAATAACAATTCCATGGCTTTCTGGAACCTGAAACAAAATGACTATCCAAAATACAGAAAAGTCCTAGCACTGTGCTGTAGGATAAATTGAGTTAGTGGCTAAAATTCTTGCTCTAAAAGAAAAATTAGACCACTGAATTTGGTTGGGTATTTGCCAAATACAGGCTTCTGACAAAACATGAGCTGTAGGCTCTTTCTACTTCTAGGATAGAACTGAGATTCACCTGTATTAAAAAAAATACATGTGTATAAGCAGAATGAAGAACAGTGGAATGAAGTTATACAAAATACCACACCAGAGAGTCTTCTCTAGAAATTTCTCCATTGAAAAATTAAAAATACCCGTATCTTAACTTTAAGGAAACTTATTTACCCATTGTTGCCCTTGAACGCTCAGTGGTAGTAGATTTTGTAATAATTGGTTGTGGAGTTGTCTGATGTATTGCTGTTAAGGAGAAAAATGTGAAGAATCTTAGAATATTAAACTGTAATAGAAACAAAGTAGCACTTACATTATTTCTAAAGCTTTCAAAATGCCCATATTTAAAGAGTAGCATAATATTTTAAAAATCAACTGCTGACAGATATAATTATCTTTCTATTAACTTCTCCAATATATTCCTTCTATAACAAAAATGAGAGGAGACACAGACAACATAACTATTTTTAAGACTACTGTTGTTTCAGTATAGCACACAAGGTCAGTTGCTAACTGTACAAGTACAGTGCAAAGGAGTTCTGTTGCAGGAAGTAATCAGAGAGAACTCGATCTAGCTGCTGAAAATTGCCAGCACTCACTTTGCTACATTTTAGCTATCATATGAAATAGAATCACAGAATCACAGAATTATTGAGGATGGAATAGACCTCCAAGATCATCAAGTTCAGCCTATGACCCAACACCACAACATCAGCTAGACGATGTCACTGAGTGCCACATCGTCTTTCCTTAAACACCTCCGGGGATGGCGACTCCACCACCTCCCTGGGCAGTCCATTCCAGTGTCTAATCTCCCTTTCAGTAACGAAGTGCTTCCTAATAGCCAACCTAAACCTACCCTGGCACAGCTTCAGGCCATGCCCTCTCGTGCTGTCACTAGTTGCCTGGGAGAAGACCCCGACCCCCACCTGGCTACAACTTCCTTTCAGGTAGTTGTAGAGAGTGATAAGGTCTCCCCTGAGTCTCCTCTTCTCCAGGCTGAACAACCTCAGCTCCCTCAGCCTCTCCTCATAAGACTTTTCCTCCAGCCCTTTCACCAGTCTCATTGCTGCCCTCTGGACCCGCTCTAGTACCTCAATATCTTTC
>VZZY01002886.1:0-13103 GCA_013400335.1 Eurystomus gularis
TAATTGCCCACTATGTCACATTAAGCAATGACACCATTTGAAGAATCAGTTTTTCCTAATGTTTGTTGCTGCTGGAAGATGCTATGCAACATCTGCATGTAAAGCCCTGCGATGGATGTTATTGCCATCACTGGTGTTGTCTTGTAATCCAATAATGTGATTTGCACGTAGACCTACTCTTCAGGGGCTCTTTTTTCCTTGTCCTTCCTACTCATGTGTTCTAGAAATGTTTTTGAAAGTGCCATTTTATTGGTTCCTCTGCCCCTCAGTCATTGCATTGGAAATAACAGAATTATTTTGATGTTACAGGCTGTCATTCAAAATCTATATCTCCTGTCACAGTTGCTTGGATTGTTAATTCATGGGGTGTGTGTGCAGCAGGGATACCTCATCCCTTCTTCCCTTCACCCAATGTCAGTGTAAGCCCTGCTCTGTGTTTAATTAAATGTATGGTGCCCACTTGTACTTACATCCCATCGGATGAAGACGTGTCGTTACATTTGCTTTAAGCAGTGGCCATTGAAAACTGATTGGAAACTCTGTATCTGTATTTGCTTCAAGGAGGTTCTGGTTTGTTCTTATTAATCTTAAAATTATGTACCTTATCTCTTCCTGGATTGGAGTAGCACTTAAAAGGAATTACTGTAGATATACTTAAAACCTTTTTCTGTTAAGACTACTCAAAGTGATGCTTTTCCTTTTTAGCCCTGTCTTTTTTTTTTTCCTTCTTCTGCAAGGCAGATTGTTGCAACATGTCCAATCTAGTTATGTAGCAACTTTATCTAGAGTTGTTCTGTCTCAGCACCATAGTGCTTAATGTAAGGGGGGAGTACCTCCGTGTGGCTGACCGTACTCATTGTTTGCAGAACTGTTAGAGGTACAAAGCATAAGCATTTGCTGCAGATTTTATGGTGATGTCATCTGTTTGGAAACGGCAGTAAATGGAAATGGGTTCTGTTTTGCACTGTAGTAAACTTCTGCAGTCAGCTCTTTACTGTCAGTCTGCGTAAGAGATCTCAATTGCATAGCAGTGGCTGAACACTTACATAGGTGGGCAGCTTTGATATGAGAATCTCAGCTTTTGTTTTTTCTTTGCAAGAGGTCCTACCTACTTCCATTTCTGGTTATAGCTTTTCACTTGAACCGAAAAATTACAGTGAAAACGTAAACTGCTGCCTAAATCTGGAATACCTCTCATGCATTATAAATAAATCTCTTGAATCAAACTGGTTTTCACTGTTCTGCAGTGTAAAATCAGTAGTAGTTCATGGAGGTAATATGGGGAGAAAAAATTGATCTTTTCTTTTTGAAAATTTTTTTTAGTTTTCAGAGTGAATGGATCCTCAGTGCTCTGTACTTATACCACACAAGCCGTATTAGCAGAGAAAATGGAAGTTGCAAGATAGGTCTCTCTTCTCAGAAAACCATAGATGCGCTGATTTGATTATGGCTGATAACTTGAGGCTTTTGGGTTTCTTCTGACCCATAATAACTACACTTCTCATTTATCTGAATATTAGGTGGGTGTGACTTCAACAAATTCACGTGGTCTGGCATCTAGATGCACTTGCACACTGAAATGAGGGCTGTAGCAACAAGGGGCCAGTTATTCTTGACAAATAGGTAAATTGTACTGAGTTTCAACCACTGACAGAGCTGTTCTAGGTACCATTAGTGGTAGCATGCTTCCAACTTAGAATCATAGAGTCATTTAGGTTGGAAAAGTCCTCTAGCATCATCAAGTCCAACCTTCGTCCAACATCTCCCTGACCCTTAGACCATGTCTCGAAGTGCCACAACACCTCCGGGGCGGTGACTCTACCACTTCCTTGGGCGGCCTGTTCCAGTGGCTAATCACTCTTTCAATAAAGAACTTCATCCTGCTACCCAATCTAAACCTCCCCTGGTGCAACTTGAGGCCATTACCTCTTGTCCTGTCATTAGTTACTTGGGAGAGGAGACCAACACCAGCCTCACTAACCTCCTTTTAGGTAGTTGTAGAGAGCAATGAGATCTTCTTTCAGCCTCCTCTTCTCCAAGTTAAACAATCCCAGTTCCCTTAGGCTCTCCTCATGACATATTCTCCAGACCCCTCACCAGCTTTGTTGCCCTTCTCTGCACCCACTCCAGCACCTCAGTGTCCTTCTCGTACTGTAGTGCCCAAAACTGGACACAGTACTCAAGGTGCGGTCTCACGAGTGCCGAGTACAAGGGCACAATCACCTCCCTACTCCTGCTGGTCACACCGTTTCTGATACAGGCCAGGATGCTGTTGGCCTTCTTGGCCACCTGGGCACACTGCTGGCTCATCTTCAGCCGGCTGTCCACCAGCACCCCCAGNCCTTATCCAGGTCATTGATAAAGATATTAAACAGGACGAGCTCCTGAACTGAGCCCTGGGGGACCCTGCTTGTGACCGATCACCAGCTTGATTTAACTCCATTCACCACAGCCCTCTGGGCTTGGCCATCCAGCCAGGTTTTAACTTAGCGAAGACCAGTCTGAAGTCATTCAGAAGAAAAGGAATGTAGATACAAACTTCAGAGAAAGCACCAATAGAAGGAACATGGAAATAATAATTTTAAATCACGTCAACTTCCCAGCAGCTCCCTATGAGTCACTCCAGTAATTTTTTTTTCTCATATGTGATGAGACTGTCCCTTTGGTGTTGCTTGAGTCTGCACTAAGTCACAGTCATCTGCATTCTTGTTGTTTGTCAATACAGCTAAGTAGCCATTCAGGTTTAACTGGTGATGTACCAGGTGGACTGTCTTGGTCATATCTGTGCTGACCCTTCAAGCCTCTCCAGCTTGTTATCTATCTCTTTGTCCCAGTTGTTTCTGTCATCAATTTTGTCTTGTCACTTCTCTGTTTCTGCACCTTCATGTTGGGTGTTTTTCTTGCTGTTGTTTTGTGCAAGTTTCCTGGGTCCCCCATCCCCCTCTATCATCATTCTGAGGTCCTCTGCCCTCATGCTGGGCTCTGCTATGCTGTCTTCCTCTGGCTGGTGAGTTTTAAGAATGTTGCCCTATTGCTGCCGTGTTACTGTGTGACAAATGAACATACAGAGGCAAAGGGAAGAGCTCACATAAGGTTGCTTCAGTGGCTGCTGCTGCTGAAGTTGCTTATAAATTTTAGGTAGTTGTAGCCCTGATCAGAGGGTTAGCCAGAGCAAAGAATGAGGGAACAGGACTAAGGAGGTCAACAGAGAGCTTGTAAGTAGCTGTAAGAAAACCTTGTAGTACTAGGCAACTAACTTGTTTGCCTAGCCCAGGAAAGGTGTTGGGAAAAGTTTACATGCATTACGAAGTATGTGCTTTATTAATTTAAAATGCGAAGTAAAGCATCAGACCAAAATTTGTGTCCCCATGCACTGTTCCCACAGGTTTCCTTCAGCATCCTGTTTTGGAGTCTGGAGATCGAAGGCACCAGTGGTAGGGCTGCAGTTTCCTGTTAGCTGGTTTGAAGTACGGCTTTGGGAGCAAGTCCTTTAGATTGCTTACCTTTGTGACCACTCTTTTAGAAACCTTTACTGCACAGTGTAATGGCTTTGACTTAAGCAAATATGGTTCAGGTAATGCCCAGAAGCGTAGTAACAATATCGGTACACTTCTAACTGGCTGCAAGAATAATTTTTTTTTTTTTCCCACAGCCAGCAGGACAGAGCAACAGGAAGATGCTTGTAACAGTGGTCCCTGAATAGCCTATCAAATCTCATTAGTGACAAGACACTATTTTAATTAAACCCTCTTTGGACAGGAGGTGACGAAACATGGCTGGCAGCTTGTTCTGGTATTACTGTGCACAGTGCTTAACAGTTCTTCTGTTTGCTGATACTGCCTTCTGCAGTAATGTGTCTTTATGCATGCTCACAGTGCATCAGGAAGAGCTAAGATATATAAAATCAAAGGCTACCTCAACCTAATGTGTGACTGTGTCTCTGGAAATGGTCCGTTTCATGATTAGCTTGCTATTGGTGTGCCTCAGCTAGTTCTGTACTTGAAGCAAGATGTTGCATGTGATAGGGAATCATTTTTCCCACTGCATCTTGAAGTCAGTGCAGGTGCCTGGTCTGCTCTAAGATTTTACTACAGAATTGCCAACAAAAGCAAGATACTTATTGCTTATGTGGGTGTTCTGACACTGAGGACACATCCAAGGCTTTATGCGGTACTCATATACTACGACAAAACTCCCTGGATGCTGCACATGCACATCTTTGGTTCTGTGGGATTCATGCGCATTGTTACTAATGTCCCTGGAGCAAATATTATAGTAACTTAAGTGTTCACTTACCTAAGATCAGTCTGTGAGATGGTAAACTTAGCATGCTCTTGAAACGGCTTGTTGGAGAGGGGATAAATTGTCATTCTAAAAATTATCTCTTTGAATTTTCATTTCAAAGTCCTTTATGTCAGTACAGTCTGGAGTAAGCTGCTTCTGGTGAACGAGATGGACAGCATAAACTGTATTGTCTGTAAATAACTGGTGCTGCATTGAAAAAACCTCCATGTCCGTTGAGTAGCCAAAGTGAGGAGGTTACTTCCTCTCATCAGATGTTTTAAAATCCTGTAGGAATGGAGCACTTGCTTTTCAGTCTGAGATAGTAAGTAGACAAAAGGAGAACTCAGAGAAATTCAAGGAAGTGTGTAGAGGCATCATCCCTGGTCAGCTCTGCTGTAATAGTGGTGAATGATGGGCAGCCATACTACATGCTTGCAGATGGTGCATCACAGTCTCCAGTGACATACAGAGGACTGGTGAGGTATGTGAAGGCTGTATGATTTCACATGGGGCCTGGCTTTTTTAATAATAACAAATCAAGCTGATGTCTTAATTGCTACTCTCATACAGAGGAACTAGCAGCTTGTCTGACAGTGTACTCTGGGTCTGAAAGGTGCAGTCTATTTCATGTGCTGCAGTTCAGGCTCCTTCTCTGTGGCACTGCAAACAGTAAAGCCCATTCCGCTCTGGCAGTTCACGTGCTGGGTAGTCCTGTGTCTTTGCTCTTGATGGCCTTCCTGAGATGGCAGGCTCAGCACTGTTTCACCTCATCATTCATACGTCCTAGCAGCATCCATGTTTTTGCTTGCTTCTGAGAAGCAGTTGCCAGCTAGTTCTTTGTCTTAGTAGAATAGTTCTGGACATAGTACCAGTGTTGAGAGAGATGATGAGATGTACTGAGAAGAACTCAGTAAACATTGAGCAGAATGAGATGCAGCTTATGTGCAAGGTACACCTGGAGTTACTGACCGTGACTCACTTCCTACTACTGTCTGCTCGCTGTGTTTCATCAGGTCTGGTTGCACCCGAGTAATCTTCACACAGCTTTGGCTTTAGCCATGTGTTCAGTTCCTGTTAGCCGTAGTGTTGGTTCACCTATTGATTTCAGCATAATGTTGAAAGGGACCTTTGCACAGCAGAGATACTTTCCTCAAGTGCTTGACTCTTTCGGACTCCAGTCATGTGGGCAGCTGCCAGGAGGAATGGCTAAGCTGTCTGTGTGATCTTCACCTTGTGACACTCTAAGTTAACATTTGCAGTTGGAATCTGCTATGGAAACAGTGAGGCTAGGCCTCTGTTGAAGAATGATGGGTGTGAATGTTAGATCTGGTCCAAGTTAGGCTTTGAGCACTGCCTACTGCTGATGGGTGTGTACAAGATAACTTGTTTTTGAAGAGCGGCTGTTGGACATTTCTATGAACTGGAGAATGTCAGAAACAAAGGGCAGCTCTGATTCTATGGTGTGCCTGATGTCAAAGGAGGACTTATAAATTCAGTTATTCAAAGAATTGTACAGTGGTGTCTTGAGACAGATCTTGTGATGTACTTCTCTTTTAGCAAAAGAACCAGCTGTTACTGAACACACCATAAGCTTCCTGGAGCAGAATTTTAGCTGACAACTAATTAGCTAATTCTATCTTAAACAACTCTTTTTCTCAGGACAGGCTTGCTCAGTGTTAAAAGCTGGCTAGGCACTTCTGTGTTTGATGTCTTGGCTAAGTAGGATTTGCATCCAACTTTTAAAAATTGTTAGTAAAATTCTGTGGGTGGTGGATGAGGACCCTTGTTAGCATTGTTTTCTTGTGTGTATCTGAAAATATCTTCTTAATGGTACTATTTGCTGTATACCTGTATCCCTACCTGTGCATTACACAGTCTGTCTAGACAAGTGCCACGCCGGGTAACTGACTGCATACTCAGTGTGATAGTATACCTTTTTAGAGCAGCAGGGATTAAACTGAAGAGGATCAATGTGGTATTTCAAGTAGGAAGGGCTATTCTTAATGCCAAGGGAAGCAGGGTGTGCTCCATGGGGCTGGGACAGAGTGGCCTCTGAGCACTATGATCTCGAACTCTCTGCCTCCCTGACCCACCTGACTGTTTCTTGGCTGCTTTTTTTCCTTCTTCATTTTGCCATTTAGATTGTCAGGCCCTTGGCTAAGCTATTTGTCTGCTTATTCAATTCCCAGAGCTATAAAATAAGTTTGCTTATCTTTCTTGGGAACAGGATAAACAGCAAGCATCTGCAACGTGTCCCATAATCTAGAGATGAGACTCTGTAGAACTCCATAGACTTAGGCTGTGCTACATTTATAAAGTTGCTAAAGCTTTTTAAAAATGTTTTTCAGGTTCTAAATGGCTTCTAAGAAGTTGGGATCCGACTCTCATGGTAAGTGAAATTTGGCATCCTTGTCTTCTCAACAAGATGAATCTTACTATTGGTGCTGACTAATGTCCTAGCCTAGACAGTCCATAAAGACTAATCTGTTTAGCCTCTGAGTAGTTTTTTGTTAGTAATGAAGTGCCTTGGCTTCCTTCTTGCATAGTTGCTTGCTGATGCTGTGCCTGTTCTTTGATTAAACTGAAATTCATCCTGTTACTATTCCCTTCCTCCTTCATGGCAGAATAATACCTTCCCCTTTTTCCACCTTACCCTTCAAAATCAAAGCTGAACTGCAGTTGTGATACTGATCTGATGTTTGCTGAAGCGGATCTGCAGCTCCTTGCTATGGAAGTCACATGAGAAATTGGACTGAAAGTGAAGCTTCTAATCATTGAGCTATGCTTGATTTTTGCTCAGCAGTGATTTTTTTGTTCCGCTAAGTTGGACTAATCTGGCTCAGTGGTCAAGTGAAGAAGAAAAGATCTTCTACATTTGAGGCTTGTAGTGTCATGCAGATGATTGAAGTAATCAAAATTACTTGCCTGTATATTTGCCTATCTTTTAGAAAATGGGATGTAATCCGAGAGAATTAATATTTCTATTGAGTGTTAGAGTTCAGTTTGTTGTACATAATGTAGCTTCTTCAAATCAGTATTCATTCAAGGCAGTACTAGGAGGTTCATGAGAAATTTCTGACATTATTTTTATGCTATAGAAATTTCTGCTTTTAGAAACTCAGCCTTGAGCTGAGGGTCCTGGGGAATTCCACTTTTCCCTGGAGTTTTTTATTCAGTCTTGCAAGTGTAAAGTTGAAATACAGAATAAGAAAAGCCTCACTTAAGTACATGATTAAGGATTAATAAAAGTGGCCTATCAAAAATTACTTTTTAGACGATCTCCTTTGCTGTGGCCTAGTGATCCTACTGGAAGACTATTAATTGCTTCCACCTCTTCAGCAGTTGCGCTTGTATTTGTGAATGGTCTCTATAAACACCCTGAATTGCTTGTCTTTTAGAGTCTGTTTTGGTTTCTCTCTTCTGCTTCCTTGAGCAGGTGAGCAAAGGCACTGCTAGGAGCTAGAATTCAACCTGTCATAAATATTTCTCAAAACATGTGTGGTGGAACATGCTCCTGGCTTCAAAATAACAAAATCAAAACAAATGGTGCTGTAAGCTGGCTGGTTAACTTTTGTACTCTTTTGTGTGCCCTCTGTTCCTAACGACATGAGTGACACTGTCACAGTACTGGTTCTGAGGAATAGTGGAGCAACTTCTTTGGCTCTATGTCTTCAGAAATCAGCAGGGCAATTGTTTCAGTCTTCTCCAGGGTTGATAAGAATTAATCCCACAAAGTGAATTCTGGCTTACAGTAAAGCATCTAGCCCCCACATCTACCTTCAGCTCAATGTCTCTGTCAAGCTGATGAAGTTGGTCAATATAGTTGATACATCTCATGTATTTATTGTTGACCTGCTTATTAGAGGTTAGAGGACTGTTGTTGAATCACAGATTGGTTGAGGTTGGAAGGGACTTCTGGAAGTAATTATGTCCAAACCCTCTGCTTAAACAGAGCCACCTAGAGCAGGTTGCTTAGGACCATGTTCAGATGGAGATGAAGATGGGAACATAAAGTTCAAATTTAGATTCTAGTGATTAGTGGCATCTAGAAACACAGCTTTCATCTGTTGCACAATAAGTGTGGGTTATACCAAGTGCAGTACATTAATATTGCTGTTTTATTGTCACTATGCAACTTGAAAGCTTTTAACTTTCTGCAAATTGCGCAAGTGTGGTTTGTGTGACCACAATAACAAAGTTCCCCTTAGTTTCAAAATTTTTCCTCATTCACAACTGGTAGCTGGTTTTATATGAAAAGTTTCCATTTTGCTTACAAACTGCAGAACACTTTTATGAGTTGGCCAGTGATTTCCACACTACACTAAAGCAGAGAGAAATCTTACTCTTGTGGTAGTTCCTTGGGCCAGGAATATAGTTAGTGCACAATGTCAGAGATCAGACTGACAGTTTTGCCGGGGCTGTTCTCAGAAATTCTTGAATATGCTTTTAACTGCTAAAAGGATGAAGGCCAACAGCGATATTAAATAGAAGTTAAAAAAACTTTAATTGCCTCACTTGAACATGCGACTATTGAAACAGTGGCTTGCATGATACTTTCTGTGTGTAGGTTTTGCTTATTGCTTAGTATTTGCCCTTTAAAACAATTTGCACCCTTACCCATCAATGTGTTCAGGCAGAAGGTTCATCCATTTACAAAAAAGAAGAGTTCTTGGCTTTTTGGATCAGTTTTTTAACTTCACCAGACTAGCGCTGTTCTGGTTGGGCTGGAACAAAGTGAATACTGTGTGCATCAGCAAGGCTTTTTGCCATCGAATGTCCTAAAATACTTTGTGTTTCTTGACATGTGCTTACAGGTTTTGTAGCAGAGTTGTATTCGAGGTGTGATTGTAGCAGTGGTCATTACTAAGAAATGAGTATGCTGGGAAGAAACTAGAAGGTTTTTAAATCTTAGTCTAGCTTCTGAGGTTAGACTGGCAGCTGTCAATGCAGCAAAGGCTGCCACAGTTGCTATTTCTGCACAAGCAAGCGCTTTGGCATATCCGGGTTCTCAAACTGGCAGCTCAAACACAATTTGGATGCTGAGTTGCAAACAGTGGTGTTGGTGGCCAGTGAGGTGCCATCTGTGTAAGGCTTGAAAGTGTGCTTCTCAGTAAGGATCAGTGAGAATACTGTTGTGTTATGCCTGGAGCATTTCTTTTTTCTGGTGGTTCAGGTGGGATGTAGGTTATTCAGTCTGATGCTTTCAAAGCTGGAGGAAATACCACCTGTGTCCTAACAGGAGTCGGAGGCCAGTCAGTGCTGTGCATAGTATGAGAGCTCAAGTGATGACAGCACACACACGTTTAACTGCAAATTAACAGGTTGTTCCTGTTTTCAAAAGCTGCTCATCCTTTTGGAGCCTGTGGCTGCATTGTTGTAGATGAGTCAACAGTGAACAAACACAAAACAGTACTTAAACTGAATATGAAAATGGGTCACATAAAAATGGCAAGTCACAGCTCACTGAGCAAGAGTTTAGTCACTTGGCACCATCTTAGATGTTGCCACTAATGTCTTTTCTGGATCTGCAGCACTACAAGCAAAGCTACAAATTTACAAATGAGTACTAGACAAACAGTTCAGATTGTTATAAACAGCCAGGAACCTTGCCTGTAATTCCAAAAGCTTAGACCAGTGATCCAAGAGACTTCTTCCAGTTAATTGAGAAACTGAGTGCAATTTATATTGTGGGGTTTCTTCACAGCAGCTCAAGGAAGACAAACCTATAGTCTGGCTTCTGGAGGTGGTTGAGCTCTAAGTGATTCTATCTCATAAGTTTGCAGGATGACTGAACTGTTTCATCCTAAAACACTTTTTAAATACCACATGTAAGTGATAGACATAAAGGACAGATGGAAAGGACCACGAAGTAGATCTGGAACCTCTTGTTGGAGTGATCACAAATGAGACAGCTGATTAAATTAGATTGCCTTGTTTCAAAAATCAGATGTGCTATACTAAATAGTCTTGAGACATTTCACTGATTTGTTTAAAGTGGAGTGTGTAGACTTAGGGCCACCTTGCCTTTGTGACCGCTTTTGTCCAAATGTTGCTTCCTACTTGTATGTCAAAACCTGGATTTTAGTTTGTCTTAGCTGCTCTAAAGCTGGGTCATTTAAAGCATGTTTTGAATATGACAAAAAGTGATGGATCTTTTTATAGAGATGTAGCAGAATACAGTGTTCAGGAGAGCTTCAGCTTCCAGTTGTGTGGGCATAGACACAAGGAAAGCTAAGATTTTTGGGTGTATTGACTTCACGATATTTTCAGTTGTTGGATTGTTACGTTGTAGTTTGTTTGCGGTTTGTTTTTTTAAATAGTTATGGCCTACAATATTAAAAAACAAAACAACAAAAAGACCTCACCCCAAAAACCAAACAAGCAGGAAGACCCAAAACCACCAAACACTGAGGTGATAAAGTCCAAACAGATTCAGTGTGTTTCTAATCGAGGAACTTCCTTTGTATTGAGTCACCTGGTTTAGTTGGGGCAGACAGAGATAAAATAGCTCCCAAATACAGAAATCTGAGTCTTAATTGAACACAAATGCATAAGGTTTTTTATACAATTTCTGTTTTTGATTTTAGGGCCTTTCAGTTACCTTGATGATGTCCCATTTAAGATAGGGGACAAATTCAAAACCCCAGCGAAGGTTGGATTACCCATTGGTTTCTGCCTGCCTGATTCTTCTCAGCTTGTCCGAGATGCCCAGGTAAGTCATGTGTTCTTCCTTGCGACCCTCTCTGCCTTCACCCTTGGTCCACAACATATGATGATGTAAATTTCAAGTAGTCTGTTTGCCCATGTGTTCGAATGTTAGTCTTGTTGGTCCCCTAGTGTCATTTTGTATGCCAGGCAGTAGTTGCAGAAGGTCTCTTAGAATGTATAGAAAAATAAAAATATGGTAGGCTGTGCAAAAAGCTTCTACTTCTTATTGCTTCAGAAAGCCTAATAGCACTTATTTTAGTTTGCCTACTTCAAAAAAAGCACAATATTTTTGTGTAATAGTTGCAGGTCTAAATATTACCCTGCCTAAATTTGAGTAGCATTTTTAAGAGGGGGAAAAATGCTAAGCCCTGGTATGTCCATACTATGGCATACTCACAGAACCTAGTTTGAGGATAACAAGTGTTTCTATGATTGTATTTTATGGATTCTTAGAATAGCGTGATGAAGAAAGAAGTGTCCAGTTCTTGTTTTCTGTGCACTTCTGAGTGGGAATTCTTTTCCAGCTGTAGGACAAGTAGGTTACAGCTTGGTATGGATGGCTTCCAGGTCTTTGAGGAGCATATCTCTGTTACTGTAAACTCTTAGTAGCATAAAATCAATTGCTTTACTGTAACTGTTGAAAATCTAATCTTCAATTGCAGGATGCAATACAGGAAATGTAATTTAACTATGTTGTCTCATTTGGATCCATGATTTTCCATAATTAGTCCCAGCTGATGATTGTTTTCTCTTCAGCTGTGACAGATTGTTGTAGATGGTTCTGGGTTGGGTTTTTTCCTGTCCTGCATATTACCCTACTACCCTACATCATGGCTCTTTCATTATAACCGTTAAATGATTACCTGATTGTCCTAATAATTATATTTCCACCCAGTTAAGATGGTGCAGGAGAGCTAAAGGAGACTCTAATGTTCTGCTGCTCGCCTCGTTGCACTATGTCTCCATTTCCCTGCTAAGTGTAGTATGCCCGCTTGGGCTTCAATGCATTGCATGAAATGACGTGACTACATAGACAACACATTTTGCAGTTCAATTTGACTTTTCTACAGCCCTAGTGAGAGCTATTTAAAAAAAAGTGCAGGGAAACAAAATTGACCAATGCTATATATTTTTATGTAAATACCCCTGTCTTTTAGTGTAAATTGTATATGGCTGTGGTCAATTCTAGCCATATATGACTATATGCATGTACACACCCAGAAAGCTATCATAGCTCTGCTCAGACAGCAAAGAGTGTGTAGATGAGTAGTGCCCAGCACTTCTGCTAGTGAGTTGTTTTTCAAAGTCTCCTTGCTGATGAACTGAATTTCCTGCCTCTTGAAGCCTTAGAGCTAAGGGAAGGGAAAATGTAATACAGTGGAGACAACAGGTCTCCCAGGTTCTCACCAGAGCCTGGTACGGGATGGGATGTGACATACATAGCAAGTCCCAAAAACACCTAGTAGGGGCCTTTTTGCTTTTCAGAGCTAGGAACTTGTATGACTGAGCAGTCCCATGGCAAAAGCACTCCTGTTTGGTTCTAGCCGCTATCCTGGCAAGGATCTCTTAGGACTTCTTGTCTTGACTATACCTTGGACTTCGCATATAGGCTGTGTTCTCTGAACGTACTGTGGTTATTGAAAGAGTATTTGAGGATGTTCATTCTTCATAATGTGTTAAAGCTTTATGTGGATTAAGTCTGTTCAGAATTTTGTCACCTCAACCAAGCCACTATGGTGGCCAGTAAAGTGGTAGTGAGTAGCTTGCAAATGCCTTCCTGTGCTAACCTGACCCAGAAGGAGCTGATGTTAAATGAGGAATGCTTGTGAGATCCTGTCATGCCCATAACTGCGGCAAAATCTGCTGCAGGTAGTTGTAATCATTGGTGTAGTGAGTATATCCCCTTTGGCTCATGAGCTGCTGTCACTGGGTTAAGAATACAATACCTAAGCCAGCAGGTGTAAAACTCTCATAGTATATGTGCAATCACAGCTCGGAAGGCCAATCACATCCTGGGCTGTATCAAGAGAACTGTGGCCAGCAGATCAAGAGAACAAGAGAGATGTGGCCATATTGGAGCATATCCACAGGAGGGCCACCAGAATGATCAG
>VZZY01002887.1:0-13590 GCA_013400335.1 Eurystomus gularis
ACCAAACAATATATTCTGTAATACAGACCAGCAGGAAATTTTCCTTTGTTTGGAGGCGTGCTGCAACACAGTGAGAACAGACATCCAGCTTTAAGACCAAAATAGATAAAGATATTCCTCTGAGCTCCTCCCCAGGCCTTGATCAGGCTTTGGATGGAATCCAAGATGGAGCTAAAGTACCAGATGTTCCACTTACGAAGTTTTTTGAAGGTCGTTTATGCAACTGGAGTTGTTTTTCCAATGGTATAAAAGCTGGACCTGCTTGCAGCGACTTCGGAAGCCTACCTATGGGTGGACTCACTGCACAGGACTTTCGCATTGCCAGAAAGGTTCCCCATATTGTTGCTGCAAGCAGGGCTCCCCAGCAACTATGGGTCTGGAATAGGGCAGCGTATTAATAAGATAGCTGACAATGTATCTCCCTTGTAATCACTATAGTGATTTCTGTGTGACTATAATCAGGTTTATTACCTTGCTCATTCATTCTGCTGTTAACTATATTATGTCATTTCTGTATCTCTGGAAATAGTAAAAGTTTATGCCTAGTGCTGGTGGCTGTATCCTTTCTGCTGATCCAGGTAACTGGCAAAACAATATCTTAGGGAATGATGCAGCCAGTAAGTTTGACAAAGAAAAATAGCTGAAAAGGAAGTGGCTAGCCAGATGAAGACAATAGTCTTTTCTTTATTTCATGAGTTATTAACTTAAACAGTCCAGCAGTTATTAAAGTAAGCACACAAGGCAGTGTTCAGCAGCCAGTGAAGTATTTACTAAACTCATACTTAAGTGCTAGATTGTGATCTCTGTATAGTACATAGTGCTAGAGTGAATAGGTCAGAAGCTAAACTACAAGAGAGGTCCATATTTAGCAAGGAAAAAAGGTGAAGAGCAGGATTTCAGGAGAATGTTAAATGTTAAGAGAAAGACAAGGAAGAATTCAGAGAAATAATTTCATTAATTTCAGATGCTGACAAGAAAAATGTGACATATTTCTCTTTCTTCAGTTAAAACTGATGAACTAGTTAGTGAGATACACTATTTCCTAGTTCAAACACTCTAGAATAGAAAAATACAAAAATTATTTTACCAGTTTAATTTAATTTGATTTAGAGACACCTTCCAATAAAGAAATAGGCTGAAATAGGATTCAAAGAGAGCTGGGCAGAGAGAGACATGATGAAATTCAAAAAGGGCAAGTGTAGAGCGCTGCACCTGGGGAGGAATAAGCCCTTGTACCTGTACAGGTTAGGACTTGACCTGCTGGAAAGCAGCTCTGTGGAAAGAGACCTGGGAGTCCTGGGGGACAACAGGGTGACCATGAGCCAGCAACATGCCCTTGTGGCCAAGAAGGCCGAAGAGCATCTTGGGGTGCATCAAGAAGGTTGTGGCCAGCAGGTCGAAGGAGGTTCTCCTTCCCCTCTACTCTGCTCTGGTGTGGCCACATCTGGGAGTATTGTGTCCAGTTCTGGGCTCCCCAGTTCAAGAAAGACAGGCAGCTGCTGGAGAGGATGCAGAGAAGGGCTACTAAGATTAGGGGACTGGAACATCTCCTTTATGAGGAAAGGCTGAGGGACTTGGGTTTATTTATTTTAGAGAAGAGACAACTGAGGGGGGATCTCATCCACTCTTATAAATACTTAAGGGTGGATGTCAGGAAGATGGGGCCAGTCTTTTTTCTGTGGTGCCCAGTGACAGGACAAGAGAGAATGGAAATAAACTGGAGCTCAGAAAGTTCCATCTGAACATGAGGAGGAACTTTTTACTTTGAGGGTGGCAGAGCACTGGAACAGGCTGCCCAGGGAGGTGGTAGAGTCTCTATCTCTGGAGACATTCAAAACCCGCCTGGATGCCTTCCTGTGTAACCTGCTCTGGCGGGGGGATTGGACTAGATGATCTCCAGAGGCCCCTTCCAACCTTACCATTCTGTGATTAAAGCTATGTTGGAAATATCATATAATCTTTAAAAATAAATCTATGCAGCCTGGGCTTGCTCAGGTAAAGGCCTAAATAACCTTACTTACAACCAGTTGCATTTTTTCTAATGGTATTCTGCAAAATTGCAGCATGAAAGTGAGCGTGGGAAGTATAAGGCAGTGAGGTAAACTTGTATGTTAAGTAAGAAAATCTTTTAGCCTCTGACTCAAATAAATTCTGCCATGAACTCTAAAGTGAAACAGTAGAAAAAGAGTAAGAACAAAAGTACTGCGGTGTCTCTCAGCTTTTTATCAAAAGAGAAATGAATTGGTGGATTTTCCCATGTGGGAATGATCTGGAGAAGATTGCAAGCAAAGAAACCACTTTCTATCTGTGGAGATAAAAGGTAAACAGTAATTTTGAATTGTCAGGATTTCTTCATCAAAATGCAGTCAAAAAGAAACTTCCTTTGATGATTAAATCTACACATTGCATACAAAAATAAAAAGAAAATAAACAAAAGAGACCTACATTAAATTATGTAAACAAGACACTGAGCCCTGAGAGCTGACCCCATGTGCAATAGAAGGAGGACTACCTATGTCAGAAAAAGACAGCCTGGCAAGGCTGCTCTTTCAACAACTTTGTTTAAACACGGGACACCACTCCTCCCACCTCAGCCAGGGCATGACTACCACAGCACAGTATCACTGGTGTAATATGTGCAGCCCATCACCCTGGAATTGCATTCTCATGTTTCACAGAAAACAGACACATATGTAGCTTGAACAGAGAAAAAACATGAATGTGCCTTTCCAGTCCCACATATGAAGCTGAGTCATAGCATAAGGCAATGTCAACTACAAAGCTGCGAAAGGGTAGGAAGCCTCTCACCATGCTGCAAATAGAGTGTGGCAGTCTCAGAAAAAACAGATCCTGTTTCTGCTAGACTGGGGTAGCCCCAATGTGCATGGCTGGACCACCTTGTCATTAGGGCAGTGGGACTAGAGCCACGGCTGTCGCTACAGCTGTGCTAACACGATGCTGCACAGAGAAGGGAAAGCGAGTTATTTCCCTGTTCTTGTTAATATCTGCTCTTTGTTGTGCCTGCTGCATCCTTTCACTAATTATCATTAAAAGCCTAGTGCTTTAAAGACTCCAAAACCAAACTGGAGGCCAAGCAAAGGTTAGAAATAACCCTGTACTGCTAATGATGCATTTATATTTTCACTGAATGAATCTGCCAGGAAACAGACCAGTAATAAATAAAAGATTGTTCCTTGTGGCTTCCCTGCAGCTTAGTTGCTTTTACTTCAACTAATTCTTCCACAGGTTACTGAACAAAGCAGGATAGAGAGAGATTTCCGATCCTGATGCTCCATTTGCTCAATCAGATCAGGCTCCTTGTCTGATTTAAGGCAATGTTTAGAAGATGGGGGCTCACAAGCTGATGACTGGGATTCCAGTGACATTAGAACCCTGATGCAGAGGGGATGCCTTTGATAGAGGGCAGCTGCCTTTGCAACATGCCTTAATCACAAATGGTTTGGAAAACCCCTGGGAGACTGAAGGAGAAGAGGAAATTAGATGTTAACTTGCAATGTGCTTTGTGTTGTTTATTATAGCTGATGTACCATTTTCTAAGCTGTCACAGAACCGAGGACGCAAACTATTTCTAGATAGGTAGACAGATAAATAGGTAGGTAGATAAACAGATATTTAAATTTATTCCTAGTCTTGCCTGTTGATGAAGGTAACCTCATATTATACAGACAGATGGGGGGCACTCAGTTTCTCTGAAAACTACTATTTTTAGTAATTTGTCACCATGCCCCAGAGTATCTCACTTCCAATGCATGTTATACCACTTTCCTCTGTGTGTGGAGATGGAAGAGTATTTGCTTTCCACTGTGCAGCATGGATCATTTGAGGAGAAGAAATGCCAAGTGCCAAGAAGCTTATTTTAGCAAACAAAATCAGTGAGAGCATAGTTTATGATGAGAGAATACCCATCTGTGTGATGTTAACCCAGCACAGGAGAGCAGCAGGGCACAGACAGAGCTGTCAGTTTGCTTTTCCATGCTAGCTAGGACTGGAGCTGATCTTGACAAAAAGAAACTGCTTGTTAAAAAAACAACACACTCATATATTTAATCTAGTTGCAGCTTGTTTATGGCCCACCAGCATCACTGGTGTGTGTGATCATCAGAGAAACTTGAAGGTGCCAGACTGGTGCTATACACTGGAAACAAGAATATGCCTTCAGAATGTTCTCTAGAGATTTTAGAAACTTTCAGCCTTCATTGTTTACAAGCAATAACAAGGCTTACAGGGTGTTTGGAAAAATGTATTCAATGTTTTAAACATGATTCCTTTAAATGAATGTAGCTTGCAGACTTTCTAAAAACATCCATTATGGAAGGTATCTGGAGCTGTAGCTCTGTCGATGGAGCAGCCATTGAGTGATTTTTTAAAAATAAAGAAATAGAAAAAATTCGTTTAAAAAAAGAAGGGAGTGTTTTTGACAGAAAATACTACATCCCTAAGAATACATCTGCTTCATCCAAAAACCTACAGTGACAAAAATATCTTGGTTCTGTGGCTTTTGTTAATGTGGACAACATGTGAATTCCCAGGATAACCTTGGTGTTTAGAGAAATGTCCACCTGACATGTAAAGTATATACATAGGAGCCATATGGAGGACATGGTGGCTGCATGTGATGGAGTATGGCCAGATTCTTACTTGTGGTGCTAAATGAAAGAAGCTAAACTAAAAGGGGACAGGAAAGAGGGAGACAATGCTCTGACTTGTTTGCTTGGCTGATACCAAGGGAGAACAGCTGGCTAGGACCAAGAGGTGGCAGCCCTCATTCAAAGCCCCTGCTCCCTTCCAAAGCAGTTACTGAAGTAGCCAAAGCCCTGTAGTTTCACACAAGGAGTATTTGACAAGCAACCATGATGGCATTTGAATCTCATCAAGCATTGCCATGGCATCCTAGTAAGTCTGACCTTGTCACTTGTCCCTTGTGCACAGCCTTAGCATCACTCCATGAATCAGCCATGTGAGACAGAGATCATCTGCACACAGCTGTGATCCCACCCTAGCACTGCAGGGCAGCATCACTGAGCTGTCAGAGGAAGCTCTCTGAGTCTCCTGCTGTGACTTTCAAAGCCTTCTGCACTATGCCCCTCTGGAAGAATCCTACTGCTGAATCACCTCCCTGTTCTTTTGAGCCAGCAGGCTGAGACACAGCTGGGATACTAGGGAGACACACCATTTTGCCTTTCTGTTTCCTCTGACACAACACCCTAGAAACCTCTTTATTTCCATCCACCAGGCAGAGAAATAAAAATTACTAAGTTTCTCCCAGTGGTAGCTGTTGCACCAAAGGTATGTAGCAATGTCTCTCTCCCCTGTGCCAGGGGAATGGGAACTGCATCCTTTCCCTCCCACTTACAATGTAAGCAGTGAGTGCTTATGTGTTCTGTCTCTCCGAATATAGTACAGTTAAGTCCCAGATCTGTAATGTAACCACAGACCTCAATGATGGATACTGCTTACCAGTTACCAGGTGATAACTAGGCTCATGAGTGCATTAGAGCCAGAAACTGATCTGAAGTAGATGGGGAAAACAGAGAACTCACAGAAAGGTATACAGTCCATTATTAACCTGACTTTCATCACTTGAAGCACAGCTACCACTGAGCGTGCTTATAATCTGGTAGGTAATACACAGAGCAATCACACACAGATATGTATATAGTCCAGTCTTCACAGACTCTAAACAAGCAGGTAAAGCAGAGTTTGCTATGTCTATACAGAACCTTCTGTCATAGAACCGTAGAGTCAAAGAATACCAGGTTGGAAGAGACCTCAAGGATCATCTAGTCCAATCTTTCAAGCTAAAAATATAGTTTAAGTGAGATGGCCCAGCTCCTTGTCAAGCCGACTCTTAAAACTGTTCGATGTAAGGAAATCCACCACTTCCCTTGGAAGATTATTCCAATGTCTAATCATTCTCATGGTGAAAAATTTTCTTCTGGACTCCAATCAGAATCTCGCCAGGTGTAACTGATACCTATTATCCTTTTTTTTTTCCATGTGACTGCTTGTAAAAAGGGAGTCTTCATCTTCTTGATAGCCACCCTTCAAGTACTGGTACATGATTATAAGGTCTTCTCTAAGCCTTCTCTTCTCAAGGCTCAACAAATTCAGTTTTCTCAGCCTTTCTTCATACGGCAGGTCTTCCAGTCCTCTGATTATCCTTGTGACCCTTGACTGGACCCTTTCCAGCCTGTCTGCATATTTTTTGGGTAATGAGGACCAAAACTGAACACAGTACTCAAGATGTGGTCTGAATAGTGCTGAGTGGTGATGCTCTTGTTAATGCAACCTAGCATCCTGTTGGCTTTCTTTGCCACTGCAGTGCACTGTTCACTCACGTAGAGCTTGTTATCCACCCAGACCCTGAGGTCCTTTTCCATAGGGCTGCTTTCCAGCCAGGTGGATCCCAGTCTGAGCTGCATTCCCAGGTTATGTATTCCCAGGTGCAAGGCCTTACACTTGCTCCAATTGAACTTCATAAGGTTCCTGCCAGCCCACTCCTCCAGCCTGTCCAGATCTTCCTGGAGGGTGGCTCTCTCTTCTGGAGTGTCATGACCCCAGGTCATTCTTTAGTTTAGGAAAATACCATTTCACATGGCTTTTTTATAACCAACAGGTATGGATGTTCCTGAGATCAAAATGACCTTTTCTACAGGAGTTAGAGTAATATTGTTTATGTGACAATATCATTATAACTTTTTTTTCTATTCAGTGATTGCAAGGAATTAATACAGATAGCTGTATTACATGGACAGTATAAAGCTCATAGTGAATCCTACAGCCTAATTTTTCAACAAAGGACAAACGGAGGTGTTACCTGCTTTTGAAGTCAGTCTCTAGTGATAATAAGTTTAACAGACTTGTGTTCCACAGAGGACTAGAAAGTGAAGCACAGGATTCATCTCAGATAAAAACTTCACCTAATTTTCTAGTGAGCATTTTGTGGCTTTTTTAAAATATTGTAGAGTAATAAAATGATTCCTTGGATTTAAACCTCTGTAAGCTTTATAACAGCTCTGAATTTCCACAGATCACCATGGATGTTATTATTGTATGTATTACACTCGCTATTTTCACACCCCTGCTACCACAAACCTAGTGTTGAAAACGATATGTTAGAAAAAGGCCTGTCTCTCACTCACTGTGAACTCAGTCAAGTCTGGTCTTTATTTTCATCTTTTTGCTTCCTGTTCATCTGGGAACATCAAACAGTCCCAGGGTAGGACTTTGTCATGGCATAAAAATATTTAATTCAACAGCAGAAAAAAAAGATTAACAGCAGAAGGGATTCAATAGGAGAAGGGACGCATTCAATAACCATCTTTTTACAGTAATTATAATTTTCACAGATCAATGAGAAATTAAATCTTTAACAGGGGCTTCAAAATATTTTGAAGGTCCCTCTATACCAATACGCTAACATGGTGAAGTGCACTTTTATTACACAGAAAATTATACTAAATACTTAGCCAAATGCTATAAAGACAGTGTGTAAATTGTGCAGGTAAAGACGTGTAACATGGCAAGATGCACTGAGCCCAGATTTCATTGGACGTATTGGATAACAGAGCTCTGAGTTACCCCTGGCACAGTCTGTAGATCTAGTAACATGGAAGTAAGGAAATAGTATATGTGTCATGAATGAAAATGAAATATATTATGTTTCCGTAAGTAAGATAATTTGCCAATATTTAAATCTTAGTGAGTATTACTCCTCTGTCAAGAGTATTTGTTACTTGTTTAGCACAGCACAAGACTCAAACAGTGTGGGTAAGTGGATGAAGGTTTCTTGAAGTGCTTTGTTCAAAAAAAATACAGACAAAAAATTTGAGCTGAAAGACTCAAAATATAGGAATGGGTAGAGAAAGATTGTGCAGAAAAGAAACGTGACTTGAAATCAGATCATGCAAAATTATTGTAACAATCTCAAAATTAGTTTTATCAAGTAAACAGCAAGTTTTCTTAAAAGTGGACTTAGTATAGAACATTGAAATGTGAAAGATCATATCTTGTCTGTTAAGTCAATGTTATGCTATCAATAAAATCACAGGCAATTAAACAGAACTAAGCTGGGAAGCATTGAATGCACAGCTTTGTGAAACACAATGATGAAAGACCTTTACTTAGAAGTACCAAAGAATAAGTTTCTCATTTTCAGTCATAGCAGTCTGATGCTGATTACAAGGCACAAGCAACATCTCATCTTGTTATTGTTATTCATGTTGGCTATTACACGCTCATCGCTGCATATACCGATTCATTCTGAAAACATATTTATTGTTGAAAATAAATCGAGCATACAAATATGACAGAAAGTTCTTCAAAATAACTTCAGCTGGTGGATTCTTTGTTGTATATCTCTCCCATTCATGATGTAAAGCAATCCCACAGAATGAAATACTAAGCCTGCTAATAACGAGAAAGCCTTTAACATCCACAGAATATTTTCACTTCTAACAGAACAAGGAATCCTTATTAAGATCTGGGTATGTAGCATAAACCTTCCTCTACATTTCAGGGAAAACGACTGCATCAAAACCAGTTTCCAATCCAATTTATTCCTACACCCCTTGAAAATCTTGGATCATTAAGCCATAAAGCACCTTTAAAATCCGTTTCTTCACCTGTTCTAGAAACAATCTTCCTTTTTATAAGCAATATTCAGTGTTTTATTATTACAGAATCTTAACAGGGAGTTAAAACCTCTATGCAAATCAGTGTCTTATGACAGACCAATCCAGCTTGTAGGAAAAAGTTTATCTTAAACACATGGAAGTACTAGAGCACTAGGGCAGAAAACATATGCAGTTTGAAAATTAACCCATTAATTAATCAATTAAGTCCATAGATTAGAAATCTCATCTGAGAAAGGTGAAAAAATTATAATGGACTTAACTATAAGTTCTCTAATTTCAAATACAAGACTTGCTGCATCCCATATGCAGACACCTCTTGGGATCCAGTCTAAACTCTTTTGTCTACTTCCTTAGTAACTACTAAGTCTGTCCAGTCTGTTCACTAGAGAAGACCATCCCTTGTAGTTACTGAAATATAGTTATGTCTTGATTCGGTTGTCAGTGCTCAGTGTTTACATGCAGAGCAGCCATGCTGGTGCTCACTAAAGGTCTGGTTGACCTAGTATCTTATTTGTAGCTTATGGAAACAGTACAAGAGTCAAGTCAACTATGATTCTATGATTCTATAAAATGAACATTCACTTTAGTTTACCCTCCCAGGTTCTGGAAACTGGTTTAAAGACTGCATGAGCTGGAAATTGCATCTGGATCATTATGTTTTATTGGGGATATATAGTCTATACTAAGTGGTTTTGTAAGCATTTTTCAATAAGTTCCACAATTTAATTGCATGGAGGCTGTTTTGTGATGTCAGTGTCTTGTTTTATACTAACATATGGTTTAAGTTTTTCTACTGTACAAAATGGATCTCTATTATACAGGAGACCCCCAATGGAATTACATTTATTTTTTAAAAAGATAGTCAGTTGACTAATTTTGTTGCTGTTAATTTTATGAGTCTTAAAATAATTATCAAAGCCCAAAGATTGGACAAGCAAATAAAATTCAGAACATAAAAATAAAACTGTCTCATTGGAATAAGTAACATCAGCTCATGCATGGGCTTGCATCTATCCTGTGTTTCCACAAGGCCTATCAGATTAAGAACATGTTCTAGCCTGGATTCTACAGAGGTCAATACAAGTATACGATGATAAATCCACAGAGCAGATTTTACAACACATATTCCTATGCAATAATAAGTGTCTCTGTGCCATAACATAATCCTTGTAAGTATTTGGAGGAAATTGTGGCATAGCTGTCTTGCTTCTATTCCTCAAATACGTTTTTCTGCACAGGAAATATTTCTTCACCACTTTGATTTTTTAAAATTTATTTTTAGTCTTTCAGAATGTGATAAAACTGTTATTAACTAAAAGTGTTACTGTAATAGGAACTAAATTTTCTTCATAGCAACAGGCAGAATATTGCTTTTCTTTTACCTTTTTACTACTTTTTTGGAAGACTTTAGAATTAATCATTCAGCCTTTGAAAAAATTCTAGTTGTCTCATGTACATTTTGAAATCTTTGAGAAGCGTATCTGACCTGCAGAAGACAAGCTATATGCAGTGCTTAAATATAACTGACTCTCATGCACTTTGTACAAAGCTAGTTTTTCAGTGAACTGTGTTTCTTAGAAAAAGGAGAAGATGTTAGGGATACATTTTCAGGCTTTTAAGAAAATAATCAACTGAATACAAAATGTTTTTCATTCTTATAATAAATATCTTCCAATAAATATCACTATTTAGCAACCTATTGACACAGATAATGCATTTTTGCAATGGTTTCAAATGCAAGAATGCATATACAATGTTTTACCCTGAAGCCTCCCATCCTTCAAAAACAGAAGTGCATGGGTAACTTCTATGCACATGAAGATTTACAATGGACACAACAGAACTCTGCACTTGCAGGAGCATGTTTGCATTTAGGACCTCTCTTCTGTCCCTCAGCATCCTTCATCATATAACAATGTGTTTGAGACTCCTTATCTGTAGTTGGGAGAGGCCCTGGGTACTCCTGGTTGTGTCCCAGGAAAGCGTGGGTTTCCAGGTGTACAGCCGGGCACTCCATACCCCCTGGGTCCTGGTGGCCTTGTCACAGCTATGGATGGGGGAGGAAGGTTTCCTCCTCTGCTCTGTGGGGGATAGTGGCCATTCAGGGCAGGGCCTGGATGCTGGAGTGCCTGAGAGCAGCTGGCTTCTTGTGGCTGGCCTGTCTTCTTTGCTTCATTGCCACTCTGTCCTTTCTTATTGTCTGAAATGTGTTTGGATAACAGAATTAAAAAATGAACATGCAAATCAGAAATTCCCTGAGAGGGAAATCATGCAGCCACCTGTCTACTCCACAGTGTGGTGGAAAGATTGGGTAATGCACCTGATCTTTGCACCATATTTTTCCTCTAGTCATTTCTGTGAGGCCCTAGTGTGGGAAAGGGAAGGCTTTTTCCAAGCACCTAGATGTACTTAGATATCATCAATAAGTGACAGTGAAAGAAGCAATTTCAAAGTTAAGCAGGCAGGTTTTGAGTCTGCAGACATGCCTTGCATGTGGTCCTTAAAAAGACGGTCATCTCTAATCTGGATTTCTCTCTAGGCTTGAGCCCATACTGGTTTGTTCAGGTACCCATGCAACAGGTTTCGGTGAAAAAAAGCAAGATGTTAGGAGGTGTTAATTCAGCTCATATCTGTCTTGACTTGACAGACCCACATCTGTGATGACCCATCGGGGTTGTGAGAGATGACCCAACCCTTAGTTATCCAAAATGATTAAACAAGGGACAAAGGACTGAAATCTGAATGGAACTCAAACAAGAAACATTTTGCCCTGAGTCTCTTTTCGATCACTATCTATTTTTGGGATAAAGCCTTTGTATGCTAGACATCACAAAAATTAATAGAACTAGTAGGATATGCCCATGAAAAGATAAGAGGAAATCCCGTCATGCCACCAAAAATAAACATTCTAGAGAGTCCAGTTTCCTTGGGCGTTCCTCCACTGTCCCCTGCCCCTGTCCCTTCCCCCATCATTACAGGATAAAAATAATCCAACAATACAGCTGGACTGTAGGAGATCCTTTCACCCTTGTTAAGAGACATCAGGTGAAGATATTTTCCCTTGGGACTGAGACCCCTTACCTGAGAAAGGATAAGTGATTAAGAAACACATGTGTGGTATTTGGCATGTTTTAAGATCTATCACACTTTCAATTTGTACTAGTACATTTCCAAGAATCACTTCATTTTGTAACAGTGTACCCTGTGTACTGCTTTTAAAATTGCAATAGTGCATTCTTCCATTGTATCCATAAAACCTGCAGTGGTGATGTATTGGACCCATGAGTGAAGTTCAAATAAGTTGCTAGTTTGAATCTTGCTCTCTCCATCACATAGTTGTATGGCACAGCGGAAAGTAAACAGCCTGCAAAATCTTTCAGGACCGACTGAAAACCTGCCTGATCAAGCTAGGCTTTCTGGTTAGGGCTGCTATTTTACAGTGCTGTGATCTCTCTGTATCTTCTCCCTGGTGAACCTGGAAGACAGGACAAGTGCTGTCCTGAGCAGTCCTGGATCAACAAAATATGGTAGCAGGGTACAAGATTTGGGCCTGACTGGTTTGTGATAGGTAAGAGGAATGACAGACATTCAGACCAGGCTTTAAGTGTTTCTTTGTGGGGCTGGTATCTTGTGATTCATTATAGCCCTATTACAGTTTTTTTTTTGCTTTGATGTTGTTTGGTGTTGAATAACATTACAGTATTTCTTAAACAAGCTGAAGAAAGAAAAATGGACTGGAGATGAAGGTAATCCTTGTAATTCAAGATTGTGAATATCTGTCAGGACATTATGATGAAGGAAGCAGTCAAGGCAGTGAGGAAGATTATGGTCTGTCATACATGGCTTCCTCACCCTGAGGAGTTCAAAACCAACCCTTACCTTGGTTTGGAATGGATTCATCTTGCTTGCCTCCTTTTTGCTTTGGCTGTGGTGGTTCTGCCTCAAATGGATTTTCCTCCTGTTCATTTGATTTTTGTGCCTTTTGTTTATTTCTTCTTTTATTTTCTTCTGCTTGCTAATGATGGGGGAAGAAAGAGGTCATCTTTCAGTGACCTGAACAGCTTCCTTAATATTTAGTAAAACACAAAATCAATAATTTTCTATTCCTTACACTTTGTAGCTTCTTTTTAAGTTCCAAGTTAGCTTCCTTGTAGGATTTAGATGTAGCGTTGAGATAGTAAATGCTCAGGCTAAGTTTAAAGAAAAATAATTTCTTGTTAGGAAATGATTTAAAGACTCTAACAACATTCCTACAACAACAACTACAGTTAGGCTAAAATAAACTCTCTATCTTTTCCTCATTTATCATGCCTAATCAGTAGTAGTATTTTGTAAATGAAAAATATTCTTCCTTACAGTAGGAAGAAGGCATTGCTATTTCAGGGGAAAAGAAAAAAATGAAATAAATTATTCTGTCTATTAATACTCTGTATTCAATCTTACAGTGGTAAAGAAAGATGTTCCATAAAGCTATGCCTCACTATGAATTACGTTCTAAAGAGTAGCTTATAAAAGTTAATTCAATTGTATGACTTATCTTAAAAATGAGTAAATCATATTTATAAAAGCTTTTGAACTAATACAATAAGCAAACTCAAGTGCTGCTAAAAAAACAGCCAAAAGCAAAGGTTTTAATGTTTGTTTTAAATTATGACCTCTTTCTTCTACTAAACAAAAATATAACTGCATAACGTAATTTTCATTTTTCAGTGTATTGTATTACTTTTGTGATAACTCTATTAAATTAGTATTTTTCATTATCCTGACTTAATTAATGAAATTCTGATATGAAGTCTTTTATTGATGTAAGCAGTAAATAATTGACATGCATATGCTGTTATCTCTGCCTTGCCTGATTTCGCCTTGTATTTATTTTTAGCATCTTTCCCTTGAACCAAGAAAGGAATGGCTCTCAAAAAACAAAACAAAACAA
>VZZY01002889.1:0-21967 GCA_013400335.1 Eurystomus gularis
GTAATGGGGGGGAGGGGTGGGGGGGTGGGAGTGGGGCAGCTGTAAACCTGTATTACTAGGAAACGTTACCTGATAATGCAGTGATTCTTATATATACAAAATTTGAAAACTTGTCAAGGGAAGTGGTAAAAGAAAAGACAGACTAATACTCTAGAAAACATGTTTTTATTTTAAGAGATCAAGTTCATTTAGATTCTATAAAAAAATTAAGTCCAAGAGATTATATGTATATAAAATGCAATTAATGGTACAAGAGAAAGTTGTGGTAAAACTTTGCTAATCCTTGCATAACAAGAACTTATGTCTGAAAATGAGTCAGCCATGTTCCAGTTATGTATCAGGTACATATTTTTCAGTTAGTGGAATAAATGAAACAAAGGATTTTAGATGTTTTATAGTTTCTAAATCTTCAAATAAAACAGATCTTAAAAGTAACCAAGCAGTTACCCACTAGGTGAAAAGATATGGTTTATATTACATAAAAGGTTAGCAGAACACTGGCATTTGTTTCTATGTACCTATGAAAATTCATTCTAGCTTCAAATGTCAGAATATGTTGGTAGGTGAAAGCTTCTTACTAAAGAATAAAACTGTTGGGAAATGAATTATGTTTTTATATCTGCAAATTCACAGTAATGATGGCAGCAGACAAACACAGCAAACATTTGGGGAAAGTTTAATTTGTGTTGAAATTGAAATTCCTATTTCAAAATTATAGTCTGGAAATCAGTGAACATTTATTTTTACATAAATTAATATATGTAATTATAAGTAAATATCTATACAAATAGATATTCACCACTGAATTTGTCAACAATAGAAATAAAAAGGTTTTTCTAATCTAGTTCAAATGATAGCTCAATTAAATTTCTCTATGATAAAAAATTTCAACTTAATAAATCAAGTAATAAAGATGATGAGCATAAATGTTAAATACTTCATACTTTCCTTGGAAGTAATATCATGATGTTAGATTAGCAAATGAAGGCAATAAATTTTGCTGACTCAAATCATCAGGCTAATAGCCAAACCATTTCTTTTTTAACCAAACACCCTTTATCCTCTCATATTGTGCTGAACTAAACAGCTTTGTGAAGGAATCAAATATTTTAGACAAAAATAAGGGAAGTGAAATTACTAATCAACTAACATAACTCTAAAATTGGGATAATTTACTTACAATTTAGATGAGAGTAAATATCCATGAGTAACTTAACAACTGGAGTTCATTCATGACAATTTCTAAGTAACTGCGGTATATACTATAGACTGTTCATTACTGTTGTAATTAGTATAGCATATTCTATTAACTTTCCTGTACAACTGTATTTCTGGAAAAGCAAATGAATTGCTTACCAAGATGGTGGTAACGATTAAGGAGCGATTGGACAGGGAATCTGTGATGTTTGCTGGTTTTCCTTTCTGATTCTCTGTCATGTTAAGGCCACTCAATGGATCCCAAGTTCCAACCTATAAAACAGTAAATTACTGTGTAAGTTGTCCATTAGTTACATTTCAGCATCTAGGAAAGAACACTATAAAGAATTGCTGTAAGAAAAAAAATATTATTAAACCCTGTCTCATTATTCTCTGACATTATATTAGGCATCTGCTTGTTAAAATATTATTCACAATACCTCAAATTGTATTTCCTGAAATGTGACACAAAGTGGAAAAATGATGCACAGAATATCTAATGCTAATTTGAATACTTAATTTTCCTTTTAACTTGTTCAAGATAAACCACATCTGAAGATAAACTTAACAGTTAGGTGGAAATTCATTTGACAAGCAGAGGCAAATGAGGAGAGGAATTATCCTTTTCTGTGATCAGGCAGAACAACAGAGCAAAAGATGGTTTAGAGAAAATGTAATGGAGAAAACTAAAATTAGGTTAAGTGTAATATCTTAATTGATGTAGAGATAAATGTTATGTACATAGATCCTGTGACTTTTTATACATTGAAATACTTATTCCAGCAAAGTCAACAGGATTTTTATCTTTTGATAAATTTTTTTGTTTCTAAAAGGATTTTAAATATTTCAAATACCTATAATATATAGGCAATATCTATAATATAAGGCAAAGATATTTTAAAACTATATCTAAACAGAAATTGAAAAATTCTATGAGTTTTGATTGCAAATTTAGATAAATATGTATGCATAGACAATTTTTTTGTTAATGTTTCAAATATTTCTGAGAAACTGTTCAGATATTTTAAGTGATTTGCTGCAGTACAGCTGCAAAGTAAGTTTAGGATGCTATGCAGTATGGGTTAAATAAAAAAAGTTTATTTCTAAGAGCGAGACTATAGTAAAGCATGAATCAGTGGAAGCTGAAATAGAGAAAAGACAAATTTTCTCTCTTTTTCTACAATTTTCTGTTCCACAGAAAATAATGCTTTATCTTTCTTCTTTGCAAAATAGTCATTTCCAAGAAATCACTCCTTTGAATGGCTGTAATGCTTGAATTCTGGCCATTCAGTACCTCAGACTGATGAAAGAATCATGAAGGGGAGACAGGAGAACATGCGTATCTCAGGAATACAATTGGAAAATAACATCTAACACAGTTTCAAAGCACTGAATCTAAACCTTGCTACCAAAACCTTTTCTTCATTTACTCTTTTAATACTACCTCATTTGGTGACTTGAAACATTTCTAGGAAACCAAAAAAGGCTGAAGCCTTGCAGTCTGGCCACAAATAAAAGGATCAAGAAAGTTAGTTGCAATGATCTGTTAATTAACACAATAATCATGTTTACTCTACTTTGAAGAAAGACCATACTAGAATAGTATAACAAGGAATGACAGACTCTTTGACCAGAATTCAAGCCTGTGCCTGGTATTCACATATTGAAGCTGGACTCATCTCCTCCATGAAATTCAACTTTAGAAATATTTGTGCTGCTTCTGTACCTAAGGAAACATAATTGCCTTATTGGATCAATTTCAAATCCTAAATTCATTAAATCATATACTTTATTCAAGTTCAAGTTCTTAATTCAAAATTATCTTGGCAAAAGCTAACACATTACTAATACTGCCTTCCCTACTTTTTAACACATTATTTAATAGCCACAAGCAAATGAATATTTATGAACTGTCAGAATTGGGGGTTTGTCTAACTATATCTCTCTAGTCTTAGAAGAACTATCAACAGCATTACTTTAAAAGCAAACTTCTGTCTTGATAAATTATTACATTATTTTTCTAAATGAGGTTAGTCATATTTCTATTGCTATTTTTGTGAATCAAAAATCCAAGAAATGGAACAAAAGTCAGATGTTACAAATAAAACATCCTTTGCATTACAAAAAAGTAGAAAGAGCAAGACAAGGTAGTCTACTACATATAACTGCAATCCAAACAATTTATCATTTACTTCTGCTGCATTACATTTATTTCCAACAAACTTTTAAGTTTTCCTAAAAAGTGAAACCAACTGATACACCTTAGAGAGATGGTCGCACAGTAAATACAGTCACAGGGAGGCTGTCAAGTCCTCAATTCCCTATTCTTCCATCGAAGTCCCCTAAATGGCTAGACTATTCTGGAGTGAGCATGCCAATTTGAACACGTTAGCATTTATAATCCATAGCACAGGACCCAAAGCAGGAGTTCCTGCGAAGTTGACACTCTGTTCTGCAGTGAGACAAAGAATTAGCTTAGTCAAGGATCAGATAAGAGCAACTAAAAGACTCATTATTTAATATTAGAGAATATTCTGCACATGGCATTGGGGATGTTCATCAAGGGCATGGAATACAGTCTCCCAAGTACACTTGAGTGATTAAAAACTTGCATCCCATCTTCCATGTATTTAACTACTAGGTAAGTATCAGGTGCAGAAAGTTTGGCCAGAAGTTTCCATTCTTTTACTATTGCTTTTATAAACTAGAGTTCTCAGTTTTCAGTTTTTTTTTCTGGGGGTTCTTTGCTTGGTTTTTTGTTGTTTGGTTTGTTTTTTTTAATAAAAGTTTCCAGAAAAAAAAAAAAGCCCAAGTGCTTTGAAGTCTGTTAATTTAAGTTGTATGATCTGATCTAATGCAATGATGGCAAGGCAGTGTAACTTCTTTATACAACTCATGGTGGTTTCGGTGAAGCTGTGGGGGTTCAGTCCCTGCCCGGAGCCGAGCCATGTGGCCGCTGCCACTGCCTTCTCCTAAACTGCCCCTCGGATGGAAAGAAACAGCAGGTGGGCTCAGAAGTGCCTTTGCAAGTTGAGATAAGGAGAGTTTAATACAGTAACACACGAGAAACAATCAGAACAACAACAGCAATAGCAACAGTGAGAGAAACTAGGTACAAGCCAAACAGTACCAAGCAGGAAGACAAGGCAGTGTGGCCCCGGCCCCTGAGCGTGCCCTTCCCACTGCGCGGCACCCCCTGGAACCAGAACTGGCCCAGAGCCCGTGCTGGGGCATGATGTCAGCACGGACATGGCTCCTGCTGACCGAATGAGCCCTGTCCTGGCCAAACCAGGACACAACTGTACAGAACAAGTCCTAAACCTGTAATCCAAATAAAACATGCATATTTGTGATAGTATCAGACGTCTTACTAATAGGAAATTAACAGCAAATGTATCTTTTTCATTTTACTAGTAATTATGACACTGAGATAATCATTATGGAAATGTAGATAAAGATGAAAAACTATGAAATATGTGATTAAACTCTGATTGTAGAGTCACTATTTTCTCAGAATTGTGGATTGATTAGAAAATTACTTGTGTCTATGAAGACATCATCTCTTTAGACTTCAGTAAGTGGAGTTGCTGGGAGTGTTCAGGTGAAGTACTGCAATATGCTTGCCATTTTCTTACATTCTTCCCTAGACTTCCTCAGCTGGCCATTTTCAGACACAGAACACTAGGCTAGATGAATCTAGAGATTCTTTTGTCACAGGCCACAGAAAAGTTTGCCATCCACCTTTAGGCAGCTATACACCAAGATTTCCAAATGGCCAATCAATCCTGTACCACTTAAACAATACTCTTGAATAATATGCACAATATTTACTACTCAATAGTACAATTGCACAACTAAATCTCACCAGCAATGTTTAAAAATAATCAGTGTCACTACCAAAGAATAGAACCCAACAAATACTGAAAAACATTGTGGCTAATGTTCACACAAGTTGAAAATTAATTTGATTATTTTGGGTTACTTTGTGCATTCAGACTCCAAAAAAAAAGATCAGTACAATTGCACTTATTTCCAAAAATATTAGTTTAATTTCATAGTAAAATGCAATTGGTGTGATTTGTGAAGCAATAATTCTCTAGAAAAAAGTACTTACTAAATAATAAAACTAAGTAAAAATATCAAACCTTTTAAATCAGGATGAATAACAATTAATATTGTGAATCCTGAAAACTACATACCATTAATATGTGTAATAAAATTATTTTTTAATCCTCTAACAGGTTCATATCATGGAATAATTAAAGATAAATTATGATACATTCTTGGACCTTTAACTAGGATAGAGAGTGCTGACTACAGTATATAAATTTTGTGAAGAACTAGTCTGCTCAGCAATCTAGTAGGATCTTGAGAAGAAGGAAGTTATATTGGACTTCAACTCAGTTACTAGTCTCTTCTGGAAATATTAGTTGAATTTTTGTGACATTTAGCAATACATGTTGTATCAGAATAAAGACATAAACCTTCTCAACCCTTATCAACATTCTCTTTTTTTCAAGGTTATTATTAACAAAATCCATTTCTGAATTGATCTATAAAGTTAAGCAAAAATGTAATTGGAAAAAATTGTAAGGGGGGAGGAGAGACAGTGAACCGAGAGGAAAATAAAACCTGAGAGAAAAAAGTGATGCAAAAGAAAGCAATTGCTCACCACCAACCTACAGATGCCCAGCCAGTCCCCGAACAACAACAGCCCCTGCCAACATCCACCCCACAGTTTTATTGCTGAGCATAACATCATATGGTATGAAATATCCTTTTAGTCAGTTGGGGTCTGTTGTCCCTGCTGTGTCTCCTTCCAACTTCTTGTGCACCCCCAGCCTCCTCGCTGGCAGGGCAACACAAGAAGCCAAAATGTCCCTGACTTAGCGTAAGCACTGCTCAGCAATAACTGAAATTACAAATAGTTAATACAGTGTACAAATCCAAAATACAGCCCCATACAAGCTGCTATGAAGAAATTTAACTTTATCCCAGCCAAAATCAGTACAATAGCTCGCTATGACCCAAAAAGAAGCATTGCACACTCCTGAAACTTAAAATTTGCAAAGTTTACCCATGCTTTAGAGTAGTTTACTGAGCATCACTCTCATGAAATGTTATCCACAAAAATTAAATAGATTAAAGTAGCTTGCTTTCTTCAGCATGCTGGAAAAGAGATATTCTTTTTTAATTTCTTTTAAAACTCTCCTAACAGAAGTAATATCTTTTTGGTTACCATTTAATCAAAATTGTATATACTACTCACAGTGAAGTTCCACAATAGGAAGGATCATTGCCCTCCTGCAGCAGTACTAACTGTCTAGCTGGCAGCCAAAGCCATATTCAACCTCCAAAGAATTGACAAATGTGTCTACAGTTCTGTTGTGCTGGTTCAGCTATCATCATTTTATGCTGCCATCAGTTGCCTGATCATACAGACCAACACCGAACTCAGCAACATCCCCTCAGAAGTCTTCTTTCAGACAGTCCTGCCATAGGTTCCAGTGGGCCCAGCTCATCTGCTGCCCATTGTGGTGCCAGCACCTTCTGCTGGATACAACAGGCAGAAATGGTTCCCTCAATGGCCCTTCACATTGAAGAACACCACCCAGAGAGCTCAACAAGATGCAACCAGCCCCAACAGAAGCCACACCCAACAGAAAGCTCTTCTGACTGATTGGCTCCTGGTTAATATAGTCCTGGCCTCACCCACCACCTCAACCACAACCACCTGGGTGAGGGCAGAGCCACAAAGACAGAGGTGGGCCAGGTTCTACCTCTGGAACACAAAACCAATAAGAAAAACAAAACATTCTGCTAGGTTGTGACTCATTCACAGGTTAACTCCAGCTCAGGGCCCACAGCTCAGGCCTCAGCACTTCAAGTTCACTGTCTTTTCTTTATTATGTTTTATAGAGCAGTTAGTAATAAGGGTGATTACATAAAAAAAAAGTATTTATACTCCTGTGGGACTAATACTATTTCTTCCTGTTTATGTACTTCCCATTTGTGAATTGCTTCATTTATTTTGCTTTCTTCCAAAACATTAATATGCTTGCCCTCTTTGCCAAACATCATGTTATTACCAACACTTGTGGCTTCCATAGATCTGTTACCTCACCGTCTTTTTTTCTCTAACTTTTATAAATCCCTCTGTTTATGCCACTTGCTGCTTTTTCTCAGGTCATTAATAAAAATACTAAATAAAACAAGATCTTACATTGATATGCTGGGTAATGAATTACAACTCATTTTCTGTCATTTATATTCACCCTGGGTTTAGGTTTCTGAGCAAGATTTCAAGCTAGTTCTTAACATCTCTATTCAAGAAATGTGATCCTGCTTCAGTGATACTTTTTCATATCAAAAGTGGTATTAAATTCAGGTATTTGTTATCTCCCTGAAGTATAAAATAATTTTTCTTATGCTGCAGCTGCAGTGTAAATACTAATTGATTGTAATTTACATGATAATTTTCTTATTATACTGGATTGACACAGTTTGGGATTTTCACTGTGCTTAACCTTAAATAGTTTCAGTGTGTACAGAGTGACTTGTCAGCAAATTTTGTTGTACATTACATTAGCACCACTCCAATCATCTATTAATTTTGCCATTTTCAACTTAAAAGAAGCTACCATTTTTGTCAGACACAAATTTTTGTTTGGAAATGCATACTTGTTATTGGTTGATGCTTGATTATCACCTCTCATTCAAGAGTTTTGGAAACAGGTATCTTATGCAAAATCTGAGATCACACATGGCATCTATGTTAAATCAATGAACAATTTTTCTGTTGTCACTGCCTGATTTAGATTAAATACAAGGAAGTTTTTCACTCAGAGGGTGGTGAGCCACTGGAACAGCTTGCCCAGGGAGGTTGTAGATGCCCCAACAATGGATGTATTCAAGAGTAAGTTGGACAGGGTTTTGAGCAACCGAGTCTAGTGGAAGGTGTCCCTGACCATGGCATTCTATGATTCTCTGACTTCAGCAGTAATTGCAGCTAAAATAAATGATTTAGGTAATTTTGCATTATACTAACCAGGCAATTTTTCTAGGACATATTTTTTTCCAAAATCTCAAAAATACAGAACACCAAGACTTTCTTAACTCCTAACACATGGTAACTAACTGTTACTGCTCTTTCCAAAGATTGTCAGCACATGTTGGTAAAAAAGTAATATTATCACACTCCTTTGTCTCACGGCCAAAACGAACCATACAGGCAACAAAAGTATCTTCCTTTTCTGTGAACTTCTGTATACACAGCTTAAGCATATGCTGGTGGTTCTTAAATATCCATATCCTTTTACAACTATTTCTGTTGCTTCTTACATATCTTTAATTACTAATGTGTCCCAGGTTCCTTTTTCTTCTGATATTTCTAATTTCTGTAGACCTTTTTGTTTTCTTTCTATACTTTCAGTGGAGTACATATCTCCTAATATATTGCCAACAGATATTTATTTTCCAGAAGATAAATCCATGTTGAGTGGTGGTTCTCAAATGCCACCTAATGTTCTTAAAGCCACCCTAGATTACAGAGACTTCCTTTCCTCATTTTCAACAGTACATGCAGACTCTTCAGCCACATATTTAGCTGTTTCCATGTCATCAGTTCATACATTTCTGTTTCCAGCAAGGAAGACAGGTTGCATTGTACCTATGCTACTTGTACACAAAGCTAATTTGCTTTTCAAATCTAATCACTACTAGATATTTTTTATATATATTATCACCTATGTAAGTGTTTCAAAGCAAGCTCATGGCTTCTAATTTTTTTTTTAAATCTTCCTAGTTAGAAAACATCAATATTCCAAAACCAGTGCCAGGGGGAAAGTTTTGGAGAATATGTTGTTTATGCAAGCTTCTCCATGCAATGGTGTGTAGAAGAATGGTGTATAATTTCTCTTTTTAGTTGTGGCCACAATATCACCTTGGGGCAATAGCTGATAAAACTTTACCTGAAGATGAAAGAAAACACAGTGTTTACAGAACACCGAACACAACAGCTAAATACAAACTACAAGGCAGATGCAAATTGTGAAACGTTTGTCTGTTGATCACAATAATGTGAGACACAGCAGCATCCTGCATTGCCTCTCCAAGGCAGGGTGGCTGAAGAAGAGAGGGAAGATGATCTGATTTCAGATCATCATGGTGTCATGTAGGCAAGCCAAATATCTGTACTTCCCAAAGCCTTTAATTCAAATACAGACAACATTAGGCTACACAAAAAAGGCATTTCTCAATCCTTTGATCTTTCACTCCATCTCTGTACAAGAAAAATTCATATCAGAAGACAGGTGAACCCTACACTATTCTTAATTTTTAGTATCATTTACAGATGGAAACCTTGTATACCAAGCAGATAATCAAAGTTCCCTCTTGAAACACAGAAAATTGACAAAATGAAGCTATTTTGTTTCATTCTATTTGAGGTAATTCTTCCTGAATTAATAAGATGGAAATACAAATACACGTACACACAGGTTCACATATAAGATTAGGAAATGGGGTTGGAATCACCACTAAAACTATGGAAAGAGAAGGCTGAGGTACAGAATGCCTTCTTCGTCTCAGTCTTTGATAGTAAGACCAGACCTGCCCAGCCCGCTAAGCTGGAAGACAGGGAGGAGTCGCAGAATGAGCCCCCATAACCCAAGAAGAAGTGGTCAGTGACCCACTAGATCATTTAGACATATGCAAATCTATGGGGCCCGATAGGATCCACGTAAGGGTACTGAGAGAGCTGGCGAAAGTGCTCACCAAAGCACTTTCGATCATTTATCTGCAGTCCTAAGTAACTGGAGAGGTTTCTTTTGACTGGAGGTTAGCAAATGTGACACCCATCTACAAGAAGGGCCAGAACGAGTAACTACTGGCCCGTCTGCCAGTCTGACCTCTGTGCTGGGGAAGGTTATGGAGCAGATCAGCTTGAGTGCCATTATGCGGCACATACAGGACAAGCAGGTGATCAGGCCCAGTCAGCATGGGTTTATGAAAGGCAGGTCCTGCTTGACTAACATGTTTTCCCTCTATAGCAAAGTGACCTGCTTAGTGCATGAGGGAAAGGTGATGGATGTTGTTTACCTGAACTTTAGTAAAGCTTTTGACACCATTTCTCACAACATTCTCCTGGAGAAACTGGCTGCTCATGGCTTGGATGGGTGTACAATTCCCTGGATAAAAACTGGCTAGATAGCTGAGCCCAAAGAATGGTGGTGAATGGAGTTAAATCCAGTAGGAAGGCAGTCACAATTGGTGTTCCCCAGGGCTCAGTATTGGAGCCTGCTTTCTTTAATATCTTCATCAATGATCTGGATGAGGGGATCAAGTGCACCCTCAGTAAGTTTGCAGATGACACCAAGTGAGATGGCTGTGTCGATTGGATTTAAGGCATGGATGCTCTACAGAGGGATCTGGGCATGCTGGATCTATGGGCCAAGGCCAATGGTATGAAGTTCAATAAGTCCAAGTGCCGGGTCCTGCACTTGGGTCACAACAACATCATGCAACACTATAAGCTTGGGGAAGAGTGGCTGGAAAGCACCTCAAATACNAGCTTGGGGAAGAGTGGCTGGAAAGCACCTCAAATACTGCGTTCAGTTTTGGGCCCCTCACTACAAGAAGGACATGGAGGTGCTGGAGTGTGTCCAAAAAAGAGCTAGGAAGCTGGTGAAGCGAGGTTGGGGTCACTCTTTTCTCCCATGTAACTAGTGATAGGACAAGAGGAAATGGCCTCAAGTTGCACCAGGAGATGTTTAGAGTGGATATTAGGAAAAAAATCGTCACAAAGAGTGTTATAAAACCCTGGAACAGGCTGCCCATGGAGTTGGTGGAGTCACCATCCCTAGAGGTATTTAAAAGATTTATAGATGTGGTACTTAGGAACATAGTTTAGTGGTGATATGGCAGTGACAGGTTAACAGTTGGACTTCATGGTCTTGAAGGTCTCTTCCAATCAAAACCACTCTATGATTCTGTGAGGCGGTTTTAGGGGGTGGGGTTTTATTTGTTTCCCATCACTTTGAAGGTAAACATCTTACATACCTTTTCAAGACCTTCTTCCTTGAGGCTGATAACATCTAAATCAAAATCTGTCCTTAAGCCATTTGTTTTGTTGAAAGTTATCCTGCCTGTGAGGCCTTCCCAGTGTGCCTATGGAGAAAGAAAATATTTCTATAAATACCTCATCTCTTTTTTTGGCCCAAAGGAACAAATTTTACTCTGCTAAACTCTGCTAAATAATATTTACTAATTCTATCTAAATAATTTACCTAGTGGCTGATTTTTTAAAAAAAATATTTTGTATTCATTTTTTTGCGAATTAAATTAACCTTTCTCCAGTTTTTATAGACAATTTTTTAAAGAACTTTTCATGTTAGCCAATAAACTCTTCTTACTAAATGAGACAAAAGGCTCTTTTGTTTTCATTCCTCATTCATGCATGCATTTTGCCTTCTGCGGCCCTACATGCCCTGCCCTGTGCCTGCAATCTGCCCTCCTCCCCCCTCTTCCCAACCCTCAATCTCTTTCATTAACTCTGGAGTTTATTTTTCTGTCAGCAAATTTCATTCAAATAAAGTCTTGCTTTTGCAAGATGCTGAGTGCCTTGAAATCACACTTAGACATCAAAAATTGAGGTCACTGAGCCAGTCTTCCAGAGCTGATTCCTTACTTTTAATAAAGTGCAAAACCCTCATTTTTTTTATAACTTAAAGTCTACCTAGTTCTAAATCTATATTAAAGTAGAGGAGGGAATGTGGAAAACAAAATTATCATCCTAAAACGAGCCAATATTAAAACCAGGTTTATAGTTGATTGCAATTAGTTTTTTTTATCATAGTAGTTTGCATATCTAGAATGAGAGATACTGTTTTATGAGTTACTTACAGTACAACAGACATTAATACACTACAGTGTTCACCTTTAGCACCTTAAATCTCCTACTTTTACTTTAAATCACTGTCTATCGGTATTTAAGCAACATACAAAAAGACTAAGACCACATACATTAATTCACAGTAGCAAAAAAAAATTCCCCTGCCAAAACCCCCAAATCCCACAAAAATTAAAAAAAGGGAGCAAACTTGATCCTTGGGCCCCTTGAACTTATGCCACTGCCTAGCTGCTGAAATTTTCATAGTCTATCTGTGGTTTCGGGTTCTAGGTTTTTGGGGTTTTGGGCCACAAATGTTCCAACCACAACCATCTACACACACATACATACACCCCACCAGATATTTGTGAACAAAAGTTTTCTTTAAAATGCAGTTTTTTCACCCTTTTATGTTTCTTGGTTCCAATTAATACCTCAGGAATATCTCACTTTCAAATAAAAATACTATGTTGCCTGCTAAACTCTTTACAAATAACAAGCTGAGAGATTCGCACCTACTGGGGAAAGAAAAAAAAAAAAGACAGAATTCAAGTAGAGTGGAAACAGAAGAAAATGGGAGTTGGGAGAAATGAAAGCAATGAAGCAGCTTTATTAGTGACTTACCTCCTTAATGAGACTCATAAAGCGGGTCCCAAAGCGCCACGGTTTGTGGCGATTACACTGTAGTGAACTGACAGTCATCTGTGGGAACTGCTGCACAGCCACTGACACCACATGAACTGCATCGTACATTAGTGCTGCATCAGTCTGAAATTAGAATGAAATCAGAACCGTGAACACAAAATAAAAACATGACAACACAGCAGTGAGAGAAGGAAACGAAAAATTAACACTGTTCATTATATTAAAGGGAGAAAATAATCTGACAGGTTGCATAGCTCTGTAAAATGCAGTCTTATTTTCAAGTCCTACATAAGATGTGTCAGGACCTTCAGTCTCTGCTTTTATCTGTAATGCTGAAATAAGGGCCCAAACACCAACTCTTCAGGGTCACAGGAGAGCCACCAGGTATCTCTGGTGATTCAGGTTACTTTAAAAAAGCAGTGCATTAGGGAGCTATATAAATCACCATCTGCATGTTTGATTCAAATCAGTTATTTCCAGGAGTGAGGCAAAAGAAAAAAAAAAAGAAATATTAGCAAGGTATCAAAACCTTAGCTATGAGGGAAAGTGCACAAGCTAAGGAAATAATGTTTTTCTGTTTTGAAATTACAGATCAGATACAGTCCTAAAGGTACTCAATTTATTCATTAGTAACTTTTTTATGGGTAACAGTTTAAAACTCTAGGACAGATCTAACCAGTATCTTCTCTAAATCAGAGAAGGATTAGAATTGCTTTAAAATACACATTCATTTTAATGGTTTTCATGTCCCATCCTAAATAAGTAGGCTATTTAGACCTGTGATGTGCTAACTAATATTGCATTAGCAAAGGACGGAGACAGCCTCTCAGTACACACTGTCATGCTGAACAAGAAACTGACATCTCTCTCCTGCTCTATTTGATAAACAGAGGTAAGCCTTGGAACCAAAAGCAAGAGAGGACCTTAAATTCAGCTGGTGAAAATGAATGCTATACCATCTGCTCAGCATACCTTAGAGAAAAAGGACCTATTTCCCCTTCTCATTCACATAATTAGTGAGCTGTGAAATTAGTTCTTTAATGGATAGGAAACCTGGAGATTATTGCACTTGTCACAATACAATACAATGCAATACAAAATGAGCTTATATAGTGCCTTTCATGGAAATGCATCCCAAGGCTCTTTACAATAAAACTAACCATAAAAATGCAAAAATGTTCTACCATTATAGCCCATAAGCTACTGTTAAAGGGAAAAATATGCGTTTACATTTAAATGGCTCTCCCAAGGAGAGATTTCAAAATTCAAACAGAAATAAATCCTAATTTTAAAATAGCAAGTATAATAGGTTTCAATGATCTCAGACACCAAGTAGTTTATACAGAGATTCCAAATCAGTCAGAAAATATTTTTGCTGCCAAATTGTTAATTATCTTCAAGGCATTAAAGTGCTTTTAAAGCAAACTGACAGTTGACATTGAAACACCAAAAAGTTGGAATGGCATGCTGAGTAAGCATCATACAAAGCTTAATATTCTAGAAGCAGTACTTGGCAGAAATGAGTCTAGACAACAGTTTTTTAAATAAACTGTACAATAAGTACAACACATTAATCTGGCTCAGAAATGCAAATTTTTTTTTAAATCAACTTTAGTTTTAAAAGTGTAGTCTTTGCACCAATGAAGGAAAATTGAAATTCCTGCAAGACCTTAGCAAAAGCAGGCCATGAAGAAGCAACCGGAAGTTCAAAACCAGCATTAACTGATTAATTAGATATAAATTTGGGCATGGAAATGATAAGACTCATCAGCAGGAATCAAATGGACATTATGCCAGATGCAGAGCAACATGGAGGGAAGTGGAGGAGTCACCATCCCTGGACGCGTTCAAAAAACATGTAAATGTGGCACTTCAGGACATGGTTTAGTGGTCATGTTTGTCTTGGGCTGACAGTTGGACTTGATGATCTTAGAGGTCTTTTCCAACCTTGATGATTCTATGGCTTTCTGTCAAATTCTCTAAGCCATTGAGCTGGAAATCCGTAGGATGACAAGATAGTCAACTCCAGTGGAAGTGTTAAAAAAAAGCCATTGCAGTTTTAGAAGTAATTCAAATTCTGATAATATTCTTCACATTTAACTGATGAATATTGGTTCACTGGAAATAAATCTAAATTACAATGTACTTTTAAAGGAAAACAAATTAATCACTGGCTAGAAGTTGAGTGCCCTATTTGATTTTTAGATGCTACAAGATAAATCTCTTATTTACATAGCATAAAATTCCACAAGGAAGATTAAAGTCAAATGTAGGCTTAAATTTTTGTGCTGAATAAAGACAGATATAATCATATACTAAAAAATACATTGATTTAGAGATTCATTATTACACACATTTCACCTAGTGCAATCATTGATTTTACTCTAAGACATCAGCACAGAACTCAGGAAGATACATAAAGTATACACTTGAATTTGCAGATTGGGCTCTCCTTCCTCTTCATTGGTCACTTTACCTTTTCTCTGAGAGATGGTAGGAATTGATAGTTGTTGACCTAGCTCCCCACCCTCACTCATTAGGCTTGCTAAGCTTTATGTCTCGCCACCCTTTGTCCATACCACTTTCTCATCCTTAAATCACACTTTTGGAACCAACCTTTGTTACACAGGAAGTAGCATAGGTTCCAGTAACAGACTGTTTAGGGACCAGGGTGGAAATGTCCCTAATTAATTTTAAGGATTCTTTATTTAATCTAAACCAAGATTAGCAGGCTGGAAGGAAGAAGAGGCAGAAACTTGAGGCAAAGCAATAGTTTTTTAATTTCAGATAGAAACCTGCTACAGTGTTTCTATCCACTGGAGCACACATAATACAAGAAAATAATCTTATTGAAAAATGAGATTAGTACTGGCTTAGTTAACTTGTGTAAACCTTTTAAGAATAATGCTGTATTTCACAAATATATCTTGGCACAGTTTCTGAACCATGGGTTGTGGAGGTTCTTTAATTTCACAGTCCTACTTAGTGTTCTTGATAACTTGCTTGGGTACAGATAAACTAGTCTAAAATGCCGCTCATGATACTGCCATTTGTATTTCTACAACTTCAAAATAAGAATAATAAAAATTACTACAAACACAGAAACTACTTTTTCTTTTTTCATCGAATTGAAATAGAAGATTGATTTAGGTGCTTAAGATGTCAGGTAACAGATGCCTGTGACGACAAGTCTGTTTTTAAGTTGACTCTGTCAAGTAACAAGAAAGCTTTTAGCACTCAGAGGCAACAGCTTAATCAGAGACATGATTTCAGTCATAATATATCTCAAATAGAGATAAAGTACCAAGCTGTGTTTGATTTTTACCCCAAACTCAGTTGGATACTACACATCTCTTCTTAGTATTCTTTATCCATTCCTCTACCTCCTGTCTTTCTGTGGGTGTTGCCTTTGCAACTATTTTTCATGTGTTTCTGTATAATCACTTTTAACACTTGCTAAATTACTTGATAAATATCACCTAACAAATTGCATAAAGTATTTTAATCTCACAGTGAAAGGACTCTGGTAGAATTAGACTCAGTATAAAGAGGGTAGAAAAAGAGCCCCCTCTGTTATTAGAGAAAGAGTCTATTAGTTCTCCCTGGGCCTCCTCACAGTAAAAGGTAGTCTTTTGCTTCTCCATCCCTAGCTGCACCCAAAGATGTCAAAGGCATATGATAAGCTCTAGGAGATATATGCTGTGATTTTTGTCACATGTTTACTTGTCCCAGTTAATCAGATTTGTAGGGAGGGTTTCAGTTTTGTGGGCTTGGAGCCTGGGCAGGTGGTTGGCAGGGTAATGATTTTTACTGGTTTCTAACCAGTATGGACAAAGCTGATGCAGAAGAAAACCACTATAGCCTGGGTCTCAGCTAAGAAGAAACCTTCCCCATCTAATGGAACTGACAGACTGCTTCTCTGCCAAGTTTTCCTGCCCCTCTTACGACATACAAAAGTTATAATTTCTAGTGACTTTCAGCATGGCTGCTAGGTTAGACAAGAATCAGCTGAAAATCCTGAAACCAAATGGGCTACTTATGTAATAGAGATGCAACTTGAGAACTAGGTCTGTAAAAAAAAGTGAGAGAAAGGGCTCACATTCTAACATATAGATAAAATCCAAGCAAGCCTAACAGAACAGAGGAGTCATGGTCTTCATAACCATCTTCAGACTTACAGTACATAAGAGTTCATTAATGCCATTTAATATCTGACACAATAAATGTGCTAACTGCTTTGGCAATTAACTATTATGGGTTAAAAAAAAATTGCAGATTCTATATTTAATGACCTCAAATCATGACTTGTATGTGCACCTTATTTGCACAGCAGTGTTTTTGTATGGCTTTTCCATTTATCTCCACCAAACTATGTGAGGATTTCATGTACCAATAAACCACTTCTCTCTGGTTCATATCTCAGTACTCAAGAATTAGCTCTAAATTGCAAAAATATGTGACTTATTTTTAGAAATACAGTTTTTATCATGCAATCAAGTTTAACATTAAGATGAAAGATTGCTAGGCTAATTCTGTTTCTTCATGAGCTATATTAGAATGAGTACACTTCTCAAACAGAAAAAAAACATATTTCAGCTTTTACTATAACAAATTGTAGTCTTCTATAATCTACAATAATAAAAAAAAAAAGAAAAACTGTGACGTAGCCATGATCTGAAAGAACTTTCAATTATTCAAATATAGATTATTAAAAACAGCTTGAAAGCAGGAAAAATACCTCTGGTTTTTAATTAAATGTTAAATTAAACTAATGTAATTGTTGTTCTCCTTAATTTATTACTAATAAAAGTCTGCGAAGAAATATGATGTTCTACTTAAAAGGTGTTCTCTAAAGTAATTAAAAATACTAGAAAAATTTCTACATTGAGTGAGATATGAAATAGGGCAACGAAAAAGAGAAGCTTCATAAATTTACTTTTTGTTCTTTAATATTTGATCCAGTGTGGGTCCCAGACAATAATGACTTATTTGAAATATTAGTGGTTTATTTTCCCTAGATCAGAAGATTCTTGTATTTGCAAGTCCTTGACACACAAGATCCCATAATTGTCCTTTTTACTCTGCCAATATTTTTCACTGCCTGTGAGGAACATTTTCCACAGAAGAGTCAAAGAAAAGGGCCAAACAAGCGTTTAAAAAGAAAAAAAAACCTGTTTGGCTAATTAAGTACATTGTCTCCTTAACAACGTAAGATTAGCTTAATGTGGATTAGACTGCTTAACTATTTGCAAAATACTTTTATAGTAAGTGTAAGTTTTTGTTAAAGACTACTTCTTTGCAAGTATGCTACATACTTTTTTACAGTCATCTGTATTTTGTGTTTGAATGCAACTTTACAGAACTCGTGTCCAGTAAAAACAAGTTAATGTCCCTTTAACTCAGAAAGAAAAAAGTAAAAGGGGAAAAAAAATAAAGCTTTTATGTTTGTAAAAGAAGGAGTAACACCCCAAATTTGTCTCAGAATTAAATTCAGATAAAAACTCTTCTATAACACAGCTTGACAGTTTCTAGACAGTCTAATAAGACTGGATTTTCCCTAATAAAAATTTTAAATATTTGATTCAAAAAAGATTTTGTCAAAATATATTTCTTCTTCAAAGACAAAGCAAAAGGGAAAGAAAATGCAATAGTGTCATATTCTATAACTCCGTTAACAGGCCCTGTCCTATCACAACATGGGGATCTGAATCTGCATTTACCAGTCACTACTGTCATTAGTATCAGGTTACAAATACATCATAAATTCAATATATCTAGATTTTCAGGCAAAGATAAATATTTGGCTAAAATTATTGTTTTTTAAAAACTGGTTCTTTAATAAGCAAAATATTCCATTTAAAAAAAAAAAAACTGAAGAAAAAAAATCTTGAAATATAATATTCTGATTTTCCCATCAGTTCTGTGTTAAACTGAATTGGATCCCTGAAAATGTCAATGGAGGACACTGTATAGGTAACTGCATTGCATGGGCCAAGTTTTTTCATTGATAGTAAAGTAAGCATATACCTTCCTGCTTATTATTTCTTATGCTATCTTTACCTCTATATTATCTGAATAAGTACTACTACAATAAGCAGGATAACTTATATTTTTCATATGCAGCTCATTATTCTCATTAAGGTTATCTCTGTTTTCCTATCTCTAGTCAGTCAAATTTTGTCCTTGTGAAATAACTTCAACTACATTTAAAAGGCCTAATTGTTCAGAGGGTTCTGCTTAGTGTCTGATAATCACTAATGTATTCTGAAAACTTTTGTCCATTAATGAAAATGAGGCTTAAATTCTTTTCAAGTGTGACTTCATTAGCTGCGTCAAAAATGAGATGAAACTGAATGCAAATGCTCACAAATGTATGTCTGCATTTGTTCCCTAGGTGACCATGACAAAACTATCCAGATAAATGCATAAAAGTGAAATAACACTTTCCAGGTTTTTTTTTAACCAAGTCCTTGAAAATGTGTGAACATGTTAAAAGCAATTCATATGTGTGGTCTTGTGGCCAGGATGGCCAATAGTATCCTGGGGCGCATTAAGAAACTTGTGGCTAGCAGGTTGAGGGAGGTTCTCCTCCCCCTCTACTCTGCCCTTGTGAGGCCACATCTGGAGTACTGTGCCCACTTGCCTGCCTTCCACAGACAGGGAACTACTGGAAAGAATCCAACAGAGGGCTACAGAGATGATTAGAGGACTTCCCTTACGAGGAAGGGCTGAGAGAACTGGGGCTGTTTAGCCTTGAGAAGAAAAGACAAGAGGGGATCTTGTCAATGCTTATAAATATCTAAAGAGTGGGTGTCAAGGGGATGGGGCCAGACTCTTTTCAAAACCCTCCTGGACTTGTTCCAATGCAAATGGACCTAGGCAAGCCTGCTTTAGCAGAGGAGTTGAACTAGATTATCGCCAGAGGTCCCTTCCTACCCCTGCCATTCTGGGATTCTGTGATATGGAGTCTTTAATCCATTCTGAAACTTATTTCATCGTATGTTACTGACTGAATTTCCGTTAGCTACACAGCCATCTCAGACCATAGTATCTTCTGAAATAAACCCAGTTCAGACTAACTGCCGTCACTAGTTTAACAAAATGTTAACGTGCTCATTTCATACTGCATACAAGCTTCTCTTTATGGTACCTGTCCTTGCAAGAGTTTAGGACATAATGAAAATGTTATATTCTCACTTGGCAAAAGGTGTGTAAGTACACAAGGCGGGGCATGTTCCACAAGGACTGAATTTTCCATTGGCCCTTTTAAATTGTATTCTATTTATCACACAGCCGTAATGCCTTGGATAGAACATTGAATGCAAAGTCAGGTTGTTGGGGCTTGTGTTTTTTTCAACTCCCAGTATATCCAGACTGTTTCTAGTCAGCTTTATGAGGGACAAAATTGATAGAGTACCATTAGGAGGGTAAGAACAGCAGCTTTGTTTCTTTGATCTAACAGCTTCAGTGAGCAGTGGATACTGGAGGTACAATGAACAGGACAGCCCAGTCAAATTGCCTCCCTCCCTGGAATAACCTTTTTATGGAGAAATAACATTATTTAGGATGCACTGCAAAACAAGGATTTACAATGGCATACCTGTTTATTTCAAAGCCCTCAAATATGTCTCACAATCAATCTCTCTAGCCTTCTAAGCAGTACTTCTCCTTTGATAAGTACTTATCTTTCTATCAGTTATCCTTACTGATAATTTAAACCACAATATTTGTTAATTATAAAACCTTTCATGAAGAAAAAAACACTTTATTTTTTCTATGAAACTCCCCACCACTTACCTTTCCATTTTTCTCATATTATTTCCATTGTGAGCACAATGAACAGAAATAGGCCTCTATGCAATTTATTATTATTATTGTTGTTTCCCTTTGAAGACCGATTTTATCCTAGAAGCTGACTCTGCTTCCTTTAGTTTAAATAACTCAGGAAAAATAGGTAAGAACACAGATGTGAGAAATGTCTGACAACACTCAGAAGTCAGGAAGGGGTGCTGACCTACAGTGTAGAAAAGCTCTCATTATTAACAGTCTATTACTTTCCTTAAAAGCTGTCCTGTTTGACAGAAAATGACAAAATTGCCTTTAAAAATTGCTGAACTATGGAAACTATGACAGAGTACATGCAAAAATGAGATAAGATTTATTTCTAAAAACCTGTAGATTCATTATTATAGATTCTACTATTGCCTGGTCAGAAAATTTTGAGGCCTAGATCTTGAATTATGTTAGGATTGTCATTTTAACCCATAAAACAGAATAACTGGCAACTTAATAATTATATGAGAGTTTCCCAAACTCTTATATAGTGTGGTGCCAATAGTGCCAACATTAGCCTACTTGATTTATCACATAGCCTTGACCTCCTACCTCCAAACTACAGGTAGTTTCAAGTCTGCACTACAGAGTAATTTTCCAAGATGATCCAGAACAAGAGAATAATATTAAAGAAAGGAATTTTTCCTTAACTTCTTCAAGTCTAATGTTAAGCAAAGAATGGTTGAATAAGGAGATGAAGAGAAAGCATTTAAGTATTCATGGCTTGTATGGTGTTACTCTAATCACTCTAATCTGGAATATTTTCGCATTTTCAGAAATGATTTATCAAAAAGATGCAGACAAGCTGGAGAGGGTCCAGAGAAGGGCCACAAGGATGGTCAGGGGATTGGAAGACCTACCATATGAAGAAAGGCTGAGAAAAGTGGGTGTGTTCGCCTTGAAAAGAGAAGGCTTAGGGAAACCTTATCACCATGTACTTAGCACTAGAAGGGTGGCTACCAAGAGGAAGGAGACTCCCTTTTTACAAGGAGTCACATGGAAAATACGAGAGGTAATGGCTGCAAGCTGCTCCTGGGGAAATTCTGATTGGACTCTAGAAGAAAGTTTTTTACAATGAGAACAATTAAGCATCGGAATAGTCTCCCAAGGAAAGTGGTGGATTCCCCAACATTAGACAGTTTCAAGACTCATCTTGACAGGGTGCTGGCCTATCTCACTTAAACTACACTTAAAGTTGGACTAGATGATCCTTGAGGTCCCTTCCAACCTGGCATTCTGTGAATCCATGAATCTATGAATGAATCTAGCTACCGTTATTTTATTTGTGGCAGTTACAGTTTATGGTTAATGAGACAGACAAATATTCTATTGCTTCCAGCCAGTGTTTGAAATGCAGTTCCTAAAATTTTACATTATTTTCTATATTTTATACATATATATATA
>VZZY01002892.1:6839-19430 GCA_013400335.1 Eurystomus gularis
TTGAGTACTGTGTCCAGTTTTGGTCACCACAGTACAAGAAGGACATTGAGGTGCTGGAGTGGGTGCAGAGAAGGGCAACAAAGCTGGTGAAAGGGCTGGAGAGCATGCCCTATGAAGAGTGGCTGAGGGAACTGGGTTTGTTTAGTCTAGAGAAGAGGAGACTGAGAGGAGACCTCATTGCCCTCTACAACAACCTAAAAGGAGGTTGTAGCGAGGCTGGTGTTGGTCTCTTCTCTCAAATTAGTAATGATAGGACGAGGAGAAATGGCCTCAAGCTGCATCAGGGGATGTTTAGATTAGATATTAGGAAGAAATTCTTCACTGAGAGGGTAGTTAGGCACTGGAATGGACTGCCCAGGGAGGTGGTGAAGTCACCATCCCTGGAGGTGTTTAAAGAACGAATAGATGCAGTGCTTGAGGATATGGTGTAGTGGTTAGAGAGAAAGGTTGGACTTGATCACCCTGGAGGTCCTTTCCAACCACAATGATTCTGTGATTCTGTGATTCATAATAATTTTTATGTTGTCAAGCTTTTGAATTAAATACAAAAATTAAATAAACCATAAGATAAAATAGAGGGTTTTGCCTCTAAGAAGCCAAAGCCTTCCTGCCTGATAATATGATTTTGTCATTCTTGTGAAGGCTTATTCTATTCAAGTAGCAAGCTGCAGACTTTCAGCAGCAATACGTGCTAAGTGAAATACGAAGACCTAATAGCTACTGTTACTGTCATGAGAAGTAGTTAGGAATCAAAACTGTTCAACAAAGTACTATCTGAAACAAGCCTTTTCCTGGTTTTTGCACCAGGTCATGTTCCTTTATGCTCACACATACAGAAGAGGATTTATTTTAGTAAAAGGTAGTTTTGTTCCCTCCTCCCAGATGGCCCCCAGGCAAATAAAATAGAAGTGAATCTACACAGGGTTTTTTCTGGGTTCTTGTTCTTAAACCTGTTTCAAAAGTTTCTACAACTAGCAGTTTTATTACCACAGCATGGAGCTCAGAGGTAACCAATATTTAGTACTGTGTCATGCCCATGGATAATTACACTGAATCCTGGTTAACTTTTTATTAATGCAATAAGGAAAATCAGGCTACTTCTAACAGTTTCAAGGGGTCATATGTATCATGGAGATGCTGATCCCCTCACTGGTGAAGGGATAAGAAGGGAGAAGACTACTGATACTTCTTGGGTAATTCATACATGCCCATACTATTCTGCTCCTTTCCCCTTAAGAAATGGGGCACAAGAGCTCCCAGCTAGGGGACTTAATGTATCTGCATCCTTTTTCATGTCTACATCATCACCTTCCTTTTCCAAACATACATTTTCCTTCTCCAGGAGACTATGAAACAGCACGAAAGATAGCATGTGATAAATGAATTGATAGAGAAAAACTGTGGTTGTAAGACTGATCTAAGCTGCTTGCAATATTATATATTTTTTATCCTTCTTTTTTATTCTTTTGGAAAGTTTTTCTCCTCTGTTTACTGATTTCTTCAGTGATTAGGCACTTCAAGCTGAATTTTTTTTCCATTTATTTCCATGTTACACTCAATGTATCTCAGAAAGAAACAAATAGAGGGACATGTGAACTTTTGTTTAGTAAGAAATCCATTCTTTCTATGTAACCTTTTTCTACAATCATCAGTTTTATTTTGAACAGTGAACAGTAAATTCAGCATAGGCTTGAACCCTCTCATGAGAGTCTACTCATTTCTGTTGCAAGTAGGAAATGTTCATTGTCTAAACTGCTGTTAAAGAGTGAGAAGACTCCTACAGCCTCCCTGTTGCTTAGCAATCATAGATCAGTTACAGGAGATTCCTTTGATGGAGTTTGTTCCCCATCTGAAATAAATTTCAGTTTTATTCTTAGCTTCAGATTAGAGGGAAAAGACTACCAGGAAGACATTTCTCTGCCATGGAAAACATTTTCATAGCTTGTTTTTGAGTAAAAGTAGGAATATACAACCAAATAAAGCCTTAAGAAGATAAAGTCCAACCATTTTCATTACTAATGTTGAAAAATTCCCTCCAAGTCTCATTTTAACAGTCTTCTTCAAGTGATTGCAAAGGAATCAGTTCAGAGTATTCAGATAGATCAAGCCAGACTTGACCTACTTCAAGTCTGCAGCTTTTCACCCAACCAGTTTTGTGTTCTTTTATGTCCTGCCTGTTGTTTCATCCTTTGGGAAGGAACAGCACTTCTGTGCATGTGCTCAGCAACCAACCCTGCAGGGTTAGAGAGGGGGATCTGCCACGAATTATCACTTCTGCCAAGAAGTATCTCATTTGTTTCTACAATAACATTACCAGGATGCTTTTTAAAGGAAAAAGAAAAAGGAAAAAAGGAATTTTAAAGGAAAAAATATCCCATCAGGATGACCATGTTTGCAAGAACAAAAAAAAAAGTCAAAATAATATTCCAGATGGCCAGTGTTTCTGCTATCTTTTAGCTACTAATGTAAAATTATGGGTTACGTGAAAAGCAGATTTTGAATTTCATAGTAACATGTTAAATTCCTCATTTATTTTACCAGCTTTCCATTAAAGACTAATACAAGATAGGTGATGAAATATGAAGTATGTCTATTGCCAAATGCTGGGTAGAAATTCTAAAGTCTAATGAACATGCTGCTTCTTAAAAAAATACATAAAGGTCATGTAGCAGTCAAGTTCTGTTTGCAAGAAAGAAAGAACAAGCCACAAGTGATGAAATGGTAAGTTTCTCCCTACCATTATATTTTACACTTGACTTTGTCTAAGATTGGCAAAAATCTGAGAATGGGAACTGCACTTTACATAGCTGACAGGTCTCAAAGCAAAACAAGAACCACGATCTCAGACAAAAACAACAATTTCCCAACTGACAGTTGGTCTCTTGATAATTTTTCACATTTAATGGTACTGCATTTATATGACATTTCTCTAGAGGAAGAATAAGGACTTCAATGGTTGGTATTAGAAAATGGTCCACATATACATTTACATCTTTTCCAAAGCAAATTCCTTCCTCTTGTACAATGTATACAGTTGTGTTTCTGACAGTATTGCTCAGGTGAGTAGAATACAACAGCTGGTGATTGTTATGGACATATTGGACCAATTTTTTTATTAGAAAATTTGTTAGTCATTTCTAGAGAAGAATTGGAAGGAATGAAAATAAAGCCTCTCATCCTCACCTGAACTTCATATTTAAAAATGTTTAGACTAAGCATCAGGGACCAGGTTTAGGAAGCAAACAATTATATCATGTATATTATTTTTTCTGCTTAGTATCTGAAGGACATAGACCAGCAGTGCCCATTCAGTACCTTATAGCTTTATGCTAAACTACACTTACTTGAAACACAGGACAGTGATTCATGAAGCCAGCAGTAAATTCTCGACTCCACTAACTTTAGTAGAGAGATGTTTTCATTTACAGTTTTCTTATGGAAAAGAGTATTAAATAAATATAAGAAGGGAGTCAGTGGCCAAATGTGCTGAATTTTATATTCGCCATAGCTAAATGTGTTAAATGTTTGATGAAGGATATAAATAATTAGTAACACGCACATACATTTTAAAAGTTTCTTCTGCTCAGGCATGCATAGGTCTGCCATCTGAGTTCAGACTGGCACCATGTGCTTTCTTTGCTATTTCTCTTCCCTAGCACTTTATGTGGCTAACCACGGAGCCACATTCTTTTCCTATGCCTGCTAAAGAGGCAGTGGCCTATGACTGTATTGTGTGCTTTTTAATTCTCTCAACCAAGCAGGGAGCTACTGATCATTAACTGCTCACTGGGACTCATATGTAGTAGAACATTACATCATTCATTCATTCATATCTCTATTAATGTCATTCTTGCACAGGTGTAACACCATACATTTATTCCCCCAAGACCTCTTCGTTTGTCTACTGACACTCAGTCTTCTAAGCCACTTTTAAACATCTCAGGCCCGAACTAGGAAAATATAAAGACATCATTTTTATTAGTAAAAAGCATGTGTATACACATGCATACTTATAAAATCGGTATTGAAAAATTTAATTAAAAAAGAAAAGCATATTTTAAAGACGCAAATAGAAGAGAACTGTCAACATGAAAATATTAAAGGTACACTACTGTAAGCACAAGCGCATGTGCTAAAAATAGAGACTCTACCATGTATTTACTCTAACAATCTTTGTATTCAACCTGCAACGCAAACACTAACTAAATTGTATTAAAGCTTTTAACATATAAAGGCTCTAAAAGAGCTGCATATTTACCATAAGTTACTCTCACCTTGATCTGGTAATGATTTTTTTAAAGACAAAAAGAAGCCACCTTGAATAAGCTGGGTTTTTTCAAATTTAACTATTCCAGAAACAGCACTTGAAGAGTTCAAATAAATCTAGGCTTAAGAAAAGGACCCCTAAACAATCTCTTCTTTTTGTTCTAGTGAGATGATGGGGTTGGGATATACTCTGACTAAAAGGCAAAGTAATAGATAAAGAAGATGTGATTGTTACCAAAACTGCTTGTATCTTGCCCATTTATTTTGCTTTCCTACAGCTGAAGTTCCTCCGTGCCAGTTAGACTACTCTAAGGGAGCACTTTAGGTCCTGTAAAAAACAAGGGAGGTTTTCTCTACAAGCAAAAAACTAACACCTCCCAATCCCGAACACAAAATATTTTTTATGTGTACAGGGACTGTGATTACAGATGCCATTGCAGTACCATTCTATAGCAATGGCATTTGATACTGAATCCCATAGTGTTAGTGGTTCAGTTACTCTTTATGGATTTCCCAGTCACAGCATAATATTGGACATACTGGTCTGTCTATTAGGTGACAAAATTGAGGTGAATGAAGTATGGCCGGTTCCATAAGCACTCTCACACTCAGGGAAAAAAAAAACCAAAACCAACCTTAATATTTTTCTTCTTCTGCCTGAACTCAAATAAAAAGCTGATTAAGAAGTTTATGGTAATATATAGAATACAATCACTACTTATACATGTGTGTGCAACCTCATTAAACCTCAAAAGTTTTAGGAAAGGTTAAAATTCCTCCGAAGCTTTCTACCTTAACATGTAGATTTAAAAATCACAGTTCAAGGCTGGATCATTTTATAATTTTAAATAATGAAAGAATGAAAAAGTCTTTAAAACCAAAGATGCATCAGAGAAGTGAGCAGATAGACAAAATCCCCCCTTTTAGTAAGATTTGAAAGAACAGTCTAAATAAAGAAAAACAGTTAATGAAAATCCTTTGGATGCACCATGCCATCAGTTCCTTTATTAAAGATATTGAAGAGTAATACCAATTAATTTTTTTACTTCATTTAATGGAGAAATCCTTTTTCAATGTGCAAAAAGGCAAGAACAACCTGCACTAAAATAGCAGTTCCATAAAGAGTGCCAATAGGCAGGGGATGTAGGAAGACTACCGGTAATCTGTTTTGATTTTAACAAAGTACTTAATTTCTCATCAATGTCAGGTTGGTGTCTTTGTCTCATAAACAGGCTCAGTACACTGAAAAGGTCATGGAGTTTACTCATGCCTTAGGGAAGCCGTTTCAGATATGAAGGATATTTGTGAAGATCAGAGATGGATAAAGGAAAAAATATGTCTAATTCTAGTCAGCCAGAACATATTATAAGTAAGCAGCAAAATTTCACATGCAGACTGCTGAGAAAGAAAAACATTGGGAAAAAGCAAAGAAGAGCATGTGCAAATACACATAAATATCCAACTACCAAATTTCTAGCTTTCATCTATTTCACACAGCACAGTGTCTCCAAAGTATATTTTTTCTCCCCAACTCAGGAAGTGTCAAGTTGACACAAAGAAAGCACAGTAACAAGGATAATTTAAAAATACAGCCAACAGTGTCTGTGATTTTCTCTGCCCTCTGGAGAGAACACACTGGAGGATTTTTCCTTATTCAGCTTAATTTCTCACTCCCTGATCCATGTCAAGTAGCCTGGGACTAACTTGAAGCAAATTCTCAGCCATTACTAGCACAAAAAATGTTTAATACCATGGATAGAGCACCTTTTTTACACCAGAGTGGGTACCCTGAAGCCTGGATATTCATACAGTGGAAACCAGACTCTAAGCTGATCAACAATGCACATGTCACTTGGCTTCCAGACATCCCAAACAGTAACATACTACAAAAATGCCCCAGAGTATGTCCCCACCAATAACATACGACATTACAGATGAGATTGTTAGAAACTTGTCTTGATATTCATTCAAACTAGACTAGAAGACTAGAAGTCTTGATATTCATTCGAACCAGTTGACAATATCTTTTAATTGGCTCTTTCTCTGTAAAGTATGCATTAAAAACCAGAAAAGCCACCAGATAAACATTAATGTGTTTCAGAATGAAACAACTACCACAGGAAAGTAAGATCTTCCTCACCCCACAAACAAGAGATAATCCTCATGGTTTCTGATTTTATTTTCACCTCATGACTTCTGAGATTTTAGAAGATAAGAAACCCAATAAAATACAAATATGTCCATTTCCATCCAGCAAGTATGCCACACATACTAGAGAAGGGTATTAAGCATGTACGTGGTACAAAATTTTTGCTCCAGTTCTGCAGATAAGTGTGCTCTCTGCTGACTTTTTAGCAGTAGCGCTCTGACATATTCCATCCATTTGAATTCTATGAGAGCACTTGCAACTGCACTTGTATCCTACTCATAGTACCCAGGTGGAAGAAAAATCCCTCAAACTTTCACAGTTTTACTAGATCTTTTGTGTAACTCCAAGGCCTTCTGACCTCAGAAGCATCTTTGGTTTCACGTGATCAATTCAGTGACTATGTCATCTGAAAAAATTTCTAAAAACACCTGAAGGGCAGGTTGCTAGAAGATCTCAAACCACTATACTGAAATTTCTTATATTATCATGGGTATGCACCATATATATAGCAGTTAAAAAATACTGGCTATTTTATGATATTTCACTGCCACCCCTAGTGCAGATTCTTCCTCCTAATCCTCTGAAATAATAACTCCATCCTTTCACAGGACATACCTTTGAAACACAGAGGAAGTTACACTTTTTGGTGGAATTAAGATTCCTATTGAAACATATGCAATTAGAATGAGCTATGTGGCCTGAAATGCTGCCTCCTGATAGCATCAGATGAACTCAGATAGAAAAAAAAGGATGCATACTGGAAGAAATTAACATAATTCTCCATCCGAGGATTTTTAAATAGTTTGAAATGTATGCCTGAGTGATCACTTGAAGCCCCTGGAAAAATACTGAGTGTTTCTTGAACACATTTTTATCAAATAGGCCCAGAAGTTTGGCTTCTGGTATCTGTTTGCCTCTGTCCTCCTTTCTCCTGCTTTGAAACCCAAGACTTATTTCAGCTCTCTCTCATATGAACAAAGTAAGCAATAAGGAAACTGTGACAATACTCATGATCACTGGCTACGAGAAACCGTGACTCATTGCTTCCTGAAAGCAGCTATACAGGTTTTCCATTTATCTTTTGGGTGTGTTAAAATAGCTAGCTCCTGAGGAATATAAACCAATCACATTGCATGGGGAAATTTGTGAGCTGAAGCACCCCTTTAGTTCAAGGTTAAGCATTAATATTTTAAGGACAATTTGCTTTCTGTTTAAGATCCTGAGCAACAGAAACAAAAAGCAGAAGCAGCAAAACCTAACACAAATTCCCTATGACTAATTGCCCTGCTATTTAAGAATATAGTATCCCCCTCAACTTCATGAATACAGAGAAAAACACTGACTTCAACTTCCACAGTATTTATGTGTTGATCAATATGTTTTGTGTTATTCTTAAAAAGAGCTGACATCTTATTTTCTTCTTCATCCCACAGAACTTCGTAAAGGTAATGCAGACTTGATTTCCTACTAAATTAGTTGCATTGTAACATATTATTAATTCATGCCCTTATTGCCTAGAGCTACATCTCTGAAACTAAAGAAGTTTCACTGCCCATTGGCTTCACAGATCTGCCAGATCTACTGTCTTTTATTATCTAGTCATAAATCATGAAGTTAACTTTTACCAGCACTACATTTTCTAACCTGTATTTTTACTTCTATGTTCTGATTTCTGTTCATGACCTCTTTTTCCTCCCTTTCAAGTCAGCATTAACTAGTCTAGGTAAATATTCCCCCATGTATACTTCTTCCACGACCTTCACATTTTACTAATTTCTAAAGTGCCCAAATTAACAACCCATGACTAAGTAATTCTTTTGCACCATTAGCTCTGCAGAAGTTCCATGGTTGTTATAGAGATTACTTGCCAAAACAAATAATGCAAATAATGTGCAGTACACCCATGTTGTTTGCCTGTAGTGACTGTGTAAGTCATCTGCTTTAAGCAATTCTGGATAAGAATGGATACCAATAATCAAAGCTGTTCCTTCTCTGCAGCTTTTTTGTAAATCAGAATCTAATTTCTTTATTCTGTCCAAAGTTGTTTTCACAACTATAGTAACTGGAAACCCCAGGATTTTTAGAGCCACTCCCCTGCCTCTCCCAACCATCACAAAAGCCAGAGAATTAAAACTCTACCCTGACTTTTGGAGTTGTCAGCAGGCTGCAGTTGAATGAAAAACTGTCATTGTGTAACTGTTTTGTAAATTAAGCTGTGCTACTACTTATCATAAACACAGCTTCGGAAACTGTCAGGTAGCAAAATTACTACTGTGATCAGAAAGGAAACCCTGTACACTGCGTTTTACATTTTTTACTTCTATTTTCCATCTTCACAAATAGTTACATAACCTACTTACCTGCCTTTCCTTTTTCATTTCTCTGACTGGATCTTTTCTTTTTCATTTAAACTATTATTTATTGTATGTTTTTCCTTGTTTCCCTCTCTTTCATTCTCTCTTTCTTCTTTAGCAGTTCATAATGTAAGTTTTCTTGATCTATGTTAATGTTATGTCAGCAGGAAACCCCAGGATGAGGATTAAAGCCAGCTACAATGCTGCAATCACTCCCTTAACCAAAGCACAAGCACCCCATTTCTTGTCTTGCTTTTTCCTCCTACTGTTTTTTCCACCACAGCTGTCTCACTTAGTAGCAATATTAGAAAAGTGCTTTTTATCAAAGGCCATAAACATACCTATTTCCAGAAAAGAGGGCAATGAAAACAGGAATGAGGAAGGGGCCACATTCTGTTTGTATGTAAACCATATTTTGTGCTTGACAATATTGATATGTGATTGACAAGATAAAGAGATTAGAATGAAGTATTTTTTAGGTTTCTCACATAGCATCCTTTTGCTATTAAAGAAGGCTTAGCATTTGGCTGTTTCACAATATTGACATTACTGCTACATTGTGTGTGCTCATAAGTGCTATGCAAAGTTCTTTGCTGTCATACTGTCATTTATTCAGTGAATTATCTCAGTAGTGGAGAGGACATATTCTTTCTTCCCCTTCATGCTTGTCATACTTATTAAATCATAGAAACTGCAACAAAGAAAGTAATTTCAGAGGTTTTTCATTATCATGATATAAAGTATGTGTTTCTGTGCGTTGCATAATGAGGGTATTTCTTATTTTTACAGACAAAAAAAGAGTTTGTGGCCACAAACCCAGCAATTAACAGAGAAAATCAGACCATTTATTGTATATATTGAGTAATTCTGCTGACTGACACTTCTCAGATCTTTTACAGGCTCTGCCCTTTCCATTATATAGAAAATACAGGATTTAATTTTACTTTTAAGTAAGATGTCATTATATAACATCAATCTCACACTAGCTACTAAATATTGCATAAGAGACAATTCCAGCTAAATTTCTGGGGGGCTGCAGGGACAATAGTCTTGAAAAACACAGCAGTAATAATTTTCTTGACTTTTTATGTAAGGGTTTGTATAGGAATGACATCAGTTTAAGGAAATATGATGGCAGCAATTTTTACCTTTCTGAATATTAATAGCCCTATTTTTGATTCATTGTTACTATCACATTATGTAATTGTGGAGGCAGATTCTACCACCTCTATCAAACAGGCAAATGCCATTTTCACTGGAAAAGCAAATCCCAGGCATCTATACTGGCAGAGCCGGGAATAGTGTGTGCTTAAGCAGGGCAGGAAAGGGAAAAGGAAATAAATTTCTTTAGCTGTACCATCTGAGTATCACAAAATTCTCTGTGAACTTCTTCACTGAAGAACCTTCTTAGACCTTTGTATGTGCTCTGGCATGCATTTAAACTGTAATCCAGACTGCAGTTAAACAACAGTAATAAGTTGCCGCAGACAGATGTCACCAGCAGATTGTTTCCTCTTACCTTTTCGGAGATAGCACTTGACATCAAATCAGGGCACAGTCACCTTGCTGAGGCTGCTCTACAGTGAACTTTCTACAGTGATGCCAAAATAATGCTGCAGGAGACAATAAGTCAAATAAAAATATGACAGACATATTTCACAGGCTTTGATCTGCAGCATTTGCAATTTACTAATCCAAGACTATGGAAAAATAGTTTAAAACACTTATACATAAAGCAAAGAAGAAGAAAACATAATTAAGCCTTGTGGCTGGTCTGTTGTATGGTATTCTAAAATATGTGTTATTCTGAGTTCTTATTCCTGGAAATTAGTTGTTGACGCGTGTTATTTTTTTTCCACAGTTTCAGGATAACTCATCCAAGATTTCATAGCCTGTTACTGTTGTGCATTTAATGGGGAAAGACAGATTTCCACAGACACCAGCAGAAATAACATTTACAAATTTTGTGGCCAGAAAATGCTGTCTGTTTGTAAAGAATAATCTTCAATATTTTGTGAAAGACATATTGATGCTGTTCAGAACATCAAACTCATCAACTACCAACCAGGTTATAATAGGCTGTTTCACACTGTCAGCATTCAATTTAGAAAAATTTTGTTAGTATTGAGGCTAATATACTACAGAAAGACAACAATTCAAAAATTGAGAAAATGAGGAACAAATGGCTCAGCTGGCCTGGGATTCCAGTCAAGAGAGGCACACCTGCCTTCCTAGACTGGTATCACTCAGCTTTATCTCTTTATTACTTACAGCTTGTACCAAGAATGTGATGTTTTAAGTACAGAAGAAAAACCATATCAGTTAATAAATGTAGAATCAACAGACGCATAAGATAACTACATCCTCTAAAACTGGCATGAGGGCATTCCTTGACAGTCTGAATTTCCTAGAGTGAATCTTGACCTGATTCTTACAGGCAAAAATGGATAAGCCTCTGTGCGTATACAGAGATTTGCCAACCAGTCCCCAATTTACAACTGGGGACTTCAGTTTACAGCAGTCTATCTTATGTGCTCACCACAGAAAATCTGAAAGCAACTAATCTCAGTCAAAGTGAAACAGATTTGCTTACAACAGTATTGATCTTCAAAGAAAATAAACTGGTAGCTCCTTTTCTGGAAGGCACTTCTCTTTTGGTTTCTCCATTTCTCTTTTAGAAAAGGAATTATGCTGAAAACTATTTGCAATTATCTGCATGCTGTAAGAAAGTTTCTGAACTAGTAATTTCAGCATTACCACTATTCAAACAGCTGTCTACCTCATGAATGAGTTAAGGAAAATTATGGGCAGAGGTATTTGCTTAAATTTCTCCCTTCATATGAAACACGGGTGATTGTAACTTCTGTAAGACTCCTTTGATAACTATTATCTTAGGAAAACATGTCCCACACATAATCCAAATATGTATTTGTATAATTGTAGCATCCAAAAGCAAGAGTCAGGATTGTAACAACCTAGATATCAGGCATAGAGGAGCAAATCCTTCCTCAAAAGCTGAATCTATAAATTAGTGTCAAAACACTAAGATAACTCAGTACATGATGACAAAAATATAAAAGCAGGCAAACGTGTGCAAGGTAAACAAAAAAAAATAGTGTTCTGTAGAGATAGAGAAAGCAATCTGATAGTTCTCTACATTCTCTTCCTACCTAATAGTAAAGTTCCTTTTCTTTTGTATGAGCACCCAGAAACTGGATTTTGTTCCTACTGGTAAAAGGAAGATTAAAATGAAAGTAGAAAAGACTAGATTAAGTGTGGTACCCACGTCTTTTGAGTGACTGGGAGAAGAAGGGGAATGAACCAGTCCTGACACAGCAGGGTAAAATAGGGGCACTCAAGTGGTGAAATGTAAGCAACAATCGTTGCTGCACACCCTTTCTTCACTCAAATACAAAGGCCAGCATATAATGGTTGGCATATACACGCGCAAAAACCTCTGGCAGAGTTAGAGAGGAGGAAGAGTTGGAGAGCTAAGATCTCATTGCAATTGCAGAGACGTGGTGGGACAGCTCCCATAACTCGAATGTGGGCCTCGATGGCTATGTCCTTTTTAGGAAGGACAGGCCAACAAGGCGTGGAGGTGGAGTTGCTCTTTATGTGAAGGAGCACCTGGAATGTATTGAGATCTACCCAGGGGCAGATGAGGAGCAAGTAGAGATTTTGTGGGTAAGAATTAAGGGGCAGGCTAGCTTAGGGGGTGGTGGGTGTCTATTACAGACCACCTGATCAGGAGGAGAAAGTTGATGAGGCCTTTTACAGGCAGCTGTCAATAGACTCTCAATCACAGGCTCTGGTTCTCAT
>VZZY01002893.1:0-16023 GCA_013400335.1 Eurystomus gularis
CTCACAGCTTGGATGGGCATATGCTGCACTGGGAAAAACACTGGATGGACACTTGGGCTCAGAGAGTGATGGTGAGTGGAGTTAAATCCAGCTCAGAGCCAGTCACAAGGGGCGTCCCCAGGGCTCAGGACTGGGGCCGCTTCTGTTTAATATCTTTATCAATTATCTTGATGAGGACATAGAGTAAACTCTCGGTAAGTCTGCAGACAATACCAACTTGGGTGGGAGTACTGATCTGTTTCAGGGTAGAAATCTGTTTCAGAGGGACCTGGACAGGCTGGATCAATGGGCTGAGGCTAATGGGATGAGCTTCAACAAGGCCAACTGCCAGGTCCTGCACTTCGGCCAGCAACCCCCTGCAATGCTCCAGGCTTGGGGAAGAGCAGTTGGAAAGCTGCTCAGCAGAAAGGGACCCGGGGGTACCGATCGACAACCAGCTAAATATGAGCCAGTATGTGCCTGGATGGCCAAGAAGGCCAATGGCATCCTGGCTTGGATCAGAAGGTATTAGCCAGCAGAACTGGGGCAGCGATCATCCCCCTGGACTGGGCACTGGTGAGGCTGCACTTCAAATACTAGGTTCAGTTTTGGGCACCTGAATACAAGGACATTGAAGAGCTGGAGCGTGTCCAGGGAAAGGCATCAAAGCTGGGGAAGGGCCTGGAGAACAAGTGTTGTGAGGAGCAGCTGAGGGACCTGGGGCTGTTCAGCCTGGAGAAAAGGAGGCTCAGGGGAGACCTTACCCCTCCCTTACTCCCTGAAAGCAGGTTGTAGAGAGGTGGGTGCTGATCTCTTCTCCTAAGTAACAAGTGATAGGACAAGAGGAAATGGCCTCAAGTTGCCCCAGAGAAGGTTCAGGTTGGACATTAGGAAAAATTTCTTCACTGAAAGAACAGGCTGCTCAGGGCAGTGGTTGAATCTCCAGCCCTGGACATGTTTAAAAGTCATGTGGATGTGGTACTGAGGGACATGGTTTAGTAGAGGATATGGTAGAGTTAGGTTAATGGTTGGATACAATGATCTTTAAGGTCTTTTCCAACCTAAACAATTCTGTGATTCTATAGAGTATCTCACCTTGTATCTATGCTCAGTATGTCAAAGCAACTGTGGAAGCAAAACCTTCGTGCAAAGATGAGAAGGTAGATGGCTTCAACAAACATCAAGGTGAAGGCTGCTCCTTCCCATGCTGCATATTGACAGCTTGTCTAGATTAAAACTGTCAACTCTCTTAATCCTTCTGGCTCTGCCCAGGTTCTCAGCTAGACATCAATCTTTCTTTATTTAATCTGATCCTTCCTTTTCCTCCTGGTGTTCACTGCTGAAGATAAAATCTTGCAAGGCTTCTGACTCTCAAGAGATAAATTGGCTATATTTTACATGGAGCTTTTCTGGCCCTGGAACTTCTGCCATACTCAGTTAATTGACAACTTCATCCAGACGAAGGAACTGGTGGGATAACCGTGAAATACAATCAAACAAGGGTTTTTCAACAGAGAAACAGTTGTTCCTACACCTGCTACAACAGATCTGTCAAACTCTTGTGCTAGATAATCTTTAATTACTTACACTACTTACTGTAGTGAATGCTAAGTCATTCTAAACCTTAAGGTTAGGAAGCAAATGAACTACAGGATTGCATATGAGAATCTAATTGCCACTAGCCCCCAAAGAACAGTTTCAGAGCTCTTCACGCATACTTGTAGTCCCAGCAAAGGGCAGGATGCCAAGTTAGACAGACCACCAGAATGATCCTGTCTGCCAAATCCTCACCTTCTCCGTTTGACTCAGCAGGAAGTGATGGAAGTGTGGATCACTGTCCTTCACAGGCTACAAAGACAGAAAGTACAGGCTCAGAAACATTCCCAGAGAGTCACAGAGCAACCACAGCACACTGTTCCCCCAAGCAGCACGAGAACAATAGGTTACGTTGGGAAATGGAAGATATATCAGCTGTTTCAATTAAGCAGTTTACATTGTGTTTCACTCTCAAAACCAAAGCCATTAAAGTCAAATTCCTCATTTTTGGACATGTGTAGGAAAACCAAAGAAGATTATGAGCAAGATTAACATGGGAGATCCCGTATCCTGCTGTGGCAGGTACAGCCACCCTGAGAAACAGAACAGAGAGCGCCAGAGTGGTTGTAATAAGCTGCACCTCAGGGTGACTCTCTGGCACTTTAAGGACTAGGCCCTTAGCCTGTTTTGTTTGGGCTTTCTAGGCAATTAGAATGACCACAGTTGACTTTGGATAAGCAGTTCTCTGAAAAGCTGCAGGTTGCCCAAGAATACCTCGTGGACTGAATGACCCTCACCTCTTTTTTGGTGAGCGATAAATTTGGGCTCTAGTGTGGGAGGTTTCCTCTTGATAGTGAAGGCGTGACCATTGCGGGCTGTGTTCCTCAAGGTTTAGTGGTAGTTGTGTAGTAGGTATATTCCCGAAGGACAGTTAGGCTTGTATTGTGTCGCTGGGTTAATAAATCCTTTTTTCCGAACAGCTGTTTGCTGTTTGTTTGTGGATACCTCTGTGACACCCACTTTCTCCTCTTCCCAAGGGAATGCAAACACTTCAAGGAACTCCTTAAAGCAGCATTCTGGGAACTGGCTGGAGATCACACCTAGCACTCTCCCATGCCAGGCAAGTCCGTACTAAGAGCAACAAGGACCACAGGCCCAGATATCTCACCCCCTACCCCAGCCACTATCATCTGCACTAGCCTAGAGCCACACTGCTCTTATTCTGCTTTACCGATCACTTATTTACGCACAAAAAATGAAAGGTTTCCAAAAGCTGCTTATGAGGGAAATCAAATGAAAACACCCCATATGACAGTATCCAGATAGGGAGAGACTATCCATGTCATCTCCTCCAGTCTGGGGAATCCAGTCCCAGAAATATTTTTGGAACACCTTGCAGCACTCATGTTTATGCTTCCTAAGTGTGAATCTGCAAATGGTTCCACAGAGATTGAAATATCACTTCCCACCATACTTCTCAATTGCTCAGGATACTGTCCAGCTTTGCTGCACTACAGAAGGACAGAACAAGAGCGTCTTATTTTGTTCCTGCAGGAGGAAGAGAGGGTCTTGTTATTATACTGCCCAGAAGAAAGGTTCTAGATTTGCTCCCACAAATTCAGTTCCCAGATCACATATGTTAAAGGTTCTCACCTCACTGACACTTGGAGGCCATTTAAATCCAGCCACTGTTCCAGTCATCACTCTCTTCACGGTACTTGACTCTGGAATTGTGAGGTCCTGAGGAGATAGAAAGAGGATCAGAAAGAGCTTACAACCTGGCTCTGTGGCTGGCTGCAGCACGCTGATCCTACGAGCACACATACAGAGCTTTGAAAAGCACTAGAAGTGCATTGTGCTTCACATGCCTTTCCATGGAGCATTCCTATTTAAACACAAAGGGTATTATAAAACACAGGTGAGGCGAAGAAAACATGAGCTGCCCATGAAGGAATTCACAATTATGGCTTCAGGAGAATCCATTTGTCATATGTAAGAGGCAGCACTTGTGTGACCATGCAACGGGCAGAGAAGCAACACACTTGATCCAGCATTTTCATCTGGTGGATGCAAAAAACTGAACAAATGGGTAAAGAACATCACCAGTCAGAGGTCTGAATTCTTCTAATTCTCCCCTGTCTGTTAACAGGACAACCTTCAAAGCCTGAGGCTGATATTCACAGCTGCTCACGTCTGCAGAATCCATGAGGCAAACTGATACATGGACTGCCCCACTCACTCAACAGGCCCCGATCTGTAATGTCCCAGTGCATCGTTTTTTTCACTGTTGAGCGGATTGAAATTTATCTTTATTTCCCCAAGATGTATAGGTTAAAATAGATCTTTATTCTATAGGTCATAGACATATGCTACAGACATACTGGTCTTTATTTGAAAAGAATGTGCAGGAACTTCTGCATATTATGTTATCTTAGTGAAATGAGGATTCAGAAATGGCATCACATTGTCTCCACTCCAAAATCACTTCCCAAAAATGCACAGTATACCTTAGTGTCCACACAGAACCACAAGAGAAGAGCCCTGTTTGCAAAAAAGGTAAGAGCAAGACTCCTGGAGACAACCCAGAATGATGCAACCGTTTCATCTGTTAGCAGGAACTATTTATGTATCAATCTCCAACCCCTGAAGTGTCTGGGGAGTCTTGCACACTAGACATCATGTCCTTAGAGACCACGCTGCTGTTTCAACTGGTAAAGCGTGGATGAAACCTGCTCTGATAAAGTAATGTTGGTCCTTTGAAAGTATTTGTATAAGCTTAAAAATGAAAGTATTTGAATAATCACGTATGCCTACAGCACATTTCTAGACAGAGCACACCTAAGCAACAACTAGATTCTTTATTTTGTGTATCCTTATTACTTGGAAAGTCAGAATCTGGACTGTGATGGGGCAAAAAACCCCCAAACCACAACACTGCAGTAATTGAGGACAGTGACATAAATTTTTATGTATATTATATATATTGTTAGCCCTAGGGCTAACAATCTGGGGAATTTATGAGAATGAGCAAGAAGAAGAAAATATTTTTAAATTCTTTCACAGGCTGAAAAATAGCCTTAAGTTATACTTTCATTGCCATTTCTTTAATCATCAGCACATTCTTGTCCAGAAGCTATAAGGCTGCTTTCCTACAATAGCCTGCTTATTTTCATGGTCTGCGGCTGGACGTTTATCACACAGCTGGCCATCTCTTTGTGATGAGCTGTTTAAAACCACTCCACTTGCCATATGCCACTACCACAATTAACTTGAAGTGCTCTGAAGCCTTGAGGTAGGTAACACAGCAAAACCTAAGCATGCAATGTGTCAGCATGATCAGAATTCCCCCAGCAATTAGTTTTGATCGAGTTTTTAATCAATCCAGCTCAAAGACACAAGCATTTTGCAAGTGGAAAAAAAAAGGCTTTGTGACTTAATGCAACATAAATAAGAAGAGACAACAAGCTCATAGCAAGACACTCTGAAAGGTGGAAGTATGTTGTTGGTGAAGTGTTTTCCTGCATCAGACAAGTCACAAGTTCTGCAATTATTAGTAAGAATTCACAAATCTGTATCCACTCTTCCTCTCCTCCAACTCCTCCCAAAAGGAGAAACTGCTGGGCTCTTGTATGGCCTGATTTAACAGAAGCTGGCTCTAAAAAAAAGCCAGTATTTCCTTCATAGCTAAGATGTGAGATGATCACCTTCATTTTACTACATCAAGACAGAGTTTGCTGTTCAACCAGCGAAGGCCAATCCATTCACCATTTTGGAGATCAAAGACTATGATCTTGACTTGCATCCTGAAGAGCACCAAAAGCCAAGATTGTGAAGCACAGCTGGGCTCTCTCTGAAGCACAGGTGAGCAAGCAGGCTGCCACACGGTCTGTCAGCTGAAGTCTCCCAATGGTTTTCAGGTGTAGTCTCCAATGAAGCACGCACATCATAATAATCCACTGAAATAATGATCCATTCAGACAAGGAAGATCTGGCCCACAACAGTAAGTTCCACAATAAAGAAAAAGGCTGGAACTCTAGCTAGAGGGTAGACAAAGTATTGGTGGTGGCTATTGCTGCTGCCACACTATCCAGAAATAATGCGGAAATAATGAGGATAAAGTAATAATGCTCCAAGGTCGGACCTTTATAATGAAGGATGGAAATAAATCCTATAGCACAGAAGCTGAAATGAATACAGTTATTTCTTCTGGTGGATTCCCCAGCCTACAGGATTTTCTTCTTTAAGCCCTAGCCCTTAAGAATACCCCAACCTCTGTAAGTACCAAGGGTGAACTGAGCACTATTAATCACTTTTATAAAGTAGATGAGATGGGAGAAGTCCAGAACCAGATGAAGACCCGTGCCTCTTCACTAATCCTTCCCACACAAACTGAACTTGAGGGATGGCAAGATGAAAGGTGGAGTGTCACGATACAGCTCTCAAAGCCCTCTCAAAGATATGAATAGAGCCACTCCAAAGAAATACAGGAAGAATCAACAATATGCCTGCCAAAGGTATCAGGCAGCCAAGGTCTAGAAGTAGTAACACAGAACAGCTTAAAAAAACCTGCTACTGAACTGACTCTTCCTGCTGGCCTGTTAATCAAGGTGCCAGTCAATCCTAGAGTCCATCTGCAAAGTCCACGGGGCACTGGCGGACATGCAACACAAACCTTCTCATCCTTGGGTGGACGCCCCCGCTTGCGGGGGCTCTGATCCTGGGCTCTTTTCAAAGGTGATTTTGATCCTCTCTCTGACGATACAGAAGACACCCTCTTTTTTCCTTCCCCTGCGCCCTTCTTCAGCTTCCCTTCAGACAAACTGGCTTTGCGCTTCTCTTCACCAGCGGCTTGCTTGCCTCTTTCTTCACTGGAATTACGCCGATTCTTCTCTTCATTGGAGTTATGGGAAGACGCCTGAGAGATTACAGAACAGAAGATGGTAAGGAAAGAAGAGAAGAGCTGGAATGATTTTCATGCAAAACCAAGGATGTGAAGGACCCTGAGCTTATTACTATCAAGCAAACCAACAGCACAGTAACTTGAAAACTAGATATTTGTTAGCCCTTTGAAGTTGATGAGTGAAGTTCCTGGCTAGTTCTCCTGCAACACATCCGTCTAAGACGGAAGACTTGAAGACTTGCTGGGAGCGTATGCACCTCTCTGCACTTCCAATCTACTAAAGACAAGATCAGCAGATATCAAATTCTAGTCCAAGACTTAAGACAGATCATGAGCAGCTCAGTTCTCAATTAGCCTCTTCAGTTTCTCCAGCAATTTAACATTCTTTTCGCCATCAAACAAGACTGAATGGGGAAGAAGAAAGGATACAGGGAAAAAACCCCAAAGGAATGAAAACAAACTCCCCTCAACTTGCCAGAGGCAACAAACTCCTTTCATATAAAAAAAAGCAACAGACCATCATTCATGCCAAGACTTGTTTTTATGCACATGGTAGAAAAGAACTCACTCACCTGGTCCTTGCCTTTGGTTTTTCTAAGGAACTCCTCTACAGCATCCACAGCTTGCTGGAAGCGCTTACCCTTGTTAATCTTTATCATTTCCTCTTTGTGAAGGTGATAAGGCTTCAGCTGCTCCACTTTGATCCAAGCACTAGAAGCAAATAATAAGAAGTTAGTTATATTCTCCAAACAGCAGTTTTCTCAACCATCCCACTTTCAGAAACACACAGATACACTTTTTTTCTCCAGAGCAACTGATGGCAGCAGCCCAAACTCACGTGGTACAACCTGAAAGTCTGCAACTTCTGCACTGACCGAGAACTTTCTTCTGGCATTTTACTTGGTTTCTCTCTCTCAAGTTGTATATCCCCTCATGCTAAGCAGTGCTCTGCTCTGAGTATTATTCATATTCTTTATCAGCAAGACAGCTTTGGATGTGGTCATAGGCACTTGTTTAGAGCACAAGCAGCCTAGTGACTGCTCTTGTATCACCAGGAGGAACACCTGCAATCACGTGCTTTCACTTAAAGTATCCAATAATATGAATCTGCTCGAGAGGTGGTTGAAAGCAGATGCCACATAACAATTCTAAGCCATCAATCCTTGTCCAAACACGCTGTGCAAGCATCTGCAAAAACTGGAGAAAAACAAAATTCTGTATCTCACAACAGAGTCGAGTAGAAATAAAGTGAGCGTACAGATCACAGCTCATTGCTGAACATGTTTCTGATGTATCTTGATATTCTGCATGAAAACAACATCGTAACTTTTGAGGAAAAAGAACCATTTTCTTCACTGCTGATATAAGTTTAAGAGAACTGATACAGGAACACAGTATTAACCTGGCTGCTGTCCTGTGAGGCAACTCAGATAACTTCCCTGTTTCCACTGCTGCTAAATAGAACTTCCTGACACTTACCAAACGGGTAAGTGGTCAAGTACCAGGAGGCCACTCCACTTTCCTTCAGGTTGACAAGCTCTTCTGCCACACCTCACTGCAACTTATGGGAAGGCCTTGGCTTTCAGCATTCCTTGTGGCTCTTGCAGAGATCAGACCACCTTCCTCTCTTCCCAGATTCAACCCCAGGCTGATCAGCCACACTGTTACAAAGCCATTTCTGCCCTACTGAAGGACAGGAAACTTCTCTAAATTTTAGAAATGCTTCTACTGAGCTAGGATGGCCAACAGCGCTTCTTAGCACACAGCAGCCCAGCACACAAAACCGAGTCAAACCCATTTTCTGAGGTCCCAAAACATCTCTATGTTACAAGCATTGACTAGCCATGATTACAGGTTTTAAATAATCCCCAGTGTGGTCTAGTTCCAGCAAGCAGGTGAAGTGTTTAATAGCTGCCTTTTCAGAGACTGTAAGCTAAACTGAATATAAAGGTGAAAATAATAATACTAACAATAATGCTTTGCTAGATCTTGCTTGTCCTCTCTTCACAAAGTATTAAACTCTAAAACTTCGAGGAGATCTTTCTCTTCACTGGCATTAGCCATTGTTTGTAGTCCAAGTCTACTTGCTTAAAGCAGACTGAACGTGTCTTCTGACGCTAGATGTCCCTAAAACATTTGCATACAATATCTCAAACACTTGAAAAGAAAAGAACTCTCCACCAAACAAAATAATTCATGTTTAGACATAAGATATCTCTGTTAAGCAATAACCTCAAAGCCAATGAAGGCAAATATTTAGATAAGAGGTCTCTAGGAGGCAACGTATAAAAGGAACTACTATTTCTCTCCTAACTCAGCAATGAATTGATGCCCTGGAAAAGCATTAGTGACATCATTGAAGTGTCACTTAAGATGAAATTGTATTCATGCTGTTGCACAGAGTCATCTGGTATCTGTAAAGAATGGGCTAATGGTAAGTGAAAAAGATGTAAAAAATACATGTTAGTAGCGGGTTTCTCAGCTCATCTCTCCATACTCTTCCTCATCCCCACCAGAACATCATTATTATAAAACAACCTGGATTTTACATGAGCAGTAATATTCACGAACAACAATCAGAACCCAGAATGCTTTTAAAGCAGAGGCAAGTACGAATGTGAGCTGGTGCCGCAGGAAAACAGGGCACAGATGAGACAAAACCAGAGATATCAGATTGAAATCCATGATAAGAGCTTAGCACAGGCAGAGAGACCTCAAATGCCCCAACTTTTTAGCCACGCTCTCTTCCAGTCTAAAGACACCAACTCCTGATGATAAATTGGAGAAATTAAAGTGGAGGAATACCCACAAACACTTGCTTTTTGTGAGCCTTACAGTTACAGATTGAGAACAGCAGCACTGTATCTCTAAATTTCTACTACTTACTACAGTCTGTGAAAAGCTTTTCATAAAAGTTTTACACTGTAGCAGTTTAGATGCCCACATTAAATGCTAACAACCAAATTTGAAAGTCAGAAGAAAATTGCTTGGCTCTTTATAAACCCAGTGTGAGGACACAACACAGAAATCAAGATGGGTTTCCTGCTGTTAAAAGGGAACGCCCTAATTTTCACCAGTAAAACAACTCAAATGGCTGAACTCTGGAATTCACTATGTAAATTTCTTACTGGAAAACAAAGAAACAAACAAAAATGACCACACTATATTAGAATAAATGCCCATGCAGCTGAGTGGAGGGGATACTCACCAAAAGAAAGCAGCAGAGAAATACTGAAAGAAATTCTAAGGATTAGATTTTTTATATTTGTGCAATAGAAACATTTTGCAGAGTACTTATGCATCTGAAGATCTCAGTAAGAGGTGGGGAAGGTTTGACTATAGTAGTTTTCAGCTACAGCACTCTGCCTGCTTATGCTGAACAACATTCCAGCTGCCTCTGCTATAGAGCAGTCTGGCTACAGCAACAGAGCTCAGTACAGGGTAATTTCCCGGACTGAGGCACACCAGCCCTGGCAGCTCACCCTCTGTCAGCTTAGCTTACATCCTCCACTCCTCAGACTGCCCAAGAGTACCAAGTCCAACACCTGGCAAGCTTCAAGAATGAGACTTCTGATATCAGGACCTGAAAGAACATTGGAGATGTTCCCTGAAAACCAGGGAGAACAGTGGCAGAAGAAGAGGGCAGATATTTGCATCCCAACAGGATCTAGAGGCCGGAAGGGCAGCAAGTGCTGTGCAAAAATCGCTGCTCCTGACGGAAGCAGGCTGCAGATGATTATACTTATACTGGATCACAAGCTTCCTCCAATTTTTCCTTAATACATGAAGTCAGGAAGTGCCCCTTGACCCCATCACATTTAGTGAGACTATTTAGTTTTGCACTGATGCTTCAAAAAGGTGCTCTGATTAAGAATGGACTGTTCCAGCTTCCTGTTAAGATTTTGATAGACATGACTCAGACCATTCAGCTATTACAAAATATCTTGGTGGGGGAAGAGGGTGGGATGGGACATGAATGCATCTGTACACACATCTCTGATGACTGCAGGACTCTTCCTGGTATTTCCATGAAACAGTAGAATTATATCTTCAAAGCAATGATTTTTTTAGTTTTGATGTCATAATGAATTCCCAAGCAGGCCAAAAAACGTAAGAATATTTCATAGAATCACTGAAGTTGGAAAAGACCTCTAAGGTCATCAAGTCCAACTGTCAACTCAGCACTGCCATTATCACCAAACCAGGTCCCAAAGTGCCACGTCTACATGTTTTTTGAACACCTCCAAGGATGGTGACTCCACCAGTTCCCTGGGCAGTCTGTTCCAGGGCTTGACCACTCTTTCAGTAAATAAATTGTTTAACTGGATGAAGCACACCAAGACAGATATGCAGGCTAGGGGCCTGCCAGTCTGTTAGTTGTAACTACTAAAACCAGTAAATGCACATATATCACAATGTGCAAGTTCTTACATTGCAGTACGTTACTACTGGAATGATCTGAAACTATTTCCCAAGACAAGACTGTAGCCTGGGAAATCAGAGGGGATCTTTAAAACCACCTGAAAAGCACAGTTAGAAACACAGATCAAAGTTCCACTTCTGTTTAGAAAAACTAAATTAAAATTGTTTATCCTCCCAGGATTGGAAGTTGTTACATTCTTGCCAGGCCTACAGGCAGGAAACAAGAACTCTTCTCAATTTTAAATGAAGAATCCTTCTAAAGTGACTTATTCCGAGAAGAGACACTCGGATAAAGAACTCGCAGGCAGACTAGAAAGATCTCCTTATCCATTTGGGGAACGAGTTAATAAGAGACATTACATGAGCACAAGCGTCACAATTAAGGCAATCACTTAGAACAGGACATGAACATTGTGTTACTACTATGAACATCGAAGTGGCTTTCATTGTGGTAAAGCACAGGTGTACTTCACAGGTTAAACAAGCAAATTCTTTTTCCACGGGTAGAGAATCCTTATCTTCCAGAAAACCTATTATTTTGGAAGCAACAGAAGGAACTAACTCCACCAACAAAAACATGAGGAGCATAGAGCTCAGTAGAAACTTTGTCAAGAGTCTGGACGCACTCATGCTCTCACTTTCATGCCTTTGGACACCACTACTTACAGCCTTCCAGCTAACGCTCTTCCTTTTGCCACTGCACTGGACCAGTAAATATTAGTATTCAATCCACAGGTAAAGAGAAGTGCATTTTCTGCTATGCTGTATCCCAAGCTATTCAGGATTTCACGAACAACCACAATGTATCCATACACTACACCAAAACCACTTCCAAACTCATCAGTGTGCTTTTCTTCACCCCTCCACTCTGCTCACACCTATGCACAGCAGTTCTTACTTCCAAGCAGCTTTCTCCTTGGTATGACAAACTAGACCCTTGTAAATCAGGAGGAAACAATTTTTACCTAGCCTGAAACGGTGGATTTCTGGCCACACCAGTCACCTGGGAATCCTCAGAAGAAAATAAAACTATCAAGTCTGAGATTGCCTGTCCATCGACAAACTGGCTGGCCACCACCACCAGAAGTTTGTCAGAAGGATTCTACCTGCAACTAGCATCACCTTCACCTCACACACCCTGGACAATAGGCAGATAGCTTATATCCAGATCCTCACCTCTTCAACCTTGACTAAGGAATAAAAGAAGAGCTGTAAAAACAGATTAGTGGCATAGTAATGTCACCTTATAAACTTGAAAGTGGCAGAAAGAGCCAAGTGCGAGAAAACAGAATCAATATGCACTAGAATATCAGTATGAAGAAGTGTACTCATCACTCCCAGACTACAACCAGCAATGGAGTTTTGTGCCCTCTAATTTGTCACGCTGCTCTTTATGTAGTGACGTTTTGTTACAGATTTCTACTTACAGTTTATCCACACCTAGAAAAAAAAGGTATTTGCAAAACACATTAGTTTACTTGCACAAAATAAGTAAAGGGATTTTCTCTTCATGCACATGTTTTAACTGAAATAATTTAAATTTTTCCTGATTTTACTCATGGATTATGTTCAAAGATAAGGATTTTCTCAAGCAGCACACAGAACAGTAGAGATCAAACCAGCATGCTCTGTTAAAGCTTCCCTCTCTCTGTCCAATGTTATTTTAAAAGAAGAACAACAGGGACAGTATTTATTTCTATTTAATTTTCAGGTAGGGCATGCCAGTCAAAGCAAGCAAATTTCTAAATCATCATTATGTAGCAGGAAATGATTAAATTTCACAAGCTGGAGATGGGGGAGGGGGACACACGACAATAACCACACTACAGTGCTTGACAACTGCATTTTCCCAAGCAAGAGCTCTAAAATCAGGTAAGAAATCCCAATTATTTGGCAGCTCTGAACTCTTCATTTGTAATCGCTCTGCTCATCTCAGCTACAGTACCTCAGACATATCACCGCTTTCTCCAAACTTGTCTTTATAAAGTCTCTGTATTTGATTTATGTGAAATATGAGAATCAAGAACAATCAGGATAAAATTAGTGAATCTCCTCAACTTCTAGAGCTTGATTAGCTCAAATAAGCATGTTTAACAACACCACCACCAAAAACCCACACTCTGCCCTAAAATTCAGCCTTCACCTGCCTCACATTAGAGATCCAACAAATGTTCCTATGAATACGCAGCATTCACTTCCTTTCTACTCCAGCAAATTCAGACCTCAGTTCTTCAGAGAAAATTATTTTTAACTATTGAGCAAAAATAATTTAGCAGTCAAAATTCATTTATTTAAGAAACATCCATTAAACGGTCTCAGTTCTTGTTACCTTTTCCTAGTCTTCCACAGACAGTTGTGATTTTCTCCCTTATTGCATGACTTAATGTGCAAGAGCAGAAAGGGAAAAACTGCACAATTAGCAAAATCATTTTGAGTTTCCTGAAATACCCAAGTCCTCAGGTTTTTGGGTTTAGGATATTTGCTGTTGTTGTTGTTGTTTTCTCCAGTTTGTAAGTATGTAAGTGTAAGACAACTATGATTTTGTGCACGTTTGGAATCAATACATTCCGCCTTGCAAAAAAGTCTACAAGAATTTGGGCTTTCCTATACCATAAACTCTTCTAGGTAGGACAGTGTGGCAGTATATTTGCCATTTGTAAAATATACAGCTGTTTTCTTCTTCTGGCAGAAAAACAAACGCATATGCTTAGCTGTACCTTTCTCATGCTAAAATGTAACCCAGTCACATCACATCGAGTTCCCTGAAAATGGCAAGCTACCAAGAACTTTCCCTCACAGTGGCAACTAAAACCCTAATGTGACTGACTACCTAAGTCATTACAGTCTTCAGACACCCATGTAAGCAGCGACAGCATGCAGTAATAGTACGCAGATCAAAGACAATCCTTTGCAAAGGTACACTGCACTGTGTGAGTAGTTATCGTTCCACAAAAGATCCATAGTACACAGCACAGTATTTTCACTAGATGAAAACAAGCAGGTACATACTGATCTTCCGTTCCAAAGAACTTCACAAAGAAGCACTTTTTGCCACGAGGTTTCTTCAGATCTTTCGGTGGATTAACAATCTGAAGGTGATTAGAAGTGAAAGTTAAAAAGCACATCAGGAAAATTTATAATCTGTGATTTTACTGTCATGTCTTACAGCTACTATAATGTATTTATTTTAAATCTGACTAGGAAGAGGACTTGTTGTAAGTCTTTCAAGTAACTATGTAACCCGTGTATTTCCTCAGCTATGGGTACATTACAGTAGAGTGACAAGTGCCCAAACTCCATCGACACTTCTTGAGATTCCTAGTGAGGTTTACTCTTCCCTGTCCCCAGTCACTAAGCTAGCAATCTTTTTTAAAATTTAGAAAGCCAAACGGCATTAATAAGCCTGTTCCACTTAGGTATACTTTTAAAATTTGCACTTAAAGCTTTGTCTTTACTCCCAGAGTAGATTGCTTTTAAAGGTTAAAATATTAGGAAAGAGAAAAGCTGTCTTTCGGTTACACAGGTGACAGACTGTAGGCGAGCCTGGACAGAACTTCATCCAAAACCAAACATTTATGGTTGTCAGCCACACCAACAACACACTTCCCTGCCACACGCTGTTATCTCAGCATGCTTAGTCCTCGTACCTACACCAAAAATAAAAGCAAAGTTCTTTCAGAGAAGTAGAAAAAAAAAAAATGGCACACAACTCAATTTTTTTTTAATCTTTCATCAGAAAAAAGACAACCAAAATAGAAGAGAAAGTTGAACTACTCCCTACCCCGAGAATTATTACTCAAAAACCAAAGCTCTAAAGCAGCATCTTGAGAAGCCAGATTCTTGTTTTCTATTATTTGACATATACTTATCACATGATTTAACATTTAACCAATTTACTATGGGAGGAAAAAACCTGTCTTGCAGAAAGCGAGAGGGATTAAATAACTAAATCTGGAGAACACAATCAGTTCCAGAGCTGAATGAACTCTTCTCTGTTGCTTTTCATTCCACCTGAACTAACAGCTGTTAGTGACAGACTAAACTTCCAGCTCAAATAAAGCCCTAAACTGGTTCACGGTTTAGATTTGTGGAGTATTTAAAACCAACCAACCAATATTAATCTTCAGACCTAATGTTTTCAGGCAAAGCTTTCTCTGTGCAGAAGGAAAAAGCAAAACCAAAAAGAACACCCCAAAACTATGAAAGCAGCAACAAAAAAAAAAACCCCAAACAAACCAAAAAGCAAATCTCACCTTTCCAGGCCATGGAGGATAGCGGCCCAGCTTCCCCCTAGAGAAAAAGGGAAGTATTAGGCATGAGAACCAGAGGAAAAAAAAAAAGAACTATCCCACGTCTACCTTCTTGCATTATGTCATATTTTTCATATTATGAGAGTCACAACTTTCAGTTAAAATCTACCACAAAGGGACAAGATGCACAGTTGACACCCAAGCACTAAACTGTCAGATACCTGCACCTAAAACTAAGTCTCTATACAGTCTGCACAAACCTGCCGGACTGCCAAAATTTAAGTGAACAGCAGCAGCACAGCTACTGCCTGGAAAATACAGCGCTGCGGGGCTTAATACTCTTGTAAGTTTGGATATTTCCTCACAAAGGAACTGAAAATAGTACTGAGGGAGGCAATCAAACCAAAGTTCAGGTTGAAAACTTAGATCCATCTGGACAGAACAGTCTAGTGAGCAGAGGAGCCACTGATTATCCAGCTCATGGAACTGCGATACTTAAAGTTCTCCCAGGAAAGCAATAGCAGCAGGATCCTCTGAAGAGGTTTTCATTATCACTTCCTTCAGGTGTTCAACATCACAGTAAATCAGCACTTACAGGGCTCGATGGAAACCCCTCAGTTCTCCTGATCAGGAAACACAAAGTCACAGCTCTCTTACTATTTGAAGGTAAACCTGAAGTGACAAGGGGAAATGGCTTTTGCGAACTTCAGCAGGGACACCCTAATCCGCAAAAACCCGCTGGTTTCCCGGATTGTTGTGTTGCTTCATTAAAGCACTACGAAGAAACGGTGTCGCTGCACTCCCTACAGACTTACATACGTCCGTTCTTACCTCCCTTGGGAGAAGGCCGTATTCCCAACGGAGCCTGGCAGCGGTCGCCCCCCTGTCCCGCTCTCCGGCTGCGCGCCTGCCCCCTCCCCCAGCCCGCCCCAGCC
>VZZY01002894.1:4101-35165 GCA_013400335.1 Eurystomus gularis
GAGGTGGGGGTTGGTCTTTTCTCTCAAGTAACTAGTGATAGGATTAGAGGAAATGGCCTCAAGTTGTGCCAGGGGAGGTTCAGATTAGAAAAATGGCTTTACTGAAAGAGTGGTCAAGCACTGGAAGATGTTGCCCAGGGAAGTGGGGGAGTCACCATCCCTGGAGGTGTTAAAAAAATGGGTACAAGTGGCACTTCAGGACATGGTCTAGTGGTCATGGTAGTGTTGGGTTGATGACTGGACTTGAAGATCTTACAGGTATTTTCCAACCATGATTCTATGAATTTTTTTCGGTGAAGTGAGAGGAGAAAGAGGCAAAGAGCAAACAAGAAAATTGGTAAACAAAGGGGTCATTTTTGCATCCTGATGAAATATATCTATGAAACTAAGATCCTCATCACCTTTTGTGATGTAAATTCTGTAGCATCACGAGGATCTGTTCTTCTGATCAGACAAAGTTATCCTATTTTGATATTTTCAACATCCTTACTTCAAACACAAATTATCACAATCTTTCTACTTGGAAGGCAGGCCACAGAAAAGAAGTTTATAGAACTGATGGAAGTAAGCTATCACATTCTTAAAGAAATATCAAAGCTCAGTGTATATATATGTACACAAAAACGTACAACTATATAAACATGGATATATATATAAAAATTTGTTCTTCAGGTACTCATGAATATCACAGTTTCTTATCTGATGATTAAGGTAGGGGTGTATGTTCTACTATTGTCTGTTCATGCAGCTTGTCCTCTGTCTCTTAATCTCCTAGAAAAACCATACTTTCCTTCCTAACAAAAGTATAAAACCCAATAGTTGTAAACAGTGGATTGTATACTGAAACTACTGGAAATGTTGCTCAGGGAAAGTCTCAAATGTGAAACAGCTATGAAGTACTCTTGCAAATCAAGCAATATTTAGGATGGCACTACTAGTTAGACCACTGGTGCAGTGGAAATGGGGCAACAAAAGGTTTGTTTTTAGATTCCAGCAATCATCAGAATCATCGCAAGACAGCTTTGACATTTCTTTGAATCATTTCCAGTATCAAAAATGTGGTTGAGAATATCCAAAGGAGCTGCAGAACTAATATTTCATCCATGAGAACAGGTGTGAGGTCCACTATTTTATAGCTGATAGACTGAATATGCCAATAAACATTTTCTGGACAGTGTCATTGACTCCAACTTTGAAAATACGATGGAGTCCAAGAAGGTGAGCCAGGTGAATTAGAGAGATAATAAAAAGGAAATTATCTCAACAAATTTTCTTTTCCCACAAGAAACTTCATGCAGTTTTGATTTGTCCATGAATACTTTCAGTAAATCATGGTCCTTTATTAAAGGAAATGTGTTTCTTTTTTAAAATTTAATGAAGAAAGGTCACTAGAAAGGATTTCTGGGAATTTATTTGAACCATAGAAACTACATCATATGAGGGATTTTGCTGAAGCAGGAGAAGATAATAAAAATGTAAGTTTGGGAAAACACACAAAAAAATCAAATAGGCTGGTTTTGGGAAAACAAAATAAATCAAAAAAGTTAACTCCCCAGATAACTGAGGTTGTCCAGTCAGGAGAGAATGGGAAGATTATTTTTAGTTCATGGTCACTGTTGGTGTTTTCATGCACTCACCCAGCATTATGGAAACACTTTTGGGTCACAATACCTTTGTTTCTTGGTACAATACACATTAAAGTATGTGGAACATTTTGTAAAAGAAGTCAAATACTAGAGCAACTTTTATGTTAGACCTAAAGTTGGGGGATTGCATAGATAGATATATACAAGAGATGATGTTTAAACCACTTTAGATATGAAAAAAAAACAACAAACCCAAATCAAAGAAAAAGCCCCCAGCCCTCATAGCTCCGTGTAAGTATACCTCTATGTCTGTCAGATAACGCTTATACTCAGTTATCTGGTAGTCCTTTAATCTTATATTGAATGGAAGACCAAGTTACTATAGAACACTTGTTAAAACTTTCAAATTTTATTTGTATGCTTTCATTATTTGTGTATATTCAACTACTCCAATAAGAGTTTTAGATAATTTCAGTTGCCTGCAAACCACTTTAGCAAGACCATGCCAAGATAAATATGTGAGCCACAATTAATTTCCCTGAAAAGCAAAATTTATAAACAAAGTTTTAAGGTACTTCATACACGATATGAAATGATTGTAGGTGAAGAATCCTAAAAGTTTCTGAGAAGAAACATTCTAACATTTGCTGTGGTTTGGACCTATGAGGTTGGGTTTTTTCTTAAAAGAGTTTAAAGAGAACAGGCCATTCAACACAGGTTGTACAAACCTTGCTGTGTATGTGAGTACAGCAAAAGCATACACATTTCTCATGTCAGACAACCTTCTAAGTAAGTAAGAACTTCTGAGTGTACCTTCAAATATCATGCTGTATGTGAGATAATATGTAATTATTTAAAAGTATAAACAGAGAAATACTTTCTCATAGATCTACATGCATTTCTCATAACCTAGCATAGAAAGAAATAGGAAAAAACCCCCTAAATTAAACTGTTGTTAAGGTTAAAAAATTGTGTCAACATGAGAGCTAAAGCAGAAAAAAAATCTGAGTATATGAATTTCTTCTGTAATAACGGTTATTATACACTTCCCTAGTTTATAGGGTTTTAATGCCTGTAAAACATATCGGGGAGGACCACCCAACAAAGTACCATGGGTAGTTTTTATGGTTGTTCTGTTTAGGGAGTAAAGGAAAGAAAATTAAAACCGTTTTTAACCCTAAGTCATTTAGAAGGTCTTTTTTGAATACACTAGATTAGCAAACATTGCTATGAATGTTTTCCTCAGTAAGAGCTTTACATAAAAAAAGGACCAATATTTTCAGTAAGAAAGAACAGCTTTATTTTCTTCTTCTTGAGCACAGAGGCAAATGTGAATTCTTTGTTAATGTCTATTTTTGGTCTGAAAAATAAGGGTACTATTTCTGTATTGAAACATCTGAAGACATATATTGTGTCATGCTGAACCAATTAAGCGTACAGCACAAAGTGTATCTTCACAAAATGTCTGCAGTTCGTATCTTCATGTTTTCACATGCAACATGTTGTTTCCAAGATTTTACCTTAAAATTTGCATATATAAACCCTTACTTGGCAGTTCCATATAGTATTAAAAAAACATACGTGCAATGCATGTTAGTTTGTCTTCCAATATAGTGGAGCCATCATCTCAGTGACTGTTTTATGAAATATATTTCCATTTCCAATTGCAATTCATGTGGTAACGGATACATGTAATTTTCAACTAGCATTTCATCCTGATTTTCTGGTTACCAATATGACAGGGATAAGGTGCTTTGTGTTTTATTTTCTACACAGACATGAGCAATGGAATTATTGAATGTTGCTTTACTTTGGCATCATCTACAGGTATGACTATACATTCAGCAGAGTCTTGACCACAAAATATGTCACTGACATTAACAACTGAATCATGATTCCTCTTTCTGTCATTCTGCACTTTGATTGGTTTACAGATGCATGGCATGTGACAGCAAAATGGTAAAGACTTGCTCTTGTCTTTGTTGCATTTGTGTTTGGTTGGTTCTGTTTTGGGTTTGGGGTTTTTTTGTTTGTTTATTTGGGGTTTTTTTCTGGAAAAGTCTAAAGATTAGTGTCATTAATTGCTTAACAGATATGCTTTTAAATCTAAACAATCATTGCTCATATGGACCTACATATTCCCCAGAAAAGTAGCTTCCCCTTCCACAAATTTTATTCTATCCCATTTCCCTGTTATCTGTCTGTTGCAACTTTAATGATGATATATACTCACTGAAGAGTTTCGTAGGTTTTTGCGGCAAATTAAACAGCTGGCTCTGCTGGCTTGACATGAATGTTGTCTTTAATGTTCTTCTGAAAAGAAGAGAGTATAATTTCTGGAAATGAACATGCTGTACATTTAAAAAAGCCAAACTAAATAGTTGGAGTATCAGGAAAAGGCTTACTGTGATCTCTCACTTATACACTGTGACTCCTCTCAGGGAACTGCTTGTAGCACACAAAATAAACCGTAGCTGGATAAGATGGGAATTAATACTAGGCAAGTGATATGGGTAAGAAACTACTTAAGGGGGAACTTTCTGGCTTATATTTTCTGAACTGTTAACAGTGTTCACTGGGTGAAGTAATCCACAGAAGTTGCAATTTGGTGATGTGCCTTGTCAAGGAAATGCAGTCTCCTGCATATTTACATACAGGAAACCCTGGTCTTACGTCAGCCTTATCCCAACAACTTAAAACTGCCAATGAAGAAATAATTTTTTAGCTATACAGCCATGCCACATTGCTGAATTTGGTTTTGTGAGTTAAAGGAATGCCTCTGTTGTGTTCTCCCCACAGACTAAATACTGCCATATCCAATTCCACATGAAGTGGATAAGAATCTAGGCTGCTCTGTCATCTACCTCATTCAGTGGAAAAGAAATTTAAATGACAGTTTTCATTTCAAATTTTCTCCAGGGGAAGGCTCATATAAGCTTGAGCAAAAGAGAGAGTATGATCCATCACGTAGAATTTTTGTATAGCCCTCTGAAAAGTTCTGTAAATTAACCCATTTATTTAATTCATAGAACCTTCTTAGAGTAGCTAATCCACACAAGTCGTATTAAAGAAGTGTCCTTAGAATTCTTAAATAGTTTAAGCATGAAGTCAACTGTGCATTTAAGCAATAATTTAGCATACTTAAATGACCAAAATGATTAACTAAAACTGATCCCAACTGCATCAAATGAAAGCATTCTGAGTTTTGGGCTAGCCTTCAGTAATTTGTAGAAAGTTGATAAAAAAACCTTACCCTTGACAAATGAAATAAATAAGCTTATTATAGCTGCCTCACTTGTGCTGTTAATGACTATGTACTCTAACCACGAGCCATGGTTCCTGTAAGAGACGGAAAGCAAAGAACAGTCCTGGTTCTCTCCATTGCATATTCTAGAATGCCAAAATAAATTTGGGGATTTAAATTTGAGTCTACCATAATTTTAATTATATTTAACAGATATTGAAGTAAAATACTTGTATTTAAGTTGTATTTCAAATGTTTAATGTTCTTCAGCTCTCAAATCTATTTACATCTACGTTATGTTCACTGTTGAAGAAAGCTACTTCATAGATACAAATGGTGTCAGGACTACTAGAATAAATTAATTTTTTTGTCATTCATTAATTCAACCAGTTAAGTCAGGACAGAAGTGTGATCAACTGACCACTTGATATTTTAATGTCATCCTAATTATTCTGAAAAAAACCCCATTAAATTGTCATCTAAACAATAATTGGCTGAGGAGTAGAGACAGAACTCTGATACTGTATTTTGATTATAAGTATATTCCCTGGCACTCTCTAAACAAAATGACTTGTAAAGGACCATAAATACATGTATCAAAGTCTTTTAGCAACAAAGTACAAAATATGAAAGACAAGATAGGAATTACTTTTCCAGAGTCTGCAGTTTCTTGCACCTAATGGATCTAGTAATCAAAAATATTTATATATTCAAGTTCCCATTTCTGTTTACAAATAAATAAGCTTTTAAAGCAAGGAAAAGTCTTTGGTGGACTGTAGAAGGCAGCATGGTCACAGTGTTAGTGGTAGCAAGTCATTTTACTTGGGAATGTACAGCAGGAAATGACCTGCTGTATATTCTGTACTTTATATGTTTTTCCATGGATTACTTGTTGAGCACAGAAAGACCTTCCAAAATATTTTGTGAAGTCAAAGATAGAAGCATATAAGACACAAAGAAAAGGTTGTAAATTATTTAAATATTGGTCTACATCTACACAGTGCTAGAATAAGAGACTTGACAAAAATCCAAAACAGTGCAGAATGTTTTTAAAAAATAAACAGTGCAGAAAACTGCAACAGTACAGAGGAAAGTAAATAATTTTTAGTATTCCATTTTAGACTCACAAGCAACTGGATGATGTTATTAATGGTAGAGATACCAAGCTTAAGAACTGAACTCTTAAAAAGCTAAAACCTCTCTGGGAAATTAAAATATACAGCAACGAGATTCATGTATTTTTTGATAAAATGCAGGTATTCTACTCTCACCTGCCATAATTACAGACTAAAATAATAAAAATTAATTTGGTTTGGTTTATGTTGGTTTTTTTTTAAAGTGTCAAGGGTTAGGGCCGGACCAGCCACTGGTTGAATGACAGATGCTCTCTCTTAACCCCTCTCCATTCACAAAGGGGAAGAGAAAGGGAATAAAGGAGAGAGACTTATGGGATGGAAAGGTAAGCTAAAACTGCTTTAAGGATATAATAACAACAAAATGAAATACATACAAATATATAGAAAACTAATATCAAACTCAAACCCGCAATGGCAATTACGTCACTGTCACCACTGATGCTGTGGTGAAGGCATTGGAGAAGTCCCAGACTAGAATAAGTGGCAGATGGGAACTGGACTCAGGAGCTGGATTCTGGAACTGGATTCAGGAACATACAGATTGGGATCAAAGAAAGAAAAGAGAGTCCTCCTTGAATGCCAGCCATTGAAGAAGAGAGAACTTAATCCTCATAATCTCTCAGATTTGTACTAAATATGACACATATAGGAATTCCCTTGGTCAGTTCAGGGTCCCCTGTCCTGGCCGCTCCTCCCCACAGGTGTGGCCTTTTACTTTCTGCACCCCCAATGTGTGGCACAAGATTGAGCAGTGACCTTGGTCTGCACAGGAGCAAGGACAAGCAAGAGCTTTTCTGCACATGCCAACCCTTGGTAGTAACTCTAAACACAGAGCGTCATCCCTGCTAGAAGCAGAGACCGTCTGCAAAAATCTGGTGTCAGATTCAGAAAGTGCACTTAGTTAGAAGAGACTGAGCTGAAAAGTAAAATCACTGAACAGAATTAGTTCTGTTCTAGCTCAAGCCAGGACATAGAGAAACAGAAAAGATATTATAACCGAGGAATATGTATCTGCTTGCTTATGTCAAATTATTTGAATGTCTATTCTAAGAATGATATTGATCTAATTTTGTTGAAAGTATGAATGGCTTGTCTTTACAAGAAAATATTTCCACTCCTAGTACCAACTTTGAATTAACCCAGAAAGAAAATTTTAGAGTGTCTCAAATTGGAGGTGTCCAAAACTCCCAAAAAACAAAGTCATTTATGCACACACTTTTGAACATCCAAGGCATCGTTCTTTCTAAATTTATTCTTGGCAGTTTAGAAATTCATGTCATTCCAAATTGTCTTGGCAAGCATCAGACTACAGAAGGACAGTGTCTTGCTGAAATCTTCTCTTAGTACCACAGGCTTCTTTCAGAATTTTGAGAGTGCTTGTGCACTTTGAAAAATCTGCTCACATTTATTTCCATCACTAAAAGCACTCTTGAATTGATATTTAGCTCCTGTAATGGGTATTTTTCAAATGCCATAGTGTGAGTAGGACATAATCATATTTTTAGATTGCATTACATAACTTCAATTTCAGACCTTGAGACCTTCCTACTTCTTGAGCCATGGAAATTACCAGGCAAAAAGATTTCTTCCATGATCTCACTGCTGAAACGGAAAGTAATGCTTTTGCTTCAGACTTTATCTTGCTAAAATAAAGAACTGATGGTTTATTTGTTACTTTACTTTTAGAAACTGTTTTTTTTCAGGCTAGTTATCTGAAGTGGATCTCAGAAAAGCCAAACAGAAAGAATAACAGTAGTGTTAACACTTTGAACTTGCAGTCAGAGAAAAAATGAATGGCTGAGGGTGGAAGGGATTTCTGGAAGCATTTTATTTATTTGTTTGTCCGTTTATTTATTCATTCATTTGTTTATTCCTTAGAGTGGCACGTCAGGAACATAACATTTGTATTAGGCCTCCCATATTTTTATTGTTGAAATACTATTTGTGAATTATCCCCTGCTCACTTTTTTTTGTGAGAAAAAAATATCCTCCATAACCACAAAACCATATATAATATTGGCATACCTTTCGTAACTGTGCATGCGTTGATATTACAATAAATTTTACAAGACTTCATGCAATTAGATTAGAAAACTTGTGAAGACTTCCACTTCCCTTACTCATATTCTGGGGAATAAATGATAGAAAACACAGGAGCAGAACAGGGAAACCACATACTTAAATGAGTTTAGAGAAGGACCAGCTTAGGTGAGAAGTAGGTTGATTCCCGTCCAGCCCATCTATATGACTGCCTTACTATGACTGCTAGAATCAATAAAGCCCTCTGGATAAAAGGGCTTTGTGAAGGAAAGTTGCTTCTTGCAGAGACATAAGATTCTTCACTGTGGGTCTGGTTATGACAGAAAACTCAATGTCACCACAGCAACCTTTAATACAAGCCTTTTTAATGCAGAGATCTTCTGTAATGGTTGAATTTGAAAGTTTTTCACATCTTGGATATGACTGACTAGCAGTGATCCAGCTCAGACAAGAGCATGGCCCTCTGTAGCAGAACTGGGGCTGAAAGAGATGGTTTGAAATTCTCCAGCAAAGGAAAAGACCCAGATGTGGGATTCCAACCTTTCCTAGATTCTGCTCAGAACTGAAGCATCTCAAGACCACCAGCCACTGGTTTTGGAAGCATTTATGTCAACTGCAAAACCCTGCAGAATAATTTTTTTAAAATAAAAAAAAAGAAAATTGTGGATTCTCTAACACAACTGTACAGAGATTTTGGGATATTATATGAAACTACTTTAGCAAAAGAGATCTGTTAGAGTAAGATTTGATTCATATTCACGTTGCAGGAGGCTAAAAAATAAAACTAAATATAAAACACCTGTATGGAAGAGCACTGCTGATAAAAGTGTAAGCCTCATAAGCCTCCAGATTGTGTCTGGCAATGTTTAAGCAACTAAAGTCAGTCAGCCTGAGACATTATTGAGGAATCTGTTTAGAAAGTAGAGAAATTGAGGACTTGGAGTGATGTCTGCCTTTACAGGAATATCACAGACAACACTTTAAAGTTGATTTGGCACCAAATTGTTACTCAATATACTCCAACAGTGAAACAGGAAAAAAAACCACAAAACCCAATAAAAGTGTTTTATCCATGCATCCTGTAGTGCTTGCCTTCAGCATTAACATCCATGCCAGTTTCACTGTGAGGAATTGCCACCAGAATGCTAGAGATAATCAGCTAGAAAGTCCACCAGATAACACACTTGGAAACGTATATGGTGAAAGTTTAGCTGCATAAAGCAAGATTAAGATGTCTCAGGTTTTGCAGCATATTCACAAAGGCTAAAATGAACAAAGGTGTAGGACCATGTTGTTACATATTAGAAAATAAAAATAGACCTCTGCCATTCTTCCAGGTAGGAGAAGCCTCTGGCCAGCAGGCAATTTTTCATTTTTCTCTTGAAAATGCCAGTACAGGGTCTACACTAAACAGCACAGATTGCCCCAAGCAGCCTGCGCTGCCCAGAGCAGTACCTTCTGAGTTTAGGAGGACATAGGAGAGAAAAGCTCTTCTACATCAGGCAATACTTTTAAAGAAGAACTAGATTTTGAGAGATCTATAAAATACAACATTCAAGCTTATTAGTGAATATATGTGTATGAAACATAAAACGTACCTTGTACCCTTATAAACACGGCAGAGCTGCCAGAGTTTTTTATGGTAAAGTGTGGCCTCAAAGGCATTTTTTAAAAGTCACATTAATCCCTACTAAGAGAACTGCAGGTAAGAAGAGGAGGGATAAAGTAAAACCAAACCAGATTAGCAAAAACTAATCTAATTTGTTAGTTAGCAAACTAATAATATCTATTAAATATCTATCAGGTTTGCATCTTTCATCTGCAAAAGTAATTACTGGTAGTGATCACACTCTTCTGCTTTGAAACCCTAGAGTGCACAGTAGCTCCTTTAGGAAAACTCCCAAATATCTTAGCTGTCTGTTTCTTAGTAACTTCTTAAGCAGAGTCTCTAAAGATAGTTTCAGAGCAATGCAAACAGTGTTGTATCAAAGGGTGGAGAAGACTGTATTGCACATAAAACACAGCTTGGAACTGACAGAGAGAAAAATTGAAAACAACGATTCTCTGAGGCAAATAATCTCAACTCATGTCGTTTTCCACCCCTGCAGTTCTCATTTGGGAAGGAGCCAAACAAGCTAATCTAACAGATGTCTGTGCCACTGATTTAAAGTCAAAGGTAGGACACTTCCAATATCCATCTAATTCAAACAAGGAAGGTTTCTACTGATAGGCACAAAACAGCACTGAACCAATACTCTCCCTCTAGATGGGAAGGTCAGTAGTTATTGCTCTTACACAGGACTGACTTGTGTGATTTTGAGTGACTGAATGATTACTGCCCTAAGCAAAATATCCCAGTAGCAGGGACAACAAAACTAAATATTTCCCATTCTACAAACACAATGGAAACAATAACAGAATACTGATGTTGGCTGACCAGCAAGTTAGTTTGGGCAAGGGATCCTTCAAAGATCATGTAAGACAGAGTACTATTCATAATTTAGAGATTCAACTCTGTTACATAAAGGTATGTTAACTAAACCTATCTTAACTGTGGTTATGAAAAAATCTATACACATTTCTGTCATATGGCAGCAGTTTAAATAAGGCTGACTGGCCAGGACTTGGCAAACCCTTTCTCTGGTGGCTGAATCTAAATTTCTATTAAAATCACATAATGTTTAAGTACTTTGCTTGTGAGAAAAGCCTTTGGGATGTGAATCAAATATAAACTCATAGCTCAGCATGCCCTTGTGACTTCTGCAGCTTGGAATCACAGCTCTAAGGAATGTGTTCACGTTCATTTTTGAGTGCTAAGATTTGAAACTGAATAATCTAAATAAAAACACTATAAAACTTTACTTTCTTGTTCAAGGCACACAAGAAAGAAGATGGATAACTGTGTCACAAAGAGAGGAGTAGCATTTTATTCTTGTATTGGAGTTAGACATTAAAAAAACTGGCATTCCGTTTGGAAATGGAAACAATCGCTTTCCTCCATTCCTTCCACCCTGGACACACAGCTCAACTTGTATCCTCTTTTGCTTGTGTCCTTGGTATCTTTTTTATTTTTCTGAACCTTATTTGTTCAAGTTTTCCTTCTGTTGTTACATTCTTCGAATAAAATTATAAAAGATATCCTAGTAGAGAGAAGAGTTTGTACCCCTCTATGAACCTGTATGGACAGTACACAGACAGCTGTAGTTATTAATTACATTAAATAACATGAAATTCTGTTCTTATCTGTACCCAGCAGCCCATTGGCACTCCAAATCTCTTTATTTGATAATATAGTAGGCAAAAGAGCTTAGACTTATATTTAGTTTTGTACCTTAGCTGCCATACATAATAATCACTGTTACAACATTCAAGATTTGCAATACCTAGCTTTGAGGGAACTTTACTCCTGACAGAATTCACTCTAGAGTTTGAACCCACCTGTGCCATATATACATGGAATTAGTTGTTCATCTGTTTAAATAAGCAGTGGGAAATGTGTAGGACATAACCCATCCCAGCAGAGCAGACAAACTTTAATACCTTGAGATGAGTTTTAGAACCTCTTTTTTGTCCTCTCAGTTTAACAGGCAAGAAATCTCCCTCATGGTTTCCCAATAAGCGGAGTGTGAAACAGTGGTGAGACCTACCAGTGCTGAGAAGATGATCAGAGGTGAGCTCCCTTCCATGATGACAAGACGTATCATGATGCATTCATGAGCACGTTGACCTTCAGGCACCGCAAGCACTTTCCCTCGCCTGTAGAAGTCTCTTAGAGGACCACTTCAGCACTGGTGCCCACCTCTTAGAGAGGGTGATGATGTCCATGCTTGAGATCAGGTATTTCCAACATTAAAATGCCAAATAAGCATGGATTTGACAATTTATTTTTTTAAATTTAGGTGTGTCTTTGCACTTCAGTAATTCTGTTGATCTAGCTCCAGATGTCTTGAACGTACATTCCCTCCCATTTTGTTTCAAGCAATGTTCGGATATGAAAATATTATTTCATATTAAAAGTATTAGATTAAGTGGTAGCCACTACCAAATTTGATAGAATAAACAGCTTTTGAAAATTATTTATGCTATACCAATATATTGTTGTCCAGCAGGGATTCTTGCATGGATTTTCTTTTCCTCTGTAGTAAAGCTTAGAATTTCTATAGGTATTTTTATTTTTTCATTCTTCTTCCTCCTGGTGCATGGTGGTCTATTCTCCCAAGTAACAAGTGATAGGACAACAGGAAATAGCCTCAGGTTGTTCCAGGGGAGGTTTAGGTTAGATACTTGGAAAAATTTGTTCACTGGAAGTGTTGTCAAACCCTAGAATAGATTGCCCAGGGAAGTGGTTGACTCACCATCTCTGGTCATGTTTAAAAGCCATGTAGATGTGGTGCTCAGGGACATGGTTTGACAGAGGACATGGTTGGACACAATGACCTTAAATGTCTTTTCCAACCTAAACAATTCTGTGGTTCTCTGATTATTAGAGTAGTGACGTTTGGCTGGATACTAGTTAATCCTATCTGTGAACTGTAACATTATAAAAGTGCCTTTCACAGTAAAGGAAGAGGCTGATTACCTGTTCAGCAGTGGGAATCTTCATTTATTGAAAAACACTTACTTTTCTGGGTACTAATAAGAAAAAAATTTTGTCAATGTATATAAAAACAAGAAAGAATCTATGACAAATTGAGAGATGCTTTTTTCTTTTTGTCTATATAAACTTCTTTGTTTATATGCTTACTTTAATATTTGGTATGTACAAAATAAGAAAATGTAATTAAAAGAAAAGAATCTTTAAGGAGTGAGAAAGCAAAAAAAAAAAAAGACTGCATGACCTTTAAAAGATGTTTCTGCCTCAGATGCTGAACGACAAAAAGTTCTGCATTCTTATATATTCACAGGGCCTCAGGCAGTTCCAGTAGAGATTTTTCTGTACTGTGTGCTTTCCTACAAATCAGTAATTGAGGGTTGTTGCAGTGTACAAAGTTTCGGTAATTTAACATTTTCTGTAAATGTCAGCAGAGGGTTATTCAGTTTCTGCAGGTCACAAGGTCTTTTATACACCATCTAGCCTAAAATGGTAGTGTTGTAAGGAACCAAGAGGAAAAGCAACAGAAAGCCTCCTGCTTGTTCTGAAATTTGGGAAAACTGCTTTGACATGTATTTACATAACAGTGTTGACAAATATCAATAGCATGCAATTACCTGCTGTTTACTGTAACAACACTAGTTAGTGGGTATGACACCAGGAAGAAGGGTTTGAGGTTATAGTCACTTACCTAACTACATCACTTAAACACAATTTAAACTCTATGACTAGTGAGATGAATAATTAGATGACCCAGAAATTTGGCTTCACTCTGAACAGACAATTATCCAAGCTTTCAGAAAAAAAGGTAAAACACGGAAAACAGACTGTGTGAATTCAGAATATAAAAGCGTTAAGAAAAAAAGTAGTATCAACAGGATAAAACAGAAATAGAGTGGAGAGACACTGTATACAAATATGGTTTATGCAGCTGAGAGTTTTGATAGACATTTGTATGGAAAATAGATACAACTAGATCTGTGGCATTAATTTCATTTTTAAAGATTCAGTAGGATTTTCCTTCAAGCTGGAGTTAGAGACAGGTGAGGAATGGACCTTTTCAGAGCCAAGTGCTGTGGCACATCTTTAGTAATTCCCCTATTTCTTGCTGTAAGATTCTGCTTTTCAAGGTAGATTTAATTGCAGTAATTATTAATAATTTAGTTACAGTGGAGCCTCCTCCAAAGCATGATAGACATGTGGTTTTAAACTGACAAGAATGCTGAAGATGCATACGATGGTCTCTGGAGTCACACCTTACACAGCTTGATTCCCAGTCAGGCACTTGTCCCATGTCCTGACTCCATCCTGGGATACCATACAGCTACGTAACTACTGTATAACCCCTAACCCTACAGCCTGGTTTCCATGACAAGGAAACACACGTGTACCATCCAGATGAGACCATAACAACTTTTGGCATATTTCTGCTCTCTACAGTGATGGGCCCAGGACCTTGTAGATTTAACAAATATTTTCCCAGTAGAAAAATTTAGTAGAACCTTTGATATCTTGATATTGCTCAGAATAAGGCTGGAGCCCAAAAGCATGTTCCAGAAGAGGTGAATACAGCTCCTGGACTGGAATAACTGAGTGTGCACCAGAGGTTTTTCTTCTTTATCTTTTACTGAAATAAAAAGGCGATTTCTTAAATGTATTTCTTAAATAAATTTAGCCTGATTTTAATGTGCAGAATGTCTGCATGCAAAACAGATATTAGTATCAGTACTGAGTGTACTCTCTGAAATACATTAAATTGCATTTGAAGCCTGATTTCGGAAGGCATTTATGTAGCAAGTTTGAAAAAGTTTGCCTTCATATAGTGTGTCAATCAGTCTGAATTCAGGCTGCCTCTTGTTTAAACATAGACAAGAGCTTAAAAACAGACTCAGAGACAGAGGAATGTGAGGAAGATAAGTGTGTGTGAATCAACTTTTTTGATCAGAGGCCTGCAAGGATCTGTTAGAGAAGGACAGTGTGGTGAACATAATGCTTTTTGAGTCTGCACTGAGTAACACCTCTTGTCTTACTTTTCATTTTTTTCCCAGTAGTGACACTTAGATTCAGTAGTGAAATGAAAGAGGACAGTTACCCTCACACAGGCAGAATGGGGACAGTTTGCATGGTGCTTTTGTCACCTGGATGTGTTGCATCATTTTTAACTCCCTCTTCAGTATGTATTCTTATTTTCAAAATTCTTAAGACATTTAACGGTTTTTGGTAACTGACACATGCAGACTTGTGCATTTGTGACCAATTTCTGACAAATATTTCCCCGGAGTAGCATTTTCTGCATTATGGTCCTCTCTATCTCATGAAATTTGAAACACGTCTACTTTTGAGTTTCTCTAGTGATGGGTATTTCATCTTGTCAGATATTTTTGATAGTTTAGATGAGCCATAAACTACTCAAACTGTTAAAGGCTAGACTCATGGTAAAGATCTTGATCCATTACCCTGCAGCAGTCTGTGGAGTCTAGGGGATGGTGATTGGCAGTTTTTGAGGTGTGGTAAGGCCACTAAATGTTTGATTTCTTGAAAAGAAAAAAATAGAATGCTGCAAAATGCATTGCTCCTGCCTTCATTAAACCATCCTTCACACATCAGTAATACAGTGATTTTCAGTTTGCTCTTCTTTCACCTCTTATATGTACGTATATGTACTTATATGTACTCTTATAATGACACTAAAGCTAATGTTTATGTCATTAAATTGAATTACTTAAATATTTAAACAGTGATATACACATTTGTTCTAGTAACAAACACATTTAAATAGTGTGGTGAACCGATCCACATATTAAGAATATCAAGCGGATATTACAATCCAAGCCAAGCATTATTTAGTTTCTGTCTCTCTTAAGAGAAACTGTGAAAGTAAATGGAAGGAAAATCTATTTCTTTTCTGTTACTTGAATGGAGTGGTATCCTCTGCAGGTTAAATCAGTATTTAATTGTATATTTCATTTATTCTTTTTACCCTTGTATAGTATATGTGTGAAACTTCTGTATTTCTATCCTCTGCAATGCTGTTAGTTGTTTTCCATGGTGACCTTCATGCTTACATTTGGTTTTAATCCTGTGGCAACATAAGATTAAAAGAAAATGATAATTTTGAAAGATGTACATCTAAAATATTTCTATTTATATCCTAAGGTTGTTACATAGAATAAAGATATTGGTCCTCATTGGAATCTCTCTAATCACTATACATATCTGAACTGTTTACATTAAGCTATGCAATATAGTAACTAGGGAAAAAATTGCTTGCAAAATTAAACTGTAAAACTACTTATGAACATGCAAGCGTTCAGTTCACTAGCAAGTGAACAGACCGTCTCTTTCATGACTCTGTAAAAGCTTGAGGTGCTATAGAGAATACTGGCTCCTAAAAGGCAGGAGCTGCTTTTAAAATTTCTTTCAGTTGCTCTTTCAGACACTTAGGGAGCCAAGGACATTTGTGGCAACTGTGAAAATTTGGTACAAACCAAAGTAAAATACAATTTCCCTAACTGAAAGTGCAATAATTTAATAACTATTTTAATTACAGGTCAGTGCTTTAGATTGAGGACTCAGATATTCTTCAAAGCCCGAGTTCAATGTTTGGCTAGGTTGTAGTGAGATATTGTTATGGCATATTGTTGTACAGTTAGGTCTAATAAAAATAAAGCTGGCTATGAACTTCTGAATGACTTGGCATTTTCCTGCATTTAAACCTCTTTCTCATTTTATGTCCCCTGACTCTTGATATTAGAATGTATTAAGGCAGAACTAAAATGACATACTGGTCCCACAGCAGAAGGTTACATCCTTGTTCTTGCAACTTTCCCTCATGGGAGTATTTCCATTGAAGCTACACTATTCCTAAGTGGCAATTTAATTCGTAGTTTTGAAGGACATAAAAGACTATTATCCTTTAGTTTGACCTACTACACAGCTGCAGAATTATAATCAGTAATTATTTTTGAAACACTCCTAGTCTCAGTTCATTATTTGTCTTTTTGTGTGTGTCTACTATGCAGCAGATTGCAGACAGGCTCTGCAAACCCTGTGTAACAGCACTGGTCTGTAGTCCTGTTGCTAACCTAGCATAGTGTCTGTGCTGATAAACTCAGCCAGGTAGCTGAACATATTGCCTAAGGCTTGTTACCACACTAACGTAGTTAAATGGCTGCTAATTGCATTTTGTTAGCTGGGAGCTTGGAGAAGTGATGAATAACTACTTGTAATTGAGCTTATAAACATGCTTTCAGTCCTTAATTTCATAAATGAGCACAATATTTTCAGAATATAGGTCTTGAACTACCCCACCTAATTCGAAATAAATCCAGACCCTAAACCCTTTTAGACATGATTGAGTTATACATTGCATGCTCAGACAAGTGCAAACAGATCACAAATCTTTATAAATAACATTTATTTCCATAGATACACAAACTTTCTACAGGATTACCAATTGCTTTTCTCAAACCCGAACAGGTTGCCATAAAAAGATCTAAAAACTTTATCAAAACTGATAAGCCGACATGATTCTGTCTTCTGGAAAGGAAAGCTTATGTGGGTCTGGGGGGGTTTTTTTTGGAGGGAAAGGTTCAAGTTTTTTCTGAAGGAAATAGAATAGGGAAAATAAACCATATTTTTATAATGATATGGTTTCTTTAATATTAAGACTATATACATAGTCTTAATATTAAAGATTTTCATTGAATATATTCAGTGAAATTTTGGGCTTATTGAAGGTAGTGGCAGTACTTAAAGTCTTCTATTGTCCTTGAAATTGAACTGCAGAAGGAATTGAGATGAGCTAAAGTAAAGCTGGACTTAGCAGAAACATTTCAACAAAGATTTAAATCCCACTCTGCATATAAACCAACAGTACTAATCCAAGCATTTCTATAAAATCAAGAGAGTGTGGTACTAATTTTGTGTATTTCATTTATGACAAAATAGGATCCTTTACTTAATAATCTGCTGATTCTATTTAGTCTGTAAATTAGGCACCGCTTTTCAGAGGACAACTACCAACAGTATTTTCCGTGTTAGAAAATATTTAGACATCTTGACAATCTTTAGCAGAAAACCAGAAATCTTTCTGAGATTAGGTTCACTGTACCTAAGAGTGCATTTTCTGCAGAGCTTATATTGGTGTGTAGTCAGGAACAGGTATTGCAATTGTCAGCCTTGTTGAATAAAATATCATTTACACTGCAGTGGCCCATTGTGGTTTTGGGGATCTTACTGCTTTCTTTAGAGGCTGAGGATGTTCTCCATTTTCATGATCTTTACCATTCTTCCCAGCTAAAACAGGAATATCTTCATTGTGGTGTTGTTGGGTTTTGCAATGCAGGTTTTGTGCTGCCCATGAGGACTTATATTTTGTCTAGTTTCACCTTAAATGCAATTTTTCCCTCCCAGAACACTAATGCCAAATTAAAAGTTAAGCACCTCAGGATTATCATTTCCACATTCTTGAACAACAGAGGATCACAGTGCAGCATTCACTCTGTGTTATATGCAGCTGAATTCTAGTGGGGCATTTAAGAAGAAATCACCCAGAACAGACCACCCTGAACTGGTCCTCCATCCTCTAATGTGCAACGAGGCTGTGGAAGCAGAGGAGAAGGACTGGGAAAATCACACATCAGCCTTGGGGACCATTTCTTGGTTACTGAAGTCTCAGTCTGTGGTGTTACTCAGTACCCTATCTGAAGTTTTGAGACAAGTACCTGAAGGAGTTTTTATGCCTGAGGACCTTTCAAAACTACTTCAGATTGTTTCTTGCAGAGGAACAGGGAACATATGAGTAATTCCTTTTAAAGTGTGGCTGTGTAATAGCTCTTGCATTGGGCATGAAGGAAGATAACAGTCCCTGAAGCCTATATGCTATTTTGACACAACCTGTTCAACATATTTAAAGTATCTCCTACTGAAAAAGAGCATCCTTTGTGTATGTGTTGTGTTTTCTGGAAGAGAAAAATGCTGTGAATACTTTCAGAGTAATTCAAGTAATTAATGTAAGATTATGTATTTTTGTATAGCACTTAGTATGTATTATGTGATGCCACCATCAGATTCATATCTAATAATAGCTGTTCTTTCCAAGCCTATAAGTACAAGGTACTGCAATTATCATACTAATAGGTAGTTTATGAATTGTGTGCATTTTAATGTGCACCATTCAAACTAGACCCTTGTTACTTCTGATAGAATAACTACAAAGACCTAATTGTTTAGGATTGAAAAATATCGATCAAAAATCTAGAAAAATGTAATTAGAAATGCAGAAGTATATACAAAGAATACGTTTCTAACACAGCAATAACCAAGGCAGGTTACCTCATCAATAGTATATACAGCACAACAAAGACGTTATATCCGTCATTATTAAAAAATTGGAGTAATCACCATGCCTTTCACTGACTGGAAAATCTAGGTGTATTGGATTCTTAGACTCAGTTGGCACAAAGTTTTTCTGTATGAACATAAATGTTTTTGTCTGACATGATTCACTTTTTTAGCTTCTCCTGCATTACAAGCCTTTTTCCAAACTGTCCTTACACTTGCCAAAAATAGTACTGAAAAAAACAATTTTTAATGTAGGTCCAGATATTTGTTTTCATTAGCCAGAAACAATTAATTTCTGCTTTTCCTCAACAACATGAAAGAGATCACTAATTGTCTCTAGTGTATGAATAACATCTGTATTCTTTTTAAGGACTGTAGCTCTGCCTCATAGATGTGCAGTTCATCTGATATAAAAAAATTACAAGGTGAAACTCCCTCACAATTTGAGCAGCAAGTAGACTTGGAATTTTTCATAGTCTTTCTCCCCCTCCAAAGTCGCAATTTTTCAGATATTAAAAATAGTTCCAAAATGAAATCTGTATTAATGGCTCTTCTTCATCTACATGAATTAAAAATACGTGAAAAACTCATGTTCAGGTTTTTTTGAGCAAAGATATTAAAGTCTTTCCATTGGCACAACTTCAGCTTTTGTTAGCTCTCAAACAAAAAACCCTCACACTCAGAAAATTGCTTCAAATATATTAAAATGCCCATTTTTTTCCATATTTTTGTTGATGAGCATAGGGAAAAATATGCATGAGAAGGTGAACTCTATACTATTTATGAAAATTTGGGATGCAAACATGTTTCAATACTTTCAATGTGTTTGTAGAATGGGAATATGCTTCCTGCCTAGGTCTTAAAGGCGGATATCAAGGCTTATGCTTCTGGAGTTAGGTGCATAGGTGTTAAATCATAACTATGTATCAAATCATAGAATCATCAAATCATAGAATTACAGAATGGTTTGTATTGGAAGAGACTTTAAAGATCATCCAGTTCCAACCCCTATGGCATGGGCAGGACCCCATCCTACTACATCAGGTTGCTCAAGGCCCCATCCAACCTGGTCTTGAACACCTCCAGGGATGGAGCATCCACAGCTTCCCTGGGCAACCTGTTCTAGTGTCTCACAGCACTCATAGAGAAGAATGTCTTCCTTACCTCAAATCCAAATCTACTCTCTTCCTGTTTCAACCATTTTCCCCTTGTCTTATCACTACAAACCCTCGTAAATTGTTCCTCTCTAGCCTTCTTGTAGGCCCTGTTTGGATACGGAAAGGCCTCAGTAAGATCTCTGTCATTATAATAAATGTTTCTCATTATCTTGTGGCCCATTCATTACACTTTAGAGTTCTGTTTTTCAGGTCAGTAAAGAAGTAATATGTTACAGAATTGTACCCACAGTAGAATTCAAGTCTCTACATATTCAATGCCACAGTTGCAGTCACTTATCTGATTGTTGTCAAGCAGCATACTAAAAATTTACCATACCAAAGACTTACATCACTATAAAATAAATTAGGAATATAGACAAAAATATCTCTAGGCTTTCATACATTTAGAAATGCCAGAGGGTTTGTTGTGTTTAATTTTACAAGAGCTATATAAGACAAAAAATACACTTTTTAAAATGCCTTGTATTTAAAGATAGTATCAATTAACAGTTAGCCATAGAAGACTATGGGGGACTGACCTTGCCCATCTGTCAGACATCCACCCAGCTAGTCTCTCTTCTAGATAGAAGTTGGTCCATTGTAATGAATGTCTACATGAATAAAGAACAAATGTTAACAAAATTAGCTTACTGGATTAATTAATTTGCCAGTCTGTTCTGTAATAGGGATAAAAGATGAAATGAATCTGTAAGCTGAAAATGTTAATGGTGGATATTCCTAATATCATAGCTAATTCTACTACAGTCATATTCAACAGGATTAATATCTGTAACCCACTGTATTTGATTGTGTAAAATCATGACACCATTTATATTTTATATTTAGCATAATTTGGTTCTTTTTTTTTTTTTTTTACCTGTTAGTCTTCTTTTAGTACACACTACCATTCTTGACTAGCAATTTCAGCTCCAGGAGTGAGCAGCAACTAATACACAGTATCTGGGAGATGTGTGTTCATCATCTGTTGCAATAAAACTGTTAATTTTGTTATGAGTTAGGGAAAAGGATCTTATTGAAATTATTATTTTGCATTTGATGTCTGATGCTTTCTTCCTGAATCCCTTTGCTGAGGGAGTTTCTAGAGAGATTCAGCTGAGTGCAACCACAATAATGATTTGAGTAGCGAAAGGTGTAAAAATACATTTGGCAACAGAAAAGGGAGAATATTTTAGAAATCTATCAACTTCCTAATTTATCGTCATAGCTCAATTTGTCATCATAATTTCTTATCATAGTTTTAATCACTTAAAGTTATGTCTCCATAAACATTCATAAAATGCATCTGAGAAGCAGTTTACAAACCTGTAAGACAATTTTGGTTTTCCTCCCAATTAAGTCCTTCTTCCAAAGTGTTTTTTCTTTCCTAGCAAATAAATGGAAACACTAGTAATTTTTTTGTACCAGCTGAAGTTGACAGGGTGGTGGCTTACAGTATTTGATTTCTGAGAAAAGCAACACTATTTATCTGGTGTAGGCAAGAATATGTAAATTTCTCCACTCAGGGTTTTTCTTAAACATATTGTGTAGACTTCAAATGCATTTGGTGTGAAGAAATAATCTCAGAGGTATCAAGTGTCTAAGATTTTGATGTTTTTAAGTAGATGGAAAGAGGAGAGAGCTACTGTGGCTATGTCTTTCCTAGTCAATTAACTTTTCCTGGGACTGTTTTACGAACAGAGATTAATTAGCATGAAATAGCCTGTGTTTGTGTTATTAAACATCAGCCAAATGGAGAGTCTATTCTTGCTTGTGCTAATTTTGCATCTTGGATGTCATTTTCAAGATGTCAGTTGGTCCAGAACAACAAGAAGCCTCAGGAATAGCCTGAGAAATTTCAGTACTTGAGGATGTAGTTTGTACTGATTTGGGTTGTTTTTTCTTCTACATTTCCTGGTAGACCACAAGATGACTAGAAATTAAACCATGAGCCATGTAACCATGAAAAGTTCTATTTCTTTTACTTGACCATTTATGGAACAGTTCTCTTTATTTTAAATTTAAAATTAACTGTTTCAAGTTAGATAATTTTAAACAAGAGTCATTTACTAACTCACCAACTATCTAATTAATGTGTCTAAGACATTACCATGAGGTAACTACAGAACTGTAATTGTAAAAAAAGATATAAGTACATGAAGCTTGTGTAATTTTTGCACTACACTGTATTCCTTAAATTTATTTTTTAGCTAAGTGTCCTTCCTTTTCTTCTTCCTTGCAGTTATTGTGCCATGTGGAGGCACACTGCTTTTGTTTGACAGCTACAGAATAGCAAGACAAAGTGAAGTGAGGACAGGGAAATGAGGAGAAAAAGGAAGAGAAGAACCTAAGAATAAATTTTGGATAGTATTTAATATTCTGAGAGGGTAGTTAGGCACTGGAATAGACTGCCCAGAGAAGTGGTGGAGTCACCATCCCTGGAGGTGTTTAAAGAACAAATAGATGCAGTGCTTGAGGATATGGTGTAGTGGTTAGAGAGATGCTAGGAGAAAGGTTGGATTTGATGACCCTAGAGGTCCTTTCCAACCATAACGATTCTGTGATTCTGTGATTCTGTGATTCTGGGTCCAAGCTAAATCGTATGTAATAATACAGTAAAGAAGTAGAGTAGACCATATGGAAGGCCAATGTAATGTTCAAAAAGGAGTAAAATAGAGGAGAAAATGATGGAGTGTAAACTGATGTGACTGATCAGAGAACATGTGAAGTAGAAAAAGGCTGAGAGAAGACATGCTCATGACACTCAGAAGAACTGTTGTAAAGGAAGCTGAACTTAACATGTAGGGGAGCCGAGGGTGGTTTGTGTTTTCGATGAATGGCTATATCTGCTGAGTGAGCCAACAAGTTGTGTAAGTGTCCTTTCTTACTGTAGTGAGAGGATAGCATTATCACCCTAAGCCAGACAGACCTAGCATGAGGACAGTGTATATGTGGCTCAGCCTAACATAAAGTGTAAAAAACAAACAGCCAGTAAAATGAATTTTGAAGAAAGCAAAAGGTTTGAGTTGACATCAACCCATACACTTCTTCCGGGTGACTGGGGGCACCTGACATCATCGTGGTGAGCATATAGAGACTGGTAAAAGGAGTTACATTTGTGTTGTGATTCAGGTGTATATTGTAATTGCTATACTGTGCTTATGTTGTGATTTCAGTGCATTGTTGTATCACTCTGCTAAATCAAAATCTCTATAGTGTTAAATATCTCCAGATAAGTGAATTTGACATCAAACATCAAAACTTTCTCATGTAGAAAATCTAAAATAATCTCCTTAGAGAGCTTTGGACTCACAACTGGGAGGGAAGATAAGGGAAGGTGCTTATAAGTGAACAGAAAAATAATATCTGAATATGCTAAATAACAAAAATAAGTCACTTCAGAAAAAAAATACAGATAAGAATAATATTTCCATATTATGTTTACTTTTTTGTAATTTTGCCTTGGTTTCAAACTTGGTTTTTAACTATAAATAAGAGGGAAATTTCAGAAGAGAATATTCTCGTTATTAGTTACAAAAGATGTATAAAGGTAGGTATTCCCCAGACACGTACCTCATTAACCTATGCACCATCCCATCAACCTAAACCCAGAAAAGCTCACAAGGCAGTGAACAAACAATGGTATTTTTGTCTTTGGGCAATAAAGAACTTAAATAGATGAATGTTAATATTTTATAATAATTTTCTGGATGCATATCCTGCATTACAATAAATACTGAGGAAAAGGAAGGACAGAGTATCATTTCAGTAAAAAGATAGTATTTACAAGATCATAACTTCAGCTCAGTTTTTTTTTTTTATCCTGTTCTTTTGTACATTTAGAGAATTGACTCACTGTCTATGAGCAGTTTTACAAACATAAATATCAGCCAAACTGTCATAGTATACCCACTCTCTCCACTCAAAAGCAAAATATGCACCCAATAAGGTCCCCAGGTCAAAGTGTGGATGTATTACTTCTACATATATAAGTAGAGGCCCCAGGGTTAAAAATCAGACTATTATTGGCATCTTCTTTGTCTCTTTAGTAGCCAACTACACTGAGAGTATACCTGACACTGTTTGTAGATCTATTTAGTACAAATTATGATACAGATTTTAATGACTATAATAACAACTGCAAACAGAGAGAATGTGTAACAAGGACCCAGGATATAAACAACCTTACTGTTGAGAAAATCAGCAACTTGAATTTCAGCAAGATTCAAATGGGAAGGAAGTGAAGTCCATAAAAAATGCATTAAGTAAGTGCCTTGTCTTACATGACTGAACAAACGTGCCAACCATTTGGTACATTCTATACTTGCAGGATTAAGGACAATTACAATTTCAGTTCTCTGTTACCAGAAGCTCTTGAATGACCTTAAAAAGCATAAAAATAATATTAATTATATTGTATTATATGTCACATTGTGAATGTTCAAGTTGTATAGTATTTTTTTTAGATACAGAGTTATATTTCAGGTTAGGATGGGCACAGACACTCATTTCATCCCATTTTCATCGTGCCCAGTGGGTCAGATTAATTTGAATGGCTAGGTCAACAGTGGGAGCAGACAAGGAAAGACTCCTGTGTCACCTGGTGGAAAAACAGCAACTTGGATCATCTGGGGAGGAGAGTGGGAAGTGAAGAAACTGCATATTGTGTGATTCACAAAGGTTAGGGGAATTTCTAACTCCATTCAACAACTGAAGAGAGGAGAGAGAGAAAATATTTCATAAAGACGCAGCTCACCATTCTGTGCTTCACCACACCACCACCTTTTAAAAAGATTGAAAATGTTTCTCCAGGGGGTAATGTTACAGCAACATACCTTAGAAGATCTAATTTTTAAAACTTGTTACACATACTTACAAACTAACAGCAACTACTTACAGATCTGGAATAATAATTATTTTTTTCTTTAAAAATTACTCATTAATTCCATTTCAGAGAAAGAAATTTATTACAAAGGATACAATGGCACAGAGTAAAAGCACTTAACCATTGTTTAGTTGAGAAGTTTTTTATTGCAATTGCTTAAGCCTTGAATTGTTAAAAAAGCACGATTTTAAGCAAAATGCCTTTTGCTGTGTTTGTACTTAACTTGGTGTTCAGGACTCCTAGCCACTTCTTTAGTGAATCCCTAGAATTGCTGACCTTCCACCTTTCATCTGTTCAGTAAGAAAAAAATATTCATATGAAAAAATTATGCAAATGAATATAAAATAGCCTAGCTAAATTCAATGATATCTATTCAGAGTAACTATAGTAAGACTGTAATGCTCTGCTTTCTTTTTATTTTGGTCAGTTTGTTACAGCTTCCTTATATGAAGAAACTTGTTAATTTTTTATTATTAAATATTTGTAAATAAACCAATGATTTTTTTTTAACCAGGTGAAATTTAACAGAAAAAAAAATCTGATTTCATGATTACATAAGATGCATTTTAAAAATGAATGTAAAACATTAAAAACCCTGACTATAGCCATATTGAAGTGGAGCTGCACAGATTGCACTTTTTTTTTCACAAATATCTCCACCTTCAAGAATTTGTGATGAGGTACTTCTGGAGCCAGATGTAGATGCAAATTAGTGAGTTTTACACCTTCTAACAGATATTTTTTCTATTAATTTGTCTAATGGCTTTCCAAATACATTAATATTATTGGCATCCACGACGTCCTGTGGCAATGAACTCCCAAATTTAATTATGAATTTTGTAAACTTCTTTTTTTGTTTTAAACCATCTGCTTGCTCATTTCATTTGATGCCCCCAGCTGTTATAGTAGGAGAAACAGAGAATAAATGTAACTCATTGGCCTTCCTGGTACAATTTATCATTTTACTTACCTCTACCACATTCCATCTTAGTCTTCTTTGCCAGACTGAAAAGTCTTAATCTATTTAATGTAAGCTCATCCTAAATTCTGTTTTGTTTTTTTGTATGTCCTTTTGTAATATCAGCTGTAGGAGGCTAATAAAGCTGTTCTTGCTGCAACTACGTTTTCTCTATAGGTACACTAGAAGTTGTAACTTCCAAGGTGCAAAGTGTTTTACTTGAGAAATGTTCTAACAACACTGATTTCAGTCTAGAAAAGCAGTTAAACTAGGGCTTACCTTTCCTTTGGACTTCACAGAATCATAGGATTTGGAAGGCATCTCTGGAGAGCATCCAGAGCATCCTGCTCCAGCAGGGTCACCCATAGCAGGTTGCCCAGGATTGCATCCAGGCGGGTTTGGAATGTCTCCAGAGAAGGAGACTCCACAACCTCTCTGGGCAGCCTGGGCCAGGCTCTGCCACCCTCACAGAAAAGAATTTTTTTCCTTATGTTCAGATAGAACCCCCTGTGTTCCAGTTTGTGCCAGTTGCCCCTTGTTCTGTCACTGGGCACCACTGAAAAAAGTCTGGCCCCATCCTCTTGCCCCCTGCCCTTTAGATATTGATCAGCATTGATCAGATCACCTCAGTCTTCTATTCTCCAGAATAAAAAGCTCCGGGGCTTTTAGTCTTTCTTCATAAGAGAGATGTTCCAGTCCCCTCATCATCTTCATAGTATCCAGTGGATTCTCTCTGGTAGTTCCTGGAACTACTTCAGCTAAGTCATTTATGTTATTCAAGTTAAACACATATTCAAAAATTTTATAGGTCATGAAGTACTCAGCCTTTGTCAAACAATAAATGCAAAATACGACTTTCCTTAGAGTTAGATCTCAGAAAAGCTCTCAAAGCTTTTTCCAGAAGGTGAGAAGAAAGGAAGGTAAACAAAAGTAGATAATTTAACAACAGAAAAATAATTATATGGCCAAGATAGTTACAACAATAATAAAGTATAGGTAATGAGCTTTCTGAAGCTTGGGGCTGCAGATTATAGCTAATGGACATCTCAAAAAAAAAAAAAAATACTGGCCACTTTGCAGACCTCAAATGTATGGGTCTCTTTTATTAGGGTCAGAGACTTAAAAAGATGATTGTGAGCATGAAACTATTACTTATCCTTAGCAATAATAAAAAGTAATAATAATAATATCCTTACATATAGTGATGAATTGCAACTAACTTGTTAGGTAAACCAGCAGCACGCTCACCAATCTCTGTGAAGTTTCTCATTAAATCTGCCACCAAGGCTGTTATCCTGATAGGGAAATATTGACTTCTGTTGCCCTTTGGTAAGGGCCAAATCTCCATCTTGCTGAGTTATCTTCCTCTCACTGCTTTCTTTACTGAGGCTTTTTAATCTTATCATGTCAGTGCTTCTCTTTGTCTGGATCTTTCACAGTTTTACTTTATTTCAATGTTACAAATTATTACCTTTAATCTGACCTTTCTTTCTTCCTTCCCACTTTCTGAACTAGCAAGGCTTTAGATCCCATGCGCTTCCTTGCAAATGGATAAAAATTATAGCAATAATTATGGCTCCTCATTCACATCTTTCCATAAAATGTGGGCCTGGATCATGGGTTGACGAGACTTTATCTGGACTGTGGGATTGGGTGCACATAGTCCCAGCCACGCCAGCATGCTGGTCCATCATGGCAGGATGCAGAGCATCCTGTGTATGCTGCAGCAGCTCCTGCTCTGGACAATCAGGGGATAGAGACTCTGCAAGGCATGTCGGAGGGGTATGCATTTTTACCCTGTGGTAATGACACGATATTGTGCGTAAGTGGTTCTGTGGCAAGTGCTGAGAAATTGCTCGCAGCTGAAAGACAATCAAACACACTCCTTTACTCCTACTGAACAACTCAAAATCTTTTACAAGGTAGGAGTCTAAATTAAATTAGGCCATTTTTCTTCACAAAGAACATCTGGACTTACTAAGTCCATTCCAGAGTGAACATATCAAAACTAACACTAGGCCTGTTTCATTATCTCAGAGAATGACAGAGCTTGGAAGAGCTGTGATACCTGGGTTTGAAGCCATGTTCCCAGTCTGTTCTTTAATGTGCATATGAAAAATGCTATTCAAACCACACAGATGCTGTTTTATGCAAACTAGAAGCACTGTGTGAGTTAAAGTGTATTTTGCATGAATGCAGTTCTATTTTAATGCTATTATTATTTATTTAAATATATGCACATATATTTTTCTGTGTATTTCAGATGCCTAGGTTTGCATTTTGCCTTTTTTTTTCTGATTTAAAACCAAAAGGAAATAAAGTCTTTCACAGAGAAAGTGGAAGTGCAAGCAGATTTTCTGGTTTGCACAAATAAACTTTTCTTATTCTTTTGTACCCTCCATTGCCAATTTTAACTTTGAACATCTTTGATTATTGAGGTTAAAGTAGACTGTTTTATTATTTAAGTGCAGCTAGTTGAATAATACAATATTAGGTACTTCAAGAGCTTGACAATACAGAACCTTTTCACAGTTAGAATAATTGAAAGATTAAGGTGCAGTCACTAATGACAATTCCCTGTGATTATATCTGTGATTATATGTGAGGTTGTTTGAAGGACAATGTTGAATACCAGGAAGAAGAAACTTTTCATACATATCTGAGGGTAAAGAAATAACATTGTTTCATACTCAATCTCTTAATTCATCAGCTAAGCAATACAAATTGTTGCCCAATACCTGAGTTTCTTGTAAAGTTAATTACACTTTAAGTTTGAAAAAAATGTCTTGTAACCATTTCTGCCATTTGTATTTATTCTATTATGACATTTTAGAGGTTCACAGCAAAACCAGTAGGATTTTAAAAATATCTGTGTAAGGTAAAAAATCACTTATGCTGGTGTATCTTGAGGGATATGTGCCCAGCCTCAGCACACGACCATTTTATTGGAGCTACACAAGCCACAGGAGAACATTCTCTGGTTCTTGGCATGGTGTGTGGTGCATGGATACTTTGGCCATCCTGGGGTGGCACAACCAATTGCCATGAGCCTGCCAGCTCTATGGCAAGTAGTGTCTGCAGCCAGCAGCAAGACAGGGGCAGCCTCGCATAGCTTTTGGGTAGGGTTAAGGCAGGTGGCCTCACTCACAAGAGGCAGGAGAAGTCATGTAAAGACTTTAGGATCATAGAACAACAGGGCTAGGAAGAAACTCGAGGTCACTCAGGACATTTGCAAATCTGAAGGCATGAATAACAATTCTTATGTTCCATACAAACAAAATTGGTTGGGTTTTTTTTTTCAAAAATCTAGTGATGGAAGTTTCCCAGCCTCCCAGTAAGTCTATAACCATAATTCTCCTATTGCATCTTTTAGGAAATTTGGCTACTCAGAACAATTTAGTAATATGTTTTGGTTTTCAAATAACTGTCAATACGTGGGTAATTTACTTCAAGTGATAGAAAAAAGTTCAATTTAAGTCTCTTGGTTCAGTGTATGAAGACCAGAAGTTAAAATTTAATGGAGAAAGAAAAAAAAAATCATATTCATTTAACAAGCCTCCACATACAGCATTGGTTTTAGTTTTTGCTACCAAATATTGAATAAAATTGTTGTATGCAAACCAGAAGTACACTGTCTTCATATAAAATCATGGTGCCATTACCCTGTAGGTTAGTGATAAAAGAACACAACAAAGTCAGAAACTGACCAGGCCAGAAGTCTCACTGGTCCTACTAATCTATGAAAATCCATGAAAAAGTTAAGGAGCACAGTTACAGTTTTAGTTTTCAGATTTCAAGGGCAATCTATCAATGTCTTTCATAGTTAGTCTTTCAGAATACTGAAGAGACATTACGTATTCACACATGATCCTGTACCAGCTCACAGATTTTCTTCCTGAGCATTTTGAGAGCAGGTTCAAATACACACTTTGACCTTCAAATGCACTCATATAGACTATTAAAAATACTGTCTTTAAACAAGTTCTGTGCAGAGGTAAACATAGCTTTGATTAACTACAATTTGCAGCTTCAGAACTACACTTTTTCACTTCTAAATTCAGTAATATATTCTGCCACTCTGCTTATGGTGGGAACAGTCAAATTATTGTACGTAATTTCTGTGAAAAGACCAAAATGTTCTTATTAGTAGAGTAATATATTTGGCAGGTTAGGGATTGGCTGTTAAAGTTTGAAGTCACAATTTTAGACTGACATGCCTCATATCCTAGATTTTTGCATTAGGCTTTAATTTGCTCTTTTGGAAATAGTCCTAACCACTACTTATTTATATTGTGGCTCCATATATTCTCTAAAAGCAGGGCCTTCATTTTCTTAAACTATGTTCTAAACGAAATGGTACAATAGCTTATGATTATGAATTGCACTTCATTGGCAATTGCATATCTGTATCTAGGTTAGAGTGTTTAGAAGTTAACTTCTATTCTTGGTAATATTTTACTATCTCCATCTAAAGAAAGATAAACATACCTGAATTTGAAAATATAATGTAGCTATCTGAAATGGAAGCCATAAGATACTTACTGAAAAAAAATTGTTCATTTAACTTAGCATTTCACCTAATAAATTCAGCCGCAGGTATTCTTTCTTTCTAAGCATCATATTAGAGACACTAAATAAGAGTTGTGTCACTTTAAATAACTCTGTGTGTAAGTAATGAAGCATGAGGGTTTTTTTAAAAGAAATCTTCAAATCTTCAATTTACACAGCAGAATGAGGTAGCAAGATACATAGCCTATAAAAACAGGAAGAATTTAATATTGTTTTCTCAATGGAATATCAAGGCATATTGCCATATTCAGTGTTGGTATTTTTCACTGGAGTGAAAAGCCAGACTGCCTTTTACAGAGGGTAAAATTACAGATGTTACAGGTAGAGTACTAAATAAATCAGTTTATTTTCTGTTTCAAAAGCATGAGGGTGGTCCCATGTGGATCACATGCTAATTATAAGGTCACATACAATGAGAAGTTTTCCCAGCATGTAATATTTGATTTTTCCCTAGACATACTGTAAGACATTCAGTATATAACCTATTTCCACGTCAACCTTACTGAATTTAAGAAAACAAAACATGTAGGATAACAGCAGGTAAAATTAGGGCCAG
>VZZY01002895.1:7002-47323 GCA_013400335.1 Eurystomus gularis
TGATCTCCAGAGGTCCTTTCCAACCCTAACATTCTATGATTATACAATTGATTACAGTAATATCTTGTATATCTTGTTGTACACTAACAGGATGAAGCCACTGAAGAAAGAGTGCCTTACAGAGAAGTGTCTACTGGAGGAGGAAGCATTGACTACCCCACTGTGTGTTCTCCTGATTTTGCATGTGAACATCAGACTAGCAAACACTGGGACTGCAGCTGTGTCTGCAAGCCCTGACCTTATTGTCCAGACTGCGAGTGGAAGGAAGATGATAGTTACCCAGAGCAAAACCTGCAAGGACACTGACTATGAAAAAATTCTAACCATGTATATACAAACATGGCTACAGAAGACAAGAGTTGAATACTTTACTCTGTGGCCTTAGACCTTTGGGAGATAGACTGGCTGAACAGAGTTTAGATGGCAGCAATAAGCCCCAGGCTACCCAGATTCAGCGAATCATACAAATATCTGCCTAGATAACTGTTTCAGAGAAAAAAAAATTTAAAAAAAATTGTTTAAAAAATTGTTAAAAAAAATACTAATTTGGATATTCATTTGTGCTTTTTAGAACTTCTTACAGAAAACAAAATTTTCTTAATAGTGCTGGCTCCTCACACCCACTTGTAGTTGAGATCAACATAGCTATCTGAGGCATGAGAAGGTGCAAGGAGCTGCCCAACAAGCTTCTTAGACACAGGAATACATGTATCTGTCCACTTTGGTTTGTGGAAGTCAAGGTTCATCTTTCTGAAAAAATTAAAAATCCATCTTCAATATAGCACTTTATATTTAAACTGATGAAAGAATATGGTGTTACCATTGACTGGAGATTTATATTTATGATTTACCAGGTAATGATGTCATCTGTGGTCAGGTGTAATTTAAACATGGGTGTATCAAACTTGTGATACAGACACACAATGCCACAAAATCATTGCTTTGCTATTAGAAAAAGTAGAGAGCACCTACCTGTCACCTGCCCCTCAGATTAGTAACATTACATTGTTGAGCACACCACAGACAGTATTTACAGGTGCTGTCCTGAGATGGATGCCCCCCTCTTGACAGATCTGCTCACGCATGTTACTCAGTCAGATCTGAATGGAAACATAACTCTGCAACACAGTCGTCTCCACCAGAATACAGGCAGCACACACAGAAAATCTAACTTCCAAGAAAACAGCTGAAAAGCAGTTTGAAGTTCTGAACCTAACTGCTGCTTGGTTAAGCCAGTTACAAATAACAGTATTACAGAGGCTAGTGTTATAGCACTTTTAGAAAAGTATCACCCCCTGGTTTCTATGCTGACATCCTTATTACAACAAGTCTGCAAAGCTGATGTCACACTTTAGAAAGCTACAGTTTCAGGTTAAAAATGCAAACACTACTGTCAAGTTGCCAAATGAATCACAGAGGACAATGGCTTTTCAGCTCTTCTTGCATATGGGTGCTCTGTCCTCTTACCTTTTAAAAATCACAATCAAAAGGTTAGAGCTCCAGCTGTGGCTAGATTGGAAGAGCTGTTGCAAGCCATGGGTAACACCATTTAAAAGAAAAAGAGAAGTATCCGTTCTCAACGGAAATAATTGACGCAGCTGCAGCCTTCAACATCATTCACAGCTCTTGATTTATCTCCCTTTGTAAAAACGGAAGTGAAAAGCAGTGCAGCCCTGTGTGTAAATTGGTCACTGTGCCCAGGCAGCTTCCCAGGCCAGACTGGAAGAAAAAGACTAGTCAAAAGCCAGGAGAAAGCATTATTCACAATTTGCACTACGTATACATGAGAGGCCAGTCTTACTTTTTATGCATGTAATGTCTGCCAATGTGTACTCTGCCCTGAGTTTGTATTTTTATGATGTATTACACTTGACATGAAACTTGCTTTGTATGTTCGCTGCAGTTAAAATACTCACAGACATACATGAAAAACACTGCAATAACCTCTTAACTCAATGGAGCAAACAAAACCTTTTTCACAACATCCGAATGCCTGGAACTGCACTGTGACCTGCATTTCATAGAGCCTGGCAATGAGGCCAGTAAAGGCAGTAGTTACTCAAGCACCTCATACAAATGAAAGTTAAAATCCCACATCAGCCTTGCCTACAGCTTTGTATTTTCGTGAGGCTGATTTTAAAACAGATCAGTTCCTGATCCCGTTTGGAGGCTGGCTGTACCACGAAGGAGAAGGTGATACAGGGCAGACTGAGCGCCTCACCATCAGAGGGCAGTTCATCCCATGTGGAAGCGCCCACTGAATTACAGCATCACAGCACCACATCCACCTCTGCACTGCTAGGGAGCCTGACTGGTGGATGTTCATGAACATTCCATGGGCTGCTCTCAGGGTGCTTTCCATGGACAACCCATTTTAAAGCATTTGCGGAGTCACACAAACTCCTGCCCTAGCAGCACCAGAGAGTCTTCAAGAATGTGCAGCTGGCTGAAGAAATGGCACCAGGAACTTAAACCAAAGCAAATGAACACACCGGCCATGAACAAGAGGGAAGTACCAATGTCTCCCACCACAATGTCTCCCCTGTAACAGCTTTGGGAACTGGCCTGGGTTTATGCTATCCCTATGTTTCCTCTCACACTGCCCAGGGGAACCTGGTCTCTGCCCTAGAAATCAGGAGAGAACACTGAAAAAAGTTTCCATCTGTTGTGCCTCCAGTCAGTATGCTCATGAAGTTGCAGATATTTAAAACTCTGAAATTCTCTACAAAATGGCAATATCATTGAGCTAAAGACACTACTTATTAAATGTGTGAACGATCTGATTTTCAGAAATACTGAGGCACTTAAGATACAAGTACAAATAGGAAGCAAGGAAGTCAAGCGCTTGTTTAGACCCTTTTATCCATCTTCACAAAGCAAGATCATTTTGTTTATACACATTTCAATGTCTAGTCTGCAGCTTTTTGACCAAAGTGTTCTTCTTCAACACTTCCTGGCTATATCTCTAATTATATCGTATAAAGATATAGACATTAAAAAATAACATATTAAAATTGTTAACATTTAGGAATGACAAAACTCCTTTATGAGAAAAATAAAATTCTCAGTGAGCCTGGATGGACACTTCTGTGTTCATAGTGACAGCAAATGGATCCACTGCCATCAAAACCTAACAGGGCAAGATCAGCAAAGAATGAATACCCTCTTATACTCTCCCCACTAAAATAAAAATGTTTAGGCTTTACTAATAAAACAGGAAGCATATGAGAAAAACTGCTCCTGAACAGGTTACAAAAAATGTTAGCTACCTTACCTAGACTTGAATTGCCTTTTGCAATAGTGATAGTTTTCTCATACGTGCTTTTTACTGTATCTGGGGTTATGGAATCCAAAGATACTGGGCATCTCTTTTCCATTAAAAGCACTTGATCCTAGCACAATGGAAAAAAACATCAGTTTAGAATATCAAGCTAAAAATACAATTGCAGATACTGACCTCAATGCGTCTTAACATATACAACAGCTAAGTGCATAATTAATATAGATTCCTTATACAGCCACTAAAAAGTCAGTCCATCAAAGATCAAACCAACACACATGAGGTTTCTATTTTCATTCAGGTAATACAGCAAACCTACCACAAAGCACACTTTTCATTTAGGGACATCAGTTACCCTCTTAAAATCAGTGGGATGAATTCAAAGGCTCTCAGACTTGTTCACCACAGATGTCTGAGAAATTGCCAGTGCAGTAACAAATCTCATAAGAAAATGCAGGTCTTTTATTAATTTCTTAATAAATCACTGAATGGAAGAAAAAATAAACATATTCCTGTATATAACAATCACTGTGACATATCATGCTGCACACTGTGGCATCACAAGCCAGTTTGTGACTGTGCAGGCTTGTACAAACACCATTATTCAAGACTTTCATGCCACTCTCCTTTTGCTTCCTTGGCCTGGTTTCCAGCTGTGCACCTTGCACCCCTGCCTCTGCAGAGGTTAACAGGGATAATAAAAGCGCTCCAGCCTGCCCAACAGATACACCATGGTCCAGCAGTGTCTACTGCTGTGAGATATGAGCAGGATCCTACACAGCCTTGCATCACTGGACTCGGGGAGATGACTATCTTCACACCATAAATTACCTCCTGTTTTGGATAGGTCTAAATCTCTAAGTTTTTATGTGATCTACTACATCTGATGGATATTTATAATCAAGGAACCTCACACGGCTGTTGGTCAGGGTCAATTTCTGTAGGAGATTCTGTAGTGTAATATGACTTTTCCACAGGTTATCATTAATATTATTATTACTATTATTATTTAAAAAAAAAAAACTTTACTTTTCCGGTGGGGTCAAGCTGCACGGTAGTTGCAAGGTTTGTACTTAGTGCAACTCCTGCTGTTGTCTGAGAAACAGTCCATGTTGCTGTGTTTTCACTTTGATTTTGGTTGATATCCGAAACATCCAGAGGCAGAAGTTCCGTTTTAGTAAAAGCAGTTGCAGTTTCCAGGCTATTGCCCACTACGGGCTTTTGCTCACTCACTCTCTGATTCTGATCCATGTTGTACAGATTCTTGTCAGACATATGGAAATCAGCTGCAGCATTTGAACATTCCTCTTCAACAGACTGCTAAACACAGGACACAGTGAACAATTAACATTCTTCTGTAGTATAATTTTAAAGAAGATTTCATGCCAAAATCTTAAACAGAAACTAATCTTACAATATTTAAACATATCTGGTGTAACATCAGTGTCTTCAGTAGATACCTACAGGCATTTTACTATAAAATTTACTTGATTTTTCAGACAATGTATTCTGTTTTACAATACCAGAAATTAATGAAAATAAAAGTTATGGCTGAAGGCCAAAATCATATTTTATACTCATCATTAACTCTCCACCAACTTCAGCAAAGTATCATCCACTCACACATTCTCAAACTAGCTGTAACTCCAGCAACTTATTACAATTAAAGCATCCAATTGTCTTTCTCAAGTGGAAGAACTTTGCAAGATCGAGGTCTTTATTTTCTGAATGATTAGCAAGCAAACAAATTTCCAGCAGTTCAGACAATAAGCATGCAATCTAATAATCTTTTTAACCAAGTAGAAACATATTTAGATATCCCTTCCACAAAAAGAGGGAAAAGTAAAAGCTTGGTCAAATCTCAGCAAAAAAATGAACATGGAAGTTATGAATTGTGACAACAGTGAAATACGATGATGCAGTTACTGAAGCTTAGAAGTTAGTACTCCTTGCAAGTGTATCGATTATGGCTGCAGTGCTAGGATTAAGTTCTCTACACAAAATTCATTTAGACTTTCAAGATTTCGAGGTTTTTAATTTCAAATACTTTAAGGGATTTCAATAATCACAACCAGCTGAAAAAAAAAAATCTTCAAATAATCTCTAGCCAAGCTTTCAAAGTAAGTACTTTTAAAAACATGTAGGCCATTAGCAAGATATATCAAGGAGTTAAGACGTTGGAATAAGAGGCTCTGTATCACTGTTAGGGATTTTTCTCTGAAATTTATTAAATGTAGTCACAAGAATATCTACCCCTATCTGTCTTAGTTATTATCCACCGGTTCTACTAATTCTTCTATTCATTTTCCAAAAAGTAGGGAAAACAGGTTTCCCTGGATTTGTGGATATTTTCCAAGACTTTGTATCAAAGGCCTTAGAATTAGCTTTTCATGAAGCTACATACATGCTTGCTTTGTCTTCAGACAATCACCAAAAAGGTTCACCTGTAAATAAGTGATTTAAGTAACATCTGAGAAGATAACTGAGCAAAGCCTAAATACAACTTATGTCCACAATGTAATAAATGAAATAATTTCCTACCTGTTGGAGAACAGAACACCAGAACTACAACCTATTTAAATTACCTCATACAGTTCTAAAGACAGCCGGGACATGTCCTTTCGAGTCTGTTTTGCTTCCATTACCAAATTAGTGAAAACAAGACCCAGATAATACTTAACATTTATTCCATATGCCATATATATGTACTAGAGTTGCAGCATATGCCCATTTTTATTTTTGTTTCACTTAAAGAAAAGCCAATGCTGTAATTTTAGAAGACAAACACAATTTCAGGAATTTGTAACTACAGCAATGTAGCCTCATTACAGCATTTGCCTTAAGTATTTTTTTTATCACTTATTTCAAAAGTGACACCAAAGGCATTCAGAACGTGTCAAGTGCCCTGCAGTCAGAAACAGCTGAAATACCTCTGCATTCCTCATAACATCAAATAGCAATATTTTTTTTACTGCATTTCACTTGCTTCAAAAGTCATCTTTTATGAACAGATTTTCTCGCTATGTTTACTTTGTGAAGTCACTCACAAAGTACAAAATGCTGCTTGATGAGAACTCAATACTCACTTCACACTGGTGCACAGAGAGGAACATTGCAAACTCAGGACCATAATTTTTAAAATAACATGTGAACTGAAGTCATCTTTAAGTCAAGGCTGAAAATAACTTAAGACTTTCTTGAGGCTCAACGTGATATATAATGTAAATCCAGCCTCTATCTCATAAAATGCTTCTCAGCATGCAAAATGCATAATCGGTTTAAGCAACAATTACAGAGTTAAACAATGCAATCTGTCCTACTGGCACAGCAGAGATGTGCTCTTCTGTGGATTAGGTGAAACCATTAGAAGACGAATTTAGCTTTCCAACTCATGCCTCATAAGGGCTGAAGATATTTCAGAAGGGATAAAGGGAGTTACTGAAGCTCAGATGTGGAGGAAAGCAGCAGTTACTCTACTCAAGACCACAGACTGCAAACCCTAGAAGAAACCCCTACAATGTTGCTTTCAGAGACAAATGCTATGAGAATGGACTTGGAAGACTTAGGACTAGCAAAACAAATCTATAGATTGCCAAGAAAAAAGACCAGGAAAAACCATGGAGAGACACAAAACACCAACTTTGATAGAAACAATCAAGCCATTATGGGTATGTGACCAGCTAAAAAAAAGATACTGATCTTTGTAATACTCTTAAAGAACTTAACTTCATTAACTGACTTTAAATAGAAATTATTAGCAATCAGAGGTTTGATATATACAGATTTACCTTTAATTACAGTATCATTATTAACATTTCATTCAAGAACATAGTAAATCAATTAGCAAACATACTAACTATGAAGGATAAAGCTAAGCTTAGGATGAAAATTTACTCTTGCTTTTCATACATAAAAAACTGTAGAAAAATTCAGTTGCTTCGTGTTATCACTCTTTACTATGCTCTGAAGTAATAACAGTTACGTTTTTGTAGCAGACTGCTCACCACAACTTTAACACCACAAACGTCTCTACCATACTTTACCTGACTATACAAAACACAAATGCAAGCTTTCACTCTTCTGCCTGTCTCTTCAACACAAACATCCGAAAGTTACCAGCACTACCCTAAACAAAACTGCACTTCAATCTGGTAACAAATAGTGCAGTTTGAACCAGGATGACATAAAACATTTGTATCTAATAATATAGCCTTTTCACACTTATAATCAATGCTTGTAATCAATAAAACCATCCTCCTTTTTACCTTGGGAGTTGACAATGGAAGAGAAAAGCTGTAGTTCAGCTCACTGCTATAGGCACTGTCATGCAGAGCTATCATTGAAGCCTGGAAGACGTCGCTCTCTAGAGAATACTGCGATTCAAAGGTGCACTCATCCACTAGATCTGCCTCACCAGAGTCCACCTAACAACAAAAGCAATTCAATCAGCCAGGCTATCTGTTAACTCTCACACCACATAAGCCCCAAACGTATGCACCTCTGCCGCTACATACTGACTGACACTTTCCTTCTTTTTTTTCCCTCCTCCGTGTTTTACATTGAAGCTGTATTTACACAGCGGAGTAGGAAAAATCCCTGCTTCCATTTACAATTCAGGTTACTACATCTTCAGAGGTTGCAAATTTTATCTGAAGCAAAGCAAGAGTCTCAACTGGAATGAGTTGCAGGGCTGAGGCAGACTCATGACTATTAACAGAAGTATGAGGCAGTGGGAGAATTCTGCTGTACACCCTGACATCAATATTTTTATTTCTTTAGGGATTTTTTTTCTTTTTCATTTTCTTTTACAAGAATTAGTATGTATATAATAATGAGCTTCACTCGGTGCCACCTGTCAGGAATTTTCCCTCCACCCAACTTCACAGGTTCAGTTGTTTTTAAAAGGGTACAAAAAATAAACTTCCGGAGATTGCAATGCTTTCCAAAACATTTATGTAAGACAAATTTATGACATTATATTTTATGATTTCCAAAATATTTTACATTTGACAACAAAACTAATACAGACATTCTCCGGTCTTGGATGAGAAATTTTAAAAATAGCTCCAGACATGGACACGTGCATTTCTTCATATATATAGTTCTTAAATGAATGCATTTCTTTATACATATTTCTTAAATGAAATATACTTCTTTTCAGGACTCATATACTTTCAAATACTAGAATAAAATTAAGTCCTAAAAGACATACTACACTTTATAATTACATCTCCCCTGGCAGAGCTCAAGAAAGCAGCGTATGCTAACAAAAATGATCAGTGAGTTCAGAGGCATGACCATATCGCAAACTTGCATGAAGCAGCCAAGTGCAGCCATCTGCAGAGGTGGGACTTAACTTGTTTTTCAGCCTCTGTAGCTATACTATGAATTCAATCTGTCAGATTCACAAATGGCAACAATCTACAGTGATTCAACACAGTGATTCCTTTTTGGGGTATAAATGATCAGTTTTTTAATTGTCTTAACCCTAAAGACTTAACAGCTAATTCAAACTACTTCAGTGCAACTTACTCTCACATTCTGGAAAATGCAGACTCGTGTTACCAAAGCTATGCTCTAAAAAAGGATTGTAAAAAACAGCAGCAGACCTGTATAATCTGAATGTAGATTTATCTATGAAAACCAGTATATCACAAGTGCACTCTGCAAACACATCTTCAACTGGGTGACTGCACATTCAATTTCATATTTTGCATATTTAATTAGACAGTTGACAGAGTTGACAATTTAACCGTATTATTACTTGCCATGCATTTTCATTGTTCTTTCACAATTTGTATTTCTTTTTAATATGAATCACGGATAGAAGTCAAATCTTTAAATGCTTAAGTTTTAATCTGATCTTTTCAGTGCATTTTTAATTAAAGGACATTTACAATATGTAACCTGTCTTCTTCATACCTCTCTGTTCTCAATGAACGCAATATGGCATGTAATACTAAGCACTGTACCAAGGTAAAAAACTGCAGAAAAAAAAAACAGGCAGTCTTGTTTAAATGCAAGTTATCAAAACCAGCTTGTCATTTGCAAATATGAAAAAATAACAAACATACTGGAATCAGTAATTCAGAGATTTCTGTATTATCTTAGAATTATCTACTTCAAGTTTTTGTTTGTTTGTTTGTCTTCCTTAATGAATTACATTCTGCTGTTCAGTAGAAACTGCTTCCCTACCCATATCCCCAGAATATGCAGGCCAAATAACTTCAATATTAGACTCGGATCAGTACAAATAACCATGCTCATAATATATTTATTTTACATTTGGGGGGTTTTCTTTTTTTAAAAGTCCTACTCCCTTTGTCTTTTTTACCTTACTGGTAACTTCTGGGCTATGTAAGGCACTGAATGCTCAGGTAAGCTGCATTGTTTGTACAAGTGAACAGCTTTTGACCGTGAAAATCTCATAATCACTGATTGATGCTGAAGTCTAAAAAGTACTATTAGGAGGAAACATTGGCAACTTTTGCAGACAAGACAGCATTCCTTGTAAGGCTGGCTTACATGCAAAAAGACAGTTGCAAAAAAATTCTCAAGGTAACGAAGTGAGGTATTATGATATGTAGACAAAGATTTAGTTACAAAATAAGCACATGAACATTTCTCTACACAAGGTAAGATTTTCAAAGGGCTACTCAGTGCATGCAAGAAGTGAGTAGCCACACACTTTGGAAAAATCTCAGCAACTAACATATCATAGGCCAGATTCACAGCTCATGCAAACAGCCAAAATCTCCACATGCCAGTTTCTAGCATGTGGGGGTGGGTGAGTAATGTGTTGACAGTAAACACTAAAAAATAAGCATGAACAGTGACAAAGCAACCCCTTTCATCACAAAATGCAAAGACTTAAGAAATCTTTGGTAAGTTGGGCCACTAACCAGAGCCAGCTCAGCATGGAAGAGGGCTGCATCAGCTGGCCCCTCCTCCTCAAGTGACTGGGCAGTGTAGAAAAAGCAATCTTCCTTAGCAGAGACATAGCCCTCCTCTGGTGAAAGCTGCAGAAAGAATGAAGCTCTGAGTTGGATGAGTGGCCAGGACGCAGGGCATGCAGAATGTGTTATGTGGGGGGGTTTACAGCGGCAAATGAATTCCAAATGCAGCAGAGTTCATTTCAATCCCAGTCACAGTGTTGGGTAGGCAAAGAGAAAATTGTGGGTTTGTTTTTTTTTTAATTTAGCTGAATTGATTCAGCTTTACATCTCATTTTACACTCCCCAATGAAAAAACGCCTATCCAGCTATACCACAGAGCCCACAGCTTTGTCTAAACTCATTTGCAATTTCTGATTTCAGTAGACATATACTAAAAACTGCCATTCTAGCTGGCATCAGGGAAAGAGCCTAACAGTAGAAGCCTTTACAACCTTGTTAGCTGCAGAGCAATCTTGTTAGCAGGCAGGAAGACTGCATCCTCTGCCTGTGTGTTAAGATTGTATTTGCTAGTGGAATAGCCTCAAGAGGACAAAACACAATTCTGACTATAAACCAGCAGCTTTTTCCAATATGATTTGGTTCTAGGTGCTTCTGTCCAGTATTGCAAAGAAGCCCGTGATTATTAACAATGTTTAATTAATTGGGAAGCATAATATGTTAAATATTGAAGTGCGAATGCTGATTGATTACAAACTTCTGGGAACAAAAATAAAACCCCCATGCACTTCCTCTTGTAGAGTGACATCTTCATAAGTAGGTTAATGTGGATTTGCAAGACATTTTAGCGTGTAACACGAAGTCTTCACTACAAAAAAAGAACTAAACAAAAAAAGTGTTAAAAGTACCCTCTTACTATGAAAAGCAAACTTAAATATAATCCATCCCCTCCCACCTTCTCCACAAAGATCTACTAAGAATGAAAATTTGCTATCTACATCCACAAGGATTACAAGACTATCATTTTATGAAAAGCAAAAATGAATCCCAAAGGCTGCACTTGAGCTCACAAATATCCTGAAATGTAACTTCTTTGTATGTATGAACTGATGACATTCTAGCAATTCAAATTTAACACAGTAGAGACACCAGTCCACTAGCATCCTTACTGATATACTATCTTGGTAACTCTAGGTCTCCTTCAATCTCATTCCTCTAATTGTTACAGAATACCTTCTAAAATCAAGCCTGAAATTATTTATGGCTATACTAAAAATAACTGTTCTGAGGTATATGAACTGAAGATCATTCACCATTGTTTAAACATGAAGTGTGCACTCAAAATGCAAAGATTGTATATGTACTATACCTTGCAAAGCAAAGTCACGTAGAATTGACTTTATGTCACCATCTCACACATTCAGAGAATCTTGTAAAGTGTACAAAATTATGCCTGGAAACTTGGCAGTCCTGAAATAGCATGCTGGTTGCAAGATGCTTCACTGTTTTCTCAGCTGCAAGACAAGTGTGCTAGGTCCTGCAATCACTACACCAGTCATACACTACACAGGCCATTCATACACTCAAGGAGATTTAGGAATCCGTTAAAGACAGTTTCTGGATATTTTGTGCTACCCAGCTGTACCCCAAGGTATACAAAGTGTATGCAGAAGTCCAGATCATCATGTACCAGCTTAAATGACATGGAAAGTACTCATCAAATTCCCAAATTCTTACAGGCAATGGTTTGGCAACTCCTATTTTAACTGTTCCTGTGGGGGCTCCCTTCAGCGCTTGCACCGCTTCCTCCAGGCTGCCATTTTCCAAGTTGATATCGTTGACAAACATAAGCCGATCTCCAGGAAGAAGTCTGCCATCTTGCTCAGCCACACCCCCAGGAACTAATGAGCGAATCACAATTACGGTGTTTGCTGGATCAAGAGGATCCTAATGAAGTAAAAGGAAGAAAACCATGTCATTTTATTTACTCTTTCACATCTTGAGAGCCTAATTTTTTATGTATGAGCTTTTAACAACACAACAGAGTTCAGTCATTAAAGAAGTTGGAACTCTGCTCCAGATGAACCCTCAGCAGGAAATCCTCCTGTCCACAGTGCCCATACACTTAGACTTCTACCTATTTTTAATATTTAAATGTGAAAACTACTACTCATTTCTAAGTGATGTTCCATCATATATCTCCAGCGTAAAATACTGCTAAATTTCAGAGTGCTGTTCATACTGTAGCAAGTAATCACACACCAGAAAGTCAAATACTTCCTTACTGCAAAGACAGCGCTGCAGACTACATCCTCCCTGACACTCAGTGGTTTGAGAAAACAGGTGGGCAGTGCAGACTGGGGCAAAGTTAACAGGTGCACTGTGGTGGAACAGAGTGCTTATTTTCAATAACTCTCTTATACTTCATGGCACTAGATCTTGCTCAGCTGAGAAAGGACTTTTTAAGAGGCAAGTCCTTCTTCATGCCTAATTAAACACTTTATGGGAGACTGGAACACACCAATACAGCACTCTAATCAACAAGATACAACAAAGTGGAGTTAGTTTTTTTAAAAAAAAAAACCAAAACACTTTGATGTCCCAATCCTCCAGTGCACTGTTTTTTATAAAAAAGATAGCATCAAATACTGATAACAGGATTATTACAACGATTGTTGTAACAATTACCACAGGTATACACTTTTGCATGATTCTTATAGAATTACATTCACAAGGAACAATCATTACATGTTAATACTTCCAACATACAGCAATTCACTTGAGTGCATGCACAGAAAAAAAAACAAAAAGAAAAATCTAATAATGTACCAGCTTTACTGACTACAAAAGAAAGAGAAAAGCAAACATCCACAAACTGGTATGCAACCATACCAAGTTTCCATGCCAAGATGTACATCTGAAAGGATGCATAGCATCAAGGCAGCTCCCAAATCCGTAAGAATAGGAGACTGCTGAAAGCTACTGTGAGAGAGAAGCATCAAGGAAAGGAAGGAGACCAAGCAGACGCTTAACGCTTCATGGTACTTAATACAGTAAGAAGAATGCCACAAAGAAAAATACAACTAACATTGCTGGTGATAAGCACTTAACCCTGAACGTGGAGGCCTTCTCGCTATTTTTAAGAACACGTATTTAGAGTCACTTTAGATGACACCACATGATACATTTTCTGAAAAAAATCACCTCTCTAGTGTATGTGATAGTCTTCCTTGGCATGACTGTCCTATAGTCCTGACACTGTATAAAACACTTGGACGGTATTAGTATGAATGTAAGTGTCCTCAACTGTAGAAACTGTTCATTGAAAATTAAGTGATGGAAACAGAAAAAATACGAAGATAAATCTCACTGTAAACTTACTGTTCATAGACTTAGATCAAAGTAGAAACTTCAGTGAAAACTGAAATGTTTTAACCACATGTCAAAGGAAAGGACAAATCACAAATATTCTAACATTTAAAAAAAAGGTAACTTTCAGAAAGCTGACTAAAGCTGTAGATACAATCAAACTCACATTTGCAAAATACGGAAAACAACTTAAGGTACTTCACAGAACACTTCAGTATTATTATCCATAAACAAAATTCAGTAACTAACTAACCACATACGCAATCGCCACTTGTGTCAATGCTTCAGAAGAGGCAGAAGCAAAAAAAAGCTTTACTTTGTGCTGATGGGGTCTCCAAACACTCATGACCATCTACGGTGCCTCACTGCAGAGCATCATGAGTAACACATTAAACAGTAATCACTGTTTCATAAAACAGATACTTGACCATGTCTTTATCCTTCAGATTATTAAACTACACTGCTTCTCACCTTTAGCAGTGTCTAAATGCAAAAAACTGCTGAGGCATAGATTAATTCTGAGCAGTGCCCTGTGGACATAATTTCTACCGAAGTGACCTCCAGATGCAAATGCATATACTCTTAGGGATAAGATCCAGGAAAGACTTGGGAGAAGACCAGGTCCTGCAGCACCACCAAACAGCTGGGCAAAAGCCTACACTGACTGCAGGAAGCAATTACTTGAAGTCAGACTAAAAATTATACACGACGACAACTGAGAGCAGGAGGAACATTTGTTCTGCAGTCCTGACCAAGTGCAAGCCAGAGGCAAGCATTGAGCTGTTCACCAGGACTCACCAAGAATCACAGCTAGAGATACCCAGGAATTCTGAAGTCAATACAAAATGAATGGGGGCATTTAGGCATGTCCTGGACAGACAGCAGCTAAGCAAGCAATTTCAGAATTGCAGTTCTGGATTTTAGTAAATCCTGCTTTAAGCACTTAAGTCCTTTATTGGATCTTGCACTAAGCACCTCACTGCAGGTGCATAATACATGGCTAAATGCCTGAATACTCTGACTACATCATTCATTGCTCCTGGACACTCAAAATATGATCTTTCTGAAGACCCTTGTATAGTATGGATGATCTATTTTTCCGGAGCAGTATTATTATTAACTTTAGAACCTGTAGTCTTAATACAGTAAGAGCAATAAGTAGTGTAGCTAGTGAGATGCTTACCAGTAGCAATATTCCTTTAGCTTTACTGTATTGCTTGGTTTCCATTAACATTTACACTTAAAATACATATTTAGATCATACTGCCAGATCCAAACAATACAAAGTATTTTGTTCTCTACTCAAGGGAAGGAGCGCAGAAGTTACCTGGTAGTCCAATATGCTAAATCCAAGTCCCATACTCCCTTTCTCCAACTCAATGTGCTGTACTTCTGTTTCCCACATCGCCAAAGATGAGCTTTGCACCTCTTCCATACTCTGACCCTCATCAGCTATTTCCAAGGCTGATCCCTCTGTGTCTGAGGAGCCAATGAATCCAAGTTCTATATGAGCCTGAGAAAAACAGTCAATGTTCACCCATACAATGTAAATGTTTTTGATCTGCAGAGACAAAACTCTGTTTAAATATTAGGTCTAAAAATATGCCTTGATCTAAACATAGTAGCACTGACAGGAATCAGAACATTTAGAAAGATCACACACATATACATACACAGGCATGTATGTTCTTCACTTCCCTTGGTTTCACAGAAAAGCTTAGAACCTGTAAGTGGAATTTGGTGCCTTGCCCAGAACTCAGAATTAACTGTGTCTCTTTGCATACAAATGCGACTGCTTTGTATACTGTACTGCACATCATTTCTACATGTTTAGTACCTTAGCCCACCCTGAGCTTTGCACCACGATTTGCAGAAGTATGTGTGCCTGCAAATGCATGCACAGTTCTGCACAACACAAACCCAGAAAGCAAAGTTCAAAACCAGATTAAGTATATTTAGATTCTAAAGAACACACAGTTCAATTTGCCATACACAGAAGTACTTGGGTAGACAGACCTGCACATTCGTGAATATGCACCTAGAATATTTGGACCTACATATCAGACCTACCAGGACTGATATGTGTTCTGGTGGCCTGAAGTACAGCTGATGAACACAACTTGCCTTTTTCTGTTTATCTAATTCCAAGTCCTAAAATGTCAAAAAGTATTTCTAATCTTGTACAATGACTTTATACACTTTTTTCTCAAGGAAAACAGTCATTTTCTCAGATTTTTTTAAGACAAAATACCTTTTCTGTGAGTTGAACCTCTGATAGACTTAGACTCTCCAGTACTTCTGGGTGAGTGATGGGGGGAGCTACTGGACGACAGCACACCATTGTCACCTTAATTGGCAGTTCTTTCAAGATATTGACCACATCCTTGTGGTTTTCTCCAAGCAAAGATATCTCATTCACCTCAATAAACAAAGAATACATAGCGTTTAGAAGTACGCAGTGTTTAGAAGTACAATGAACAAAAACAGGTAAAAAACCCCACAAGTCATTTATCACCTCATTTGGAAAAAAAAAAAAAACAAACAAAAAACCATGCTAATAGAGTTTGTTAACCTTTAATTTCTACTCAATCTGGTGCTCAGAATCAGCACCAAGACACATTTTGAAAGGAAAGTTTCATAAATTGCATGACACTGCTCTACAAACACCACACACTCTGCCACTTCATGTTTCTTACAGTCCTGTGAACCAAATTCACATTTTAATTATAAGTTATTAGACCCTTCACTGTGTAGGGATATTCCTATCAAATCTTAATACCTTTGCTAGGTTTTCTTTTTTGGTGACCATTGAACCATATCTCAAAAATCAGCTATCAATCAGCTGAGAAATGCATGTAAGCATATGCAGTCACATAAATATGCACAAGTATATATGAAGTGACTGCTCAAGCGCTTCTGGTTGCAGCTGGTATGCAGTTAGATATGCTACATTCCCAGAGTCATAACTTGTGAGAAGCAAGTCACTGCTCAGAAATATTCCTGATTGCAGACTAAGATGAAGTCATATTTTTTCTTACCTCCAACAGCTCATCTCCACTGAACAACTTGCCACTTCGTCCAACCGGCCCCTCCGGTAAGATAGATCTGATAAAATGATGTCCCACTGTAGCTTCAAGGCTTATCCCTAACCCACTGCTTTCACTAAATTTGTTAACTACAGCCACCTAAAATGAGATTAAGAAAAGGTTACTTCTGATTTATTTACAGCTATATCTGTTACTTTCTGTTTCAATTTACGTACAATGAGTTTAACATTCCAGAAGTGAGAAACATGATATATTATAATGTGTAACATGACAAGTCAGGTAAAAACTGGCCACATAAAAAAAAACCAAACCTAAATAAAACATCCAGGTAAAAAAACAACCTGACAGTCAGGTAAAAACTGAAACTTTGATCCCACATCAATTCAGCATAAACAAGTAGAAACTGTATATGACAATATATCTAATAATACATACTTATGCAAAGACTACAGCTCTGGCACACAAGTTCTAAACTCAGATACCGTTTTTCCACTGTGTCTACAGTAAATGTCTCATGTATTACTTAGATCACTACATCAAACAATTAATTCAGTATGCAGAATGGGTAGGAAGTTTCAAGCACTAGCTTCAGATTTTGGCTAGTGAAGGGAGCTCTGGAGTTCACCTTCAATGTTTTTTTTCCCTCTAATATACATCTAACCTTTTGAAGCCAGGGAAGCTATGAAACAATACTCATAAGCACAATAACCTAAGAATCCTGTGATTATTTTGCTAAAATCACTACAGAAAAACATATATTTAAAATTTATCATGAAAAATGAAGTAATCTCAACAGATTAAGGGGCATATGTATAATTTTTATAAATAAAGCAACAAATGCAATAGAAATTTCTGTCTGTATGTTAGCAACATAATAGGTGGACAGATTAAAGGGTATTTAATAATAGTAATCAAAGTCTACCTACCACTATTTCATAATTCGAACCCATAATCCTCTGCCACTTTGCCTTTGTAGCTGCTTCTTCTGTAGCAGTTAGCTGGAAATCTAAAAGTTATGTCTGAGATTACTGTGACAAAAAGTGAAACATCCTGTCTATTCCTACAACTGAGGAAAGTATATGGACCATGTAAGACTGCAACATCATCCCCATGATGCTGGAACTCCACTAAATATGACTACAAAACTTTGCTTGTTTTGCCTCATGAAGCTTGGCTTCATCAGAGGAAAAACTTGCAAAATAGTACTAGATCCCACCCCCACGAAACTAACTCTGTATTTCGAAAGATGAAGTCAGTTTAAAAGTCTGGTGTGCTCAGCTGGGAATAAAGGACATACATTTAAACTAGCCTCGGTGTTGAGTGAATTTAATTCAACTTTACAAGATAACGGATGCAAAGCAAATGAAACTGTTACATTCACGACCTGCGCATTTGTTAAACCACACTGTATGTGAGCTGATCTGATTCAGGGGGATGGCTGAAATACTTACATATGTGATACTGCATATTGATCCTTTTGGATAGACCCTGCAATTTACAGAGAGTGTCCAAGGAAGGCTTTCAAACAAAATCTGAAGGTTTTGTACTTTCAAAACTATGAGCGCATCAGTAAAATTTTTTTAAACCGTAGGCCTTAGAGGGCAGTGAGAAAATGCAAGTCCTAGTTCTTTTTTTTTTTTTTTTTTTTTTTTTTCTGTTTTGGGGGGTTCACACACATGCACACATACAATGAAAAAGGATTCTAATAGCGGGAGAGAAACAATGACATTGGAAGGGAAGGAGAGGAGTAAAATAATGATGCTCTGAAAAATGCAATGGCAGGTCAGGCAGTAAACTGCAGGAGCTCTTAACTTTGTTGAAAGTTTATCCATAGGCTGAAAAAAAACAGAAATGGCTTTCCTCCTCATTCACACTTTTTAGTCTCTAGAGCAGGAAATAATAAAAAGCAGTATTTAGACACAACAGCCAGCACAACACAGGAGATTTAACAGGATCCTGTGTATTCAAGGTCCATGAATGCTTGTCACAGACAAAGACTAGATGGTTGAGTTGCCAATTCCCACTGACTTTTAGTATGGATTTCAAGTGTCTAACAGGCTCAGACAGTGTTTTAAATCTAGTCATTGCTCAGAAACATTACTAAAATTAAAGCCAGGTGTTGTGTTATATTAAAATATGAAAAATCCTTTCCCCAGAGCAGAGACCCTGCAGCATCTGAAGGAAAGGTGTTAAAAAGAAATTCTTCAGCTATCCAAGACAATGCAAAGCATGTGTTATGAAAAGACACGTATTACAGAACTTATATGGGTGATGCTTCAGTTCCCCATTAGCTCTAGAAGCAGGAAAATGTGAGAAAAGAGATCAAGTGATGTCTCAATCTGGAAAACGTACCATCACATATGGCTTCTGAAATGTAGCACAGTGCCCTAAGAGCTCAAGAGGGAAGGGAAAATACTCATTTGACAATAAGAATTTCCACAAAGAGTATGGGGAAAGTCAGAACATACCAGTGCACCACAATTGAATTTCAGACATTATCAGAAAACACAGATTAAAATGAATACAGGCTCAGAAATTCATGAAAAGAAGTCTGTCAGAAAAGGTGGAAGTCCTGGCAGGTAAGCTGCAAGAAGTTGTAAAGATAAGGCATGTTGAGGAATGAGAAGGCAAAAATTTAATACACAACTAAAGAGAGTAGAAACACAAAACTAGACTAAAAACAGAGCTAAGCATGTAGCAAGAGCAGACTGCTTCTTGTGACATCTTTGATACATAATTATTTTCAGTCACAAACAGCACTCAAGGCTACATGCTTACATGTGTTACTTTCACTGCTAGCTGTACCTCAGCTGCACAGCACACAGGCGGTGGAAAGGCACACAAAACACCTGATCCTTGTGTAAGAACACCCAAGTGCATTTTCACAGAATAAAATCGTAAATGTTGAGAACCTGCTTCCTGTTGTTTCATGTCCTCTCCGACATTTACCACACTGGCACTACATGGCAGTGATGGGGATCCCTGTTCTGTTTCACTGTTATCTGGAAAAAGAAGAAACTGTTTCAGCTACTTCATGTGTTGTAATATTCATCAAGCTCACAGGCATGTCTCAGGGAACCGACTCTCTCTTCCACTGGACTTCAGAGAATCCGTATTTGGCAAATGGAATCTGGCACAAGGGGCCCAGAAAAAACGCTGTATTTTAACGACATTTTGTCTTCTACTAATGCTAATTGCCTTCTACAGCTAATTTTTCAATGAAACAACTGTCAGTAGCTGCACTTACATGATTGAAAGAAAAGTTACTGGGAAACATGTAAATATTACATTCTTTAGCACTCTAGTATTATCTTTTTTTTCTTCCTCTTCTTTGTGCAACTCAGGAAGTTGATACTGAAAAGCAAAAATGCTACAGACTTGGGAGACCTGCATACCTGACACGCTTTTCACTTGTAGAAGGCCTCTCCTGGCACAGAGTGCTGTAGGTATGTTGCTGACTGTCAGCTGTCTTGAACATCTCTAGGCTGAAGAAACAGCACTATCTATCAGAGCATTTCCTCTGTAATTTTTGCTAAAGGTGGGAATGAGAGGATGCCATACAGATAACACATCTCAAAATCTTGTGCAAGATGGGGATTATGCCTCAGCCTATGAGTTGTGATATACTTCTGCTGACATCAAACTGTATAACACAAGCAGATGAAAAAAACCTGTTTGTGCAACCAGCCTCTCTGTCAAACACACTGACTTTCAATATCTAGCCCACATAGTTCAGTGCAAGATTAAGTTTCAACAATCTCATCTCATCAGCAGCAAAATTAATATTGGTTATTGGCTTCTGAACTTTGTACACATACATAGTTACTGTCCTACCAAATTATTAATAACCTCTAGATACAGGCCACTCCTCTCATACCTCAAGCTTATGACACTGACACACAAGAGCGAATGGAACCGAGTCTTGCTTTTGCTCACTGTGGAGGGTATCCCTTTGCTTGTTCTTGAATGCAGCTCTCATACCCTTGAGCACAAATAAAACATTCACTGCTTCTTATCATTTGAAGATTTGCAGGATCAAAACCTTGAACCAATTCAGCCAGAAGTGCAATGCAGTGCAGAGCCTTCAACACCCACTTTGAAAACATAGCAAATAATAGCACTGTGTCTAGATTAATCACACCATAGCAGACCGAACTCTCCCCTCATGTGCAACAGCTCTGCCATCAGCAACACCTACCCAGAATTAATCTGGCCCATTTTATTTCCAGTTTGCAACTGAGAAGAAAAATGTTTCAAGCCAACTCTAAAGCAAAGCCAGTTTTAATTACCTTTGGCTGTGCTACTATCCATTGTTTGGAACAGTGAGTCCTTTTCAACAGCAGCATTGAAGTCCTCCTGGGGCTGAATATGATTTTCCTGCTTAAGCCCTCTTCTGATCAAAGTGAGCCGAACTGTTTGTCCCGTGTGCCGCAAAACGTCCACTGCTTGCTGGTTAGTAAAACCCTGAAGATTCGTTCCATCCACCTGCAGGATTAAGCAGCTTTTCAGCCCACAGACACCACCCAGAAAACAAGAAATGTCCAAGGCAAAATAATATGGGAGCTCTCAGCATCTGTTAGCCTGAGCACAAAGCAAGCGGAGGGACAAGGAAAAAAGTTTGGACAACTTAATGACATTGGATACACTAAGCACTTTCACTTGAGTACCCCACAGCCAGATAACCTCAGCCAACTGGGAAGAAGTAGTCTGCATGCCCACCATGGCGGGGCCAGGCAGATCTGCTATGCAAGGTGGAAGAGAAAACAGCATGTGCTGCATGAGGCATGTTGTGCAGCCTGCCTGCTCAATCACTTCAGCCCATCCCCACCTCCAAGGAGAAAATATTGGGTGAATAAACCAACACAGCCATGGCTGGGAGAGCTGGGGAAGGGTGGGTGAGGAGAGAGACAAATCTGTCCACTGCAGTGGCAGAAGGAACTACAGAGAGCAGCCATTCTGATGCCAAGTAACCCTAGACACAATGAAGTCTACTATTGAACACTGAGAAGTCCAGTTTCCCAATCAAACATTGTCCCAGCCAGATGTTTTCCTAGTCCATTTTAATGGTCCATTTTAAAGAACAAGGTTTTGGCCTCTTCTGTTTGAAGCTACCTCATTATCTCAGGTTTTTCTGGAAACCAAGACTTAAGAATTGCTCAATTTCATCCCATGATACCTAGTACACATCACGTTTTATTCTCCTTCTCTCTGCAAACTCTGCATTATCCTATTCTTTCTTTGTCTCACCCTCAGTGCCTTTTATTTTTTAAATACTTCTAACAACACTAAGTTTCTCGTCTCCTGTAGTTGTTTCAGTCTATCTATATAACACACATAATCCACAATTTTAATTCCTCCTGCATGAAGAATGACTGCCCATGGACCCTTAATCATTTTGCTGCCCTTTTCTGAATTTCTTCCAACTCTGGTGGTCTTCTGAATATAAAGTAATTAAAAATGATCTGGAGTTATTTTCCTCCATGCTTAAGCAAACCTCAATTTTAAAATATTTATTATTCATTTGTATGAGGTCACTCAAATCTTTTTCTTGTTCTGCATCTGCAGTAGAAGAAGAAATCAGACTTAGGAATAATCAATTTTAGCCATTTGTACTCAGCGTGTAAATCATTATAAAAGCCATATATACTTCCACATAGAAACATACAGGCACAATTGTACCTGGAGAGAGACCATAACTTGTTCTTAGTGTTGCTTTCGGACAAATGCAAGAACAGATCTAGGGCAGCCACAGAAACATGGTTCCTTCATTCATGACCTGATTTTCACCACACAACCAACATTTTATGAATGAAAACACTTTCTCCTTTCTCTGAGCATCTAAAACTTCAATGACATGCTTTTAAAAACAATTTTGAAAACAGTTGCTTAATTTGAATCAAACTTTGCCTTTACTAAGCAGTCTCAAGCTCCTACTGATATGATGATACACACAATACAACACAAATTTTCTTACAAAACACAAGCTACACACAGGTAGCACAATCAGAAAGATAATGTGATTGAATGCTTAGTCAAAAAAGGACTCACATTTTCAACACCAATCCTAAATGTTTTCAAGTATTATATAAGCATTTCCTTACAACCTAAAGAAGTAGAGTTTTGCACACAAGTGATCTCATTTCTTTCTGTGTCTACTTACAACTATAATTTGATCTCCCACATGGATTCTGCCATCATGTTCAACAGCACTGCCTTTTGTAATGCTTTTCACAAAGATACCAGAAGGTTCTAGGATGAAGAAAGACAGAAAATGAATTTATTAAGAAACAATTTAAGCAATGCAACTATATCCAACTAATGCCACCAGTCAAATGGAGAAAAACAAAGAAAACAATCTCCAGAGAAGACATGAAAGAATCATCAGCAAAGTATATGCTTTAAGGAAAACATATCTATTATTATTTTCCTAGAGAATGAACCTGATTAATGTTAGCTTGTATTGGACCAGAATTAATTCAAAATCTTACAATGCCAAATTCCCAATTCTTGCTGTCAAAGAAGAAATATTCTAATTTATTTTAATGAAAATGTTGAAACCATCATTAACAAAAACATATCTCTGACTCTTGGTCAGATTTAAAACTGCAGGACAAAAAATTCAGTTTGGGAAATTCTGTACTTTCTGTATACTTAATATATACTACTTAAGAAAATGCATGTTATGCTTGGATAATTGAAAGACAGAAAATTATAAGCAGGACTACAACTTAACGCTTGGACCAGCTTTTAGCCCCACCTGTAAATCAGTATTTGATGCAATTAAAAAAAAAAAGAAGACAGAAAAGTATAATTTTTAAAAAAATCCAAACCCCAGAACAGAACCATTTAACAATTTTAGACAGTTACTGATTTTGAATCAGAAGGAAAAGTCATATATATAAAAAGGAAAAACGGAAAGAGAAAATCTATGGAGTTCCTACATGCACTTTTTGCATAGTATACATGAAATCATGTATGAAGCTCACAGGCCTGAAACACTGTTATTGGAAATCTTAACAGAACCTACTTTCTCTGACACATGTTCCAACTTTGTTATATGGGATTCTTCAATGGGAAGAAAATCTACTACAGAATGTTTAACAGCTGTGAAGACACCCCAGTGTCTTTTTAGACCTGAAACTCACCTTTAACTGAGCCTCAAAAGGATAAAAGTTAGCAGGAAGGAGGGCTAAATCTATGTTCTACTCTAACGACTATATTAAGCTTAGGAAGAGTAAGACTACAAATTGCCAGATTATGACATTGGCAATTCTTGCAAATTCTTGCTCCTAAATTTCTTATTTTGTCGCTTTACCAGGTTTTGTGAATAACTAAATGGCTGGTCTTACTAGCTTCCAAGCGTTTTTATACCCTGTAACAGCTGTATGGTAACATGACAAATTGATACATGTCACGCGTGTAAGACTGAACAACAGATCTTGTTGTCCAGTAGTTTTATTGCTGCTTCTTTTACAGCAAAGCTAATGTAATGTTAACTAACAATGTTAATTAAATGTTAAGTCAGAAAATTGAGATGCCTAATTAATTCCTACAGCCAGAATATTTTCTAATATAGTCACACGCAGTACAACGATTTATAAAGATGTGTGATACTCTCAACACTAAATCAGTTAAAATATGCTACCAAAATTTAATCTGCCTTTTAAAGATTCAACTGGAAGCTGATAGTATACTTACAGAAACTGTGACCATCCTGTCCTATGGAACAGAGTGTTAAAATTTTAGTCTAGCTGCTCAAAGCCAACAATTTCTATAAACTGCCAACAACATGGGTTACATTTTTCTAACAATACATACATGGGTGAAAGTCAAACCAACAGCTTTTTGAGAAGTTTTACAAAACATTCAACAACTGTGCTTTCCTATCAGTATTGCATTTGCCAAACCCCCTCTAGGGAAGCCTAACAGATTTCTGGATCATTTTTCTGAAAAATGTAGCAGCGATTACAAAATAAAAATACAGAACTGTACATGAACACTGTTAAACTAAATTTACTTATTTAAACAAACATTTATTATATCCAGAAGTCACTAAGGAATTCTTGATCTGTCAGCAGTACTATACACATGGTTTAAAATATAACAACAGTATCTCCTAAAACAACTCAAACTACTAATGTATTATACTGTAAGAGCCTTTTAAAAATAAACATGTAATTTTAAAAGGCCAGCTAGTTCTAATGACAATGGTTCAACCTATTTTAGAATTGTTTTGCAAAAACATAAGCACAAGCTTTAGCCAAGAGTAAATATAAAAATTCATTTTAAAAAATGCTGAGGCGGGATTTTATAATAAAACTGATTCTAATGTGATGGCTACAAACTGTTCAGAAGGCACAGGAAAGGAAGGAGGGGCAGATGTGTTGCCCTCTATGTTAAGAACTGGATAGGGTATGAAGAGATGTTCTTAGAGAATAGGCAAGAACAAGTTGAAAGCTTATGGATAGGAATTAGAGACCAAGGCAACAAGGTGAACCTTGTGGTTGGTGTCTACTACAAACCACCCAATCAAGAGAAGCCTACAGACAAAGCCTTCTTACTCCAGCTACAGGTGGCATCACATTCACAGGCTCTTGTATTGTTGGGGGATTTCAACCACCCTGACATCTGCTGGAAAAATAACACAGAGAGCTACAGACAACCCAGGAGACGCTTGGGAGTGCCTGGGCAATAACTTCTTAAGACAGGAAATAGACAAACCTGCCCGGGGGGGATGCAATTCTAGATCTGATGGTCACCAATGCAAGTGAGTTCATCAGAGATATTAAGACTGAAGGAATCCTGGGCTGCCGTGATCATATACCGGTGCAGTTCACAGTCCTAAGGTATGTAAGTCAGGTGAGGAGCACAGTCAGGACCTTGAATTTTAGGAAAGCAAAATTCCAGCTCTTCAAAGAGTTAGTCAGTAGCACTCCCTGGGAAACAGTCCTCAGGGATAACGGAGCAGAACAGAGCTTGTAGGACTTTAAGGATACTTTCCCTAAAGCACAAGAGCTCTTGATGCCCAGGTGTAAGAAACCAAGTAAGGGGGTGAAAAGACCAGCATGGCTGGATTGAGACCAGGTGGTCAAGCTAAAAGGCAAGAAGGAACTGCACTGGCAGTTCAAGCAGGGACAGGTATCTTCGTGAGAATATGGGGACGCTGCCCAGTTGTGTAGAGATGAGGTCAGGAAGGCCGGTGCACAGCTGAAGCTGAACTTGGCAAGGGATGTAAAGAACAACAAGAAGGGCTTCTACAGGTATGTCAACCAGAAAAGGGAGGTCAAATGGAACAGAAAAGAGAACCCCAGGAACTACTGACCTGTCAGCCTCACCTCTGTGACTGAAAAGATCATGGAACAGATCCGCTCAGAAGCTCTGATAAGGCACATGAAGGACAAGGAGATAATTCGAGACAGCGAGTATGGCTTTACTAAGGCCAAGGCCTGTCTGACTAACCTAGTAGCCTTCAATGATGGAATGACTACACCAGTGGACAAGGGAAGAGCTATGGATGTCATCTCTGGACTTTTGCAAGGCCTTTGAGATAGTTCCCCACAGCACCCTTTTCCCTAAATTGGAGAGATATGGATTCGAAGGGTAGACTGTTCGATGGATAAGAAATTGGCTGAATGGTTGCATCCAGAGGGTAGTGTCAATTGATCAATATCCAGATGGAAATCAGTGACAAGTAGTGTCCCTCAGGGGTCCATACTGGGACCAGTGCTGTTTAATATCTTCATCAATGATATAGACACTGGGATTGAATGCACCCTCAGCAAGTCTGCAGATGACATCAAGCTGACTGGTGCAGCTGACATGCCAGAGGGACAGGATGCCATCCAGAGGGACCTAGACAAGCTTGAGAAGTGGGCCCAGGTGAACCTCATNGGAACCTTCAGCAAAGAAGGACATGGACTCGATGAAGCCAGTCCAGAGGAGGGCCACAAAAATGATCAGAGGGCTGGAGCATTCCTCCTATAAAGACAGGCTGAGAGATTTGGCATTATTCAGCCTAGAGAAGAGAAGAGTCTGAGGAGACCTTAGAGCAGCCTTCCAGTACCTGAAGGTGGCCTACAAGAAAGTTAGGGAAGGTCTGTTTACAAGTGCCATGTAGCAATAGGATGAGGGGCAATGGTTTTAAACTACAGAAAGGTAGATCTGGATTGGACATTAGGAAGAAGTTTTTTACTATAACAGTGGTGGAACGCTGGAACAGGTTGCCCAGAGAGGCAGAGGCCCCATTCCTGGGGACATTCAAGACCAGGCTTAATGGGTCTCTGAGCAACCTGATCTAGTCAGAGATGTCCCTGCTGACTGCAGGAGGTTTGTACTAGATGACCTTGGAAGATCCCTTCCAACCCAATGCATGCTATGAGTCTATGATTTTATTAATATCCTACTCTCAAAAGGAAAATAAATCCTTTTTCTTCACAATCTTTAAAAAGATTTTACACGGTAAAGGTTTTTTATAGAAATGCTTTACCAAAATGCTATAAAGTCTTTCATGCACATACATCATAGGACACAACAGATTGTATAGTAAACTGCATGAATAGATCATTACCTGATGTTTTGTCTCCAATGTAACCAGCAATCGTTATTCCTAATCCTTGGTTGTTTTTAGTGAGTTCAACATCAAATTTTTCCCCATCTTCACAGCTATCAACAGAAGCATCTACCTAATAAGAAAAGCATGATCAGAAAGTATGTTCTTTTCTTTCTTAAAGATCCACCGTATTCTTTGATGTCATTAACACGTAAAATTAGACACAAATGGAAAAAAAGGAACTACCAACTTTACTTCTGCTCTTATTTGGTCTTCAGCAGAGACGTTGGACACAGGTAATGTTCCTCACTGTAAAGCAATGCAGGTCACGCCCTCCTTACCCTGCTGCCCCAGGGATATTACCCTCTAACCTATAGAATTATTATTTAATGACTAAAATGACTGGTGAAACTTGTACAAATTGAAAAATGAACCTCTTGTACAGTAAGTTACACAGACCATGCTTAAATGTTAGAATATGTAGCTTGATGCTTTTCTGAGACCTCCACAGAAACAGCTTTAGGCTGCTGCATTAATAAGGAGGGAAAAAAAAAAAGAATTACATTTTGTATTCTATTTGTTTAAATTCCTGTGCAACAACTATAGCTATTTTTCCCTATGCATGCCAAGTTCAAAACACAGTAAAAGCTATTACTACTGAGGCAATTGTTTCTTGTTTTTGAAAGACTTAAAACATTTCTTTTAGAAATTAGCCAATATAATTCCAGCTAGTTAAATAATTACAATCTCTGCTAATATCTCCTACAATTCTCTGAATTTCAAGAACAAAGAATTTTGAGGGTAAATAATTCATTCACTGTCAATGAAAGTATAATCAATATTAAAATCTCATTTCAACAATATTGCTTTTTTATTAAAATAAAAATAATCAACTTATAAAAGTTAATTTCAACTTTTTAAAAAGTGGCGGGTTTTTTATTTTTCATCTTTCAGCTGTCTAAAACATAGTTAATAGCTACTTCCATAGCTGATATGTATCAGTATATCATTACATACAAAAGGCTTCAATTTCATTGTATTTACACGGACATCAATATTTATGTATATTTAAAATGTGAATTCACAAATATAGCACAAATCTATCAAGATCCTGCTATACTCCTATTTTATTCTGTCTCTTCTGCATGACAAATAGCAGCTAATGTTTCTTCCAAGTGCCAACATGCAAGCAAGCAGACACTAACTAAACCCAGTGTGACTATGTAAGTCATAAAAGAAGACTTCAGGAGAACTATGATGCTACTAGCCAAAAGAGAACCTGACTTCAGTTCTTCACCTGAACAATTCAACCAAAACCCACAATCAAACACAAGAAAATAAATTTCTGCTGCTTTATTTCAATACCTCTCTGCTTGAGAGAGTGCTCCCTAGAAGAACGACTTTGTGCGGGCAGAAGCAGTTTAAAAATAGCCTAACTGCTGCCAGGAAAGATGTACCAGGAGCAAGGTATTTATAAAGATGGAAATGGAGAGGAAGGTAGCAAAGAAGTCAGATTTTGCCACTTGGTGTCTTTGAGCAATTTCCTCAGTACTAGAAATCCTATACATCCTACAGCTGCAGGATGCAGCTTCATACAGGCCTTGCATCATATAACCTCAGACAGGCAAATACTGAAGAAATATACACAGATGAAATTATCAAATTCAGCTTGTCCTTTGAGATTACTGCTTTTCAGATAAATCATATCCAGGCTGAATATTGACCCCTTTTACCTAAAATACAGCCAGGTTTTCAAGCCTTTGAATGCTGTAGAGACACAAAAGTACCAGCCTGTCTCTCCTCTTAGATGCTCAGAAAATTTCATTTTAAAATTGTTTCCTTACAGCCACAAAAGATGGGATGAGTGTATGTTTGTCTTCCACAGACACCACTACAATGGACAGAAGCAAAATAATAGTAATCGCACAAAATTTTTCTTCCAAAGTGACCTATCTGAAATACAATTTGTAACTGGGAAGAAAATGTAGAGAAGAACAACAGAAAAAAGTAAACCAAAGAATCCTTCATATGGCCTCAATTCTATCTAGTTGCAGGCTCAAAAACAACCACCTTTTTCTTCTTTCATTGACTTCACATATTCCCACTTAAATATATATAGTCATCAGTATATGTGACAAAACACTACTGTTCCGGACTCCCATGAAACCAGGGTTTGCTGCAAACATGCAAATGACCTATTTTGTAGAGGTTTTGAGCTGACAGGACACAAGAATATTTACAGCACTTAAGTGGCTGACAGTTGTAGAGCAGTAACAGCAAAGAAAGAGTAGCAGCTGGCTCCCTTTTTTTGGAAGATGTCTAGCAAATGAGCATCCTAGGCAGTTTAGGAAATAAACAGCACCTGTGTGCTGGCTGGCACAGGGAGGAACTGTCTGATGGATGGCTGCAAAGACATGGACGTAAGAAATGTTTCTGGAGAGGAAAAGGACAGGCAGACAGAGAAACACTACAAAGCTAGCTTGCTCTGTCTGAAAAAAAGATTGCATGGCTTCAGTTGTTCCTAGTGTATTACTGTATGATTACAACCCAGAACCAGATATTCTTCAGATCATACTTGTGGAATCCTAAGCCTTGATTCCAAAGGGCTTCAAGCATATAGTTAATTGCACTGTGGGCTCATGACATTTACATTCTCCCAGATATCAGCTGAAAACATTGCTACTGGGAAAGAAAATCCTGGCTTTCGAGAATTTAAGTGTGAAAGACATTCCAATAGCAATAAAAAGAAAAGGAAGTTTGAAGTAAGAGTTTACCATGAGTTAAGTATATTCATGTATATTCACTATTGCCTACCTGTTTCTCTGGCACGGAGATGTGTACTGGTGTGCCTGGAGGGACTGCTGGTGGAGGTGGCTCCTCAATAGGACCTCTTGCAATTACAAGTTTCACTCTGTTTCCACACTGCCTCAGAACTTGTGCCACCTGCTCACTGCTCATTCCAGCTAGGTCTGTATCACCTATTTTCAAGATGTGGTCTCCACTACACAATCTCCCATTCTGGAGGAAGAATAACAATGAAAAAAAAAAAAAAAATCTAGTAACGTTCTGCCATTTGTCCCACATACCATACAATTAGAAAAAGACAACATAGCTTTAGTTACTTTTAAGACATATGAACCAGGTTACTTTTTTTTTGGGTGCCAAGTCAACATCCTGACAACACAGACAAGAAAAGTAAGTTGCCTAATGGCACACTGATTTTACTGCCCATACATCTCGAGGCCCTGTTATCAGGCCACCACTTCTGTAGCTGGAAGACTAACCAGTCTCAGCACCTATTCAATCCTTGTCCATCATTAATGCAGGCCTAGATAACTGTGCAATGGACAAGCCTGAAATGAGCTGTGATCACCACATTCAACCTGCACGAGCCCTTCAGGAAAGAGCAGAGCCTGTGTCCTGAAGCCGATGCAGGAAGCCATATGCTTGCTCCAAGCTTCAGTAAGCCCAGTGGACAGAAATAGGTGCTCTTCTTAGCTGTCAGGGCAGAGCAAGCATTTAACGTGTCTCCCACGCTCGGACTACAACCGGTACATTCATGAAAGAATCAGGAATCTAAATGCATCCACACCAAACATGTATAATGTAACAGGTCCAAAAACGTGACTTAGAGCCTAATCCAGTTTTTAGATTCAAATGCACAGATCCCTTGCACTACACACAGCTTTTCTGAGGATAATTTTCACCACTTGCTCTCTCTTTTTTACAATTACAAGGTAAAAAGCTACTGCTACTTAGCATGATCATAAAAGTCAAGGGTAACTTCACACCTTACTGAACAGTAAACAGAAGGGTAGGTTGAAATTACCTGATCCGCCACCCCTCCTGGAAGGATGGTTTTAACAATCACTCCAGTTGACTTCCCTCCCACTATCCCAAATCCCAGACCTGAGCCGTCATTCACCAACTCAATGGTCTCCACGTGCTGCCAGTGAACCTAAAAGGAATAAATATATGCTTGCAAATGATTAAAATAAAGGACATATATATTAAAACTTGCAAAATATTCTCTCTTATTTCTTAGGTATGTTTTTGAATATAGGAAGGTGGGAAGAAAGTGGAAATATGGGATCTTTCTAACTATTACTATCAGGTATAAGATTACGTAATATTTAAGCAATAAATTGCTCATCCAGTAACAGTTGGAACTTCTCTGGTACAAACCAGAGCTGGGTAGTGGGTCAGGCCCTTCAAGAATTTACTGAATGAATCTGTGCAGCAGCCTATGACTGTCCACCTCTGTGCCCCACTGCAGTCAGTGAGAAAAGTACTGTTCCTAGGAAATCTCACAGGACTAGAAATTAAAATCTTCGTGGGTAAGTGTAGGTCCATATCGGCCATTATAACAAAGCACAGGAGAAAGCATAAATGCAATGCAGAGATTAAAGCTGAGAGCAGCACCAGATAGTGCAATGTAGGCATTAGTAGCATTGCCCCCTGTATAATGAATGGAGATTTCTGGGTTGTCTGATGTTAACAGCACTGGCATGAAGTAGCTCTGATGGCAAGCTTCATGTTCTGACAGGCATGAAACTGCTCTGAAAGAAAGACAAACACTAGCTCGCTCGCATGGGGTGGTACTGAAGGGATAACTGGAAGCTCCTGGTATTGTGCCTCCTGAAGAACAAACCACATTGTAAACTCAGCGTAAAATCACAGCTGGTGTTCCACCAGGTAGGATCTTGAAAATAAGCAGTTATTTTGGAATAATCAAAGCCCTGTAGTATCTGTTTGGGAATACACAGTTTTAAAACAAACCAACTATGAACAAGCAAAGCCTGAAGGAAAAAGAATGGCTCCAGATGAGCTGCTTTTCCCCAGAATTTGAAAGCAAAGGGAACACAAGGACTGGGAAAGGCATACATAAATAAGCAGCAGGAGCTGTCACAGGTTTGAAAGGGGCATTTTTTCAAGCTAGGGAAATTGTTCAAATAATATCGAGACAATGATATAGAGAAAGAAGTGTGTCACAGGAATACTGGAAGAGAGCAGGCCTCTCCTGTGTGCTGACAGGAAAAGTTAGGCCAATCAGCTTTATTGCTGCACACAAAAGAAAAGAATAATTCTGAAATTTCTTGACTAAAGGCTTTATTCTAATGCTTAAAATAAACAGTAAAATAGCTTCCTTTTCCAGACTGATTGCTCTGTATACTTGTGATTATTTACTCCCTTAAAGAAAAGTCATGATGAGTGAACAATGAAACTCAGAGAAACCAAAAAACACAGGCTGTTCTGTCCTAGGATAAGCCATTAAATGAGTAAGATACCAGGAAGAGAAAGTGCAGTTAATATCACCATGTTTCTGAGCTATGTTCTCTACACTTAGATGAGCAAAAAGCTTTCAAAAGAAAGGAAATGTAGCTGAGCTGTTTTCTCTCTTGTGTCACTTTAGTTGAGACCCGCTGTTCACAGACAACAGAGAAACAGAGACACACCCATCCAGCTGGCGACACAGATCAGAATGAAGTATCTAAAAAATTTGTTTGCCCACGCAGAAAGCAAAGAGAAAAAAAGGTCCTCTGTACTGCTACCTCAAAATAAAGCTTTGCAAAGTAAGGCAAGCATGCTTTTTTTACATTGGTGGATATGGAGAATTTGGCAGATGGGAAGAAAGAACTTGTCCAAGATCAAGTTTTAACCCAGCAACTCTTGAATATTTTCAACTCTTTGCATGGGAAAAGGTGCAAGAAAGATAAATAGAAGAAAAACCTCAAAAACGGTGACGGAAATGTACACACAAGTTACAAAAAAGTCTCAAAATACTAGAAGAAGTACGCACATACATGCTCCAGAACTGAACACAAATATATTTGGGGTATACTCACCGGGTTGGAATGGGCTGAAATTGTGCTAGCAGCAGATGGAGACCGGGAAACAACAGGACTGATGAGCTGAGGGAAAGTGCCCCTGGCCACAACTAGCTGGACATTATCTTTTGCTTTCTGTAGGATGCTGATAGCCTGTTGATGTGTAATTGTCTGATCAAGGGCTTGTCCGTTAATAGCAAGGATTTGATCTGCTTCCTTCAGCTTTCCATCTCTGTCACATATGTGTAAACAGGAAAAGGGGACAACAAAATAAACAAACAAGAAAAACCAAAGAAGTGTTGCCAGAGAAATTACAATATTTTGACAATTTTCCAGTATTTTTAATAACCTGCTCTCTATTCCCCCTACTTTTTAATCTCTCCCTGTAGTTTTGCTAAAAGGAGCTGATGTGGCACCCTGGTGATTGCTTCCTTTGAAGCTAATCCCACTGCCACTCTCCCCTGGCTACTATCCCCTAGCTAGCTTTCTTCTCCCTATACCCCCATGCGAGACTAAGCATATTAGATCTCAGTCGCTCCAAACCATAGCCTGGAAACTTATTTTTTTTCTTGACATTGAGCCTCTTGCTTAACAGACCAAGTGCTACACTTTGTTCAGTATGCCCATTCTGAATATTCATCAAACCATAAAGTGGAACACACTTTTATCAAGATGTTATGGAAACAAATTTTGTTATGCATAAAACCAAGGAAAAAAATTTAAAAAAAAGAAAAAAAGAAGGGGAGGCAGAGAGAGAAACAGAAAGAAAATGATAAAACAGATCCCTTTTAAATGAGGAGAAAAAAAAGCCCTGTGACCAAATTAAAAAATAACCCCTTCACTTTCTGACAAAAGATGCACTACTGTAAATTTACACACTGATCCCTTTCCCAGACCTACTTCAAAGAAAGAGTATGAAGCCTACACAGATGAGTTACTTTCTAACTCCTCCACCACTTCTATTGCCTCTGCAACAAACCAGCAAAAACTGTGGAGTCTTGTCTTCAACACCCTGAAGTGGCAATGCTTTGTACACAAAGGGCAGCAACGATAACGAGGATCCCTACCACACCAACTTTTGTGAGCACCTACAGTGTAGAAGCCAAGGTACTGAACAGTATTCAGGAAGAACACTGTTCAGCTTCCACCCATAATATTTGTTTGTGAATTTCAACTGTTTTTTCAGTGCTCTAAGTCTTGTTACTGCCAGGGCCTTTCTGATTTATGAGCCCTGCAATAGCTGTTGAATGTGTCTCTTCTTGCCAGTGAATAGGTCAGGGCCTGATTCATTAAAGATAGATCCCAGCTCTATGGAATAAGATAAGTAAAAGCAACAACCTCTTGAAAGGGAAGTAAAAAAAAAAAAGAAAGTGGAATTTAGGAAGATTAAAAAATATTCTAATGACAGAGCATGCCACTTTTTGTAACTGAGTTAACTCTGTAGGCCACACTCTCCCCGCTGCTAAAAGGATGGTGTTCAAACCACAAATAATTGGAAAATTTCTCCTTTCAGCAGTGAGAAACCACACCAAGATGACTCAGCCACCCCACACAACACACAGAGCACACCACAAGGCAGCTCTGTCCAGGATCCTAATCAGCAATTCCACACACTCCACCAGTGAACCAGTGATGCTGCCATTCATCACTGGGTTCATTTACTCCCTCAGGCTGTTTTTAGAGCAAAAATCTATTTCTCACAACACTACTTGTGGAATCAGGATTAAAGTTGAAAGAACACTTTCAGCAAGCTGTTATTATTGCTGAGTTTCTGGTAACATCAGCTGAATATCTTTTTAAAGTGTCCAACAACTTTTTGGTGAAGCTCTGCTTGACCTAAAAGCTGGGTTTCACACCTGCTGTAGTGGGATCCTACCTAATAATCCTGCTAGTTACAACTGATTTTTTTGCACCAAATTGCTTTCCAGGGCATTCAAAGATGGCACAATCTGTATTTTGGCTTCAAAAGCCATTATACAGAACAATAACCTCCCTTTTTCCCTGTTGGAAAGGAGATAAAAACATAGACAGAGAAACTGCATCTGTGGTTTCTAGAAATTCAGAACATATCACACACTGTTCTATACAACATTACATAAACTGTAGTGATAATCAGTTTTAGAATATGAGAGAAAAATGCCCCTACCACAAAAAAACTCAGCAATAACGTAACTTGGCACAGTAAAATATTCCAATAGTAAACTTACCTATGTGCCACACTTCCTTCCTGGATTTCTTGCACAAATATTCCTAGTTCTCCCCTGTTTTCACTCTTGAGTCCCACGACACTGAAGCCCAGACCACCACTTAAAGGTTTAATAAGCTCAACGGTCTCAACAAGACGACCCTGTTCAGCAGAAGAAAAAATAAGGCAGAAGTGTTAAAAATCTTGAAAAACAGCATTGATGAATGTGCTTAACAATTTTGGAAATGAATTTCTAATTCGAGAGCTACAGCTAGACAAGGCTACACTAGCTAATAACTGAAATATAGTTGTTCATCTCCAATTTCTAGCTATCATACAGAAAAGTGACAATTATGAAAGATTTGAGAAATTAAGATTGTTACAGCCCAGAAGAAGTAATCAGGAAACAACACCTAAATATACAGAGTTTAGGCTTAGTAGTGACTAAATTAGGATATATGTGTCAATAAAGTTATGGAGGGTACAGGCCAACTCTTAAAAAGAACTAGAAAAAGAGGACGAAATTCAGAAAGAAGGAAAAAGCAGGACTGTGCAAAAGGAGTTCTCCAGGAGAACAGCAGAAGACCTCCCCTATCTGTTTCTATTACAGGTGAATTAAAAAAAATGCTAGAACATATGCCTGGCCATTCTCAGCTCCAGCCACTGAAGTGACTCATACACCATTTCCTATCACAGAGCAGTAGTAATATTACAGAACAATGCGTAGCAAGGCTAAAAAGGAATTTTCCATCTTATTTCCAAGCACATCACATAACTACCTTTCATTATTTATGCATACAAGAGCATAGTCTGACAAAGCATCTCCCTCACAGACAGAGCACAGTCCTACAATGAGCATGGAAAGATAATGGCCTGATGATCTGCAACATGCTGCCTAGCTACTGATAGTAACATCAGTGACAATGTCAAGGCTACATTTCCAATTGTTTTCTCATTTAGCAACTGTTCCTCAAATTAAAAGGTTAGTTTTGTTTTATATAGCAAGTGAGCTCTGATTTCCTTAATAACTCAATTGCTTTTAAATACATACATATATTTTCATCTTCCAAATAACCAGTGATCCCCACTTTGTCGTTACCAGATGACATGCTTACCTGGGACATATTTCTGATCAGCTGCTCGAAGTCATCACTAGAGGACTTCCCATTAATCTGAGGAGTAACAGATCTCATTGATGCTTCTAGCACATTAGCTGGGCTGCCATTCTGCTGAGCCAACAAATATGACTCATTAAGTGGCAAGGACCCTATGTTCACACCGTGATGGAGAAGCTGGGGTAACTCACCAAAGGAATGTATAGAAGGTGTAATATTTACCTGTAAAAGATTGATGGCAACACAGATTTATAGACATAGCAGAAACCTCCTCCTTATCCAAGAGCATCATGATAGGCCAATTGCTTGCTAAAGATGTTTTATATCCCAATTTGCAATTTTAAAAAGAAAACACATCTTTAATATTTCAATGTTAAGTTGTGAATTATCAGCATAAAACATGAAAGAAATTGATTACAATAATCTAAAATTATTCTCGATACTCTGCCTAAAATTCTTTTGTTCTTATCAGCATAGCGTCTTGAAGTACTCCAACACAATGGCAGAGGTAAACAAGTATGAATGAGGTTTTTCTACAGTACTAGTGCATTTAAAGACAACTTTATCAACTATTTTACAAGAAAAGAAAACTTTTTAAAAGTATGTGTATTTTGATGAAAAAAAGAAAGAAACTTCACTAGCTACACAGGGAACAAATTTCACTGGTCATCACTATACACTGTGGCTGCCAATGTGACTTTCCACAAGAACCACAAGAAATACAAAATTACTGATCAAGTGTCACCAGGCTGATCTGAAAAACACAATATCTCTACACAGAGAGCCCTACAAAATTACTGATCAAGTGTCACCAGGCTGATCTGAAAAACACAATATCTCTACACAGAGAGCCCTGACAATACACTTTTATTAGAGCAGAAAAGAAAATGAGAAAATTTTCTGCTTTGCCCAGCCATAGCAAATCACCTATTTCAAGCCGGTCCCTGCTGACCAATCCAATGAGTGGCTAGTGGCGGTAGAAAGCTCAGGTGAAGCACGAGTCCTCATTCAGCCACTGTCCTACCTGCCCGTTAACTGTCAACAGGCACCATTTTATTCCACATCCATCTGTTTTATCATACTTGCCTGGCATACTAACCACAACGTAGGACAACAATAATGCAGCTTCAAATACTTTTCATAGTTTTACAGTGCAAGTTTTCTAGCATTTTGCACCACAACGCAGAAGACTGGGATTCCCCTTCCTTGAAGTCTCACTTTTTAAACTTCAAGTATCAACAAAAAATTTCAAAATTGTAAATGTATTCTAAAATGTCTACTGCATCAGTTTAAGCACGCTACTTCCACTGGGTTTATTACATCCTTCTCCCAACAGTCTGGTCATTAAAAGGTCAGTATTGTTCTCCATCACACACAATTCCTTCTCATCTGGGTGCTTTACAAAAATATAATAGAACAAACATCGTCTGCTGAATACCTTATATGCCTAGGAAGACCCTCAAGTTACAGAAAAAAATAGCAGAAGACAGCACTGGAAGGAAAAGTCCTGAGCAGCACTTAGCCTGCTCCGCCATAAAAAAACTGGAAAGATAAAAACCAGGATGATTGGAACTCAGCAACTTCCATCACACAGTGATTACACTCTGTTGTCCATAATTTATGAGGAATCACTTGGGTTATCTTTAAAACAAATTATAATGCCTAAAATGTGCACACATGCACTTCCTTCAATCATATACAGTCACTTCAGCAAGGCTGTAAGGCACAGGCAGATAAGCCTTGTTTCACAGTTCATTACATGTAACAACACCCAGAAACATAACCAAATTCTGCCCTTCCGTGAACACAAGATTTCCTCTTACATTATACACATGCATTTGAAACTAGTAAAATCTATGCCATATTGCATTTCTTATGTGCATGAGTCCATACAATAGGTTAACTCACTTCCACCTCACCAACGTCATCCATTTCAACGTATAAAAGAATTATCACTGAACCTGGTCAATTAATGTGCTTCAGTGCTTGTTCTCCTCCACCTTCAAATCTTCTTATACATCCTGCTGTCATGTTCCTTCCCACAAAAAATTGTCATGGGTTAAATTGTTTGCAAGAGACTGTTCTTAAACAGTCAGTCTTCTGTTGCTTTAATTTAAAAGTATTTTTACATTTCCTCAACAAGATAAAGCAGCCTAAGAGCATATAAGATGCAAACCCAAACTACTTCTCATGTGCACTCAAAGGCCACAGCACATGGGTCTGCTATCACAAATGTTAGTAAGTCACAGACATACGTTCATTTTCTAAATTGTAGTGCTCTTGTGGAAAATAGCACCAAATAGCTCTTCCTGCTGAAGATTACCATTCCCAGAGCTCACTTGGTGAAAGGAGACACTGGAGAGCTCATCACCTGCCCAGGCAAAGCCAGCAAGGTTAGCTTAAACAAGCAACAGCACAGTATGAGCAAAACCTACTGATTTTCCCAATGTCAGTTAGTGAGAGTTCACATAACCTCTTTGGTGCAGCCTTTGGAATGGTAACCTCAAAGCAGACAAGACACAGCAGCTGGCAGTGGTAATGACGCCAGTGAACATGACTAAACATAGAGATTAATACATTAAATGCTTTCATTTAGCACCGTTGCTAAGCACAAAAGTACGCTGTCTTCGGGCTTTGTCAATGTGGCAGGAGGCTCCTGAGGTTTTATCCTTCAGGATGGCAGAAAGGGAAGGGTCATTAGTATTACTGATAGTCCTATAAAACCCAACTGTGTGTGAATTTCCCACTTTGAATGGAATGTGCAAGTCATCTTCTAAGACAAGAAAGAGAAAAGAAGGAAAATCTTACAATCATGCTAAGAGCAAAATTTGAGACTGTATACAGAAAGCTAGAACCCATTCCGCTTTACAAAGAAAGAGCTGTGCAGCCAAAAAAAAAAGAATTTTAAGGCCCAGAAACTAACTGTAGCTGAGTAGCTGCTTCTGTGCCCACTCCACTGCCTATTTCTCTTCCATCTTCCTTCATTAATTTCACTTTAAGTTCTTCCATGTTACCACATGGTGTGTAGACTGCTAACATAGAGACAATCCCAGACTGTGAAACCTTTTTCTGGATAAAAGGTCAATGTCTTTCCTGTATCTAGAGCACCCCTTTACATACAAATGTGTGGGGAACAAGTTGCAACACTAGAAAAATCATGCAATGCACAAAAGGTAAATCAAGTAAGTCACAAGAATCATATAAAGACATTTTTGGAGTACGACAACGATACAAATATACAACAAAACACTTTCCTGTATGCACAAAGAACAAAGAAAAAAAACTGAGCTATGCATCAAAAATAAAACTTATTGAGTATGACACATTGTCCTTACAGTGATTTTATCATATGCCTTCTCTGAATCTATAAGGATTCTTCACTGAATCACAGAATTGCTATGGTTGGAAAGGACCAGTAAGATCATCGAGTACAACCATTACCTATCTCTACCGGGCCACTTCTACACCATATCCTTGAGCATCCTATCTAGATGACTTCTAAATACGTCCAGGGATAGGGATTCAACCACCTCCCCGGGCAGCCTGTTCCAGACCTTGGTCACATTTTTGGTGTAGAATTTTTTCCTCATGTCTAAGCTAAACGTCCCCTGGTGTAACTTAATGTCATTTCCTCTTGTCCCGTCAGTTGAGGCTTGTAAGAAGAGACCAACATCCAACTCCCTACCACCTCTTCAGGTAGTTGTAGAGAGTTTCTTCTTCTTCAGGCTAAGCAACCCCAGTTCCCTCAGCTGCTCCTTATAAGACTTATCCTCGAGACCCTTCACCAGCTTTGCTGTCCTTCTCTGAACACTCTCCAGAACCTCAATGTCCTTCTTGTACTGTGATGCCCAAAACTGAACACAGTACTCAAGATGCAGCCTCACCAGCAATGAGTACAGTGGGACAATCACTTCTCTAGTCCTGCTGACTACACTATTCCTGATACAGGCCAGGATGCCATTGGCATTCTTGGCCACCTGGGCACACCGCTGGCACATGTTCAGACATGTTCACAGACGGCTGTGAACCAAGACCTCCAGGTCCCTTTCTGCTGA
>VZZY01002899.1:0-13231 GCA_013400335.1 Eurystomus gularis
TTTCACGTGCTCACTGTCTACACTTAACACCATACGTTTGCTGTAACTATTAGTACATCTGAAAGAATAGCATGACTATAAATTAAAAGATGGAGAAAAGCTGTTGGTATTTATAAACCTGAGAGCATAGAAAGTATACTAGATAATGTCTGTTTTCTAGCAAAGTAATTAAAATAGTCACAAGATGAGATTAAAACTGAAGACTGGTAAGACAGGCCTGTACACACCCACATTAATTCATACTCTATCTCCTAAACATATTTAGCTAAAAGCAAAATCCAGTTATTTACATTCTTTCAGTGTCATTTTTCTGGCTTGGTGATTTGTACATCTTTCTAGAACTGGGGCTCCCTTTCACATTTTCCATGATTTTCCAACAAAATTCATAAGAACACATACACGGAAAAAAGAAAGGATCCAATTATCTGTCCTAGTACTAAAAACTTACACAGAACTTTACTGAACAAGAAAATAGCCCCATACTCTTCCATAAGGCAGAACTGTAATATTTTCCAAGAAACATCAAGGAAGAGAGTACCTGAACCTACAGCACCTTCAGCTCTAAGCATCTCACAAGAGTGGAGGTGAAAATGAACATTTCGGAAGTGCCAGAGCGGACTCTGGTAAGGATGGAAAATGAAAGGAAATCTATCCTGCACTGGGTAGAGAACCTGGACCTAAAACCAAGAAACACTCACTACAGATACCACCAGAATCTAGGCACACAGCATTGTGAGCTTCTAACAGACATTTATTTTACCTTAGTCTCCCTTTTAGCTGTCACTGAATGCAAGATAAGAAGGAATTAACATTATACCTAGCTCATATTTACAGAATCACTGCAAAAAGATAGCTAGGCAGTAACAGCTATGTCCAAGCCTAACACATCTGTACAGCATGTTCCTAACAAATCCTTGAAGGGCAAAGACTCCACCATCTGTAACCATCCTACTCCAGCGTTTCACTACCATACCACATTTCTGTATTCTTACCTTTATTTCTAAAGTGCCACCAAATCCCATTTTAAATTGTCCTTGCATATCTTTTGTGAATACTCTCTGAAAGGTTTGTTTGAATAAAGATGTATTGAAAGAGTCTCCCATTACCATGTAGCCTCTAAATAACAACAAAAACAAACAAAACCCTGAAGTTAAAACAGATTACTTATTATGCAATGAATTAGCACATGGGATTTATATAGCTTATTTCTAATAAAGACTAATACTAAGGACAGTTCATTGTGAGACACATTTCTGCCTTCTTAAAATGGATTGTCATTAAATTAATATTTTGCTACAATGTCAGGGATGAAATTTTTAAGTGAGCTTCTTGCCCAATTAGTATCTTAAGGACATTGTGATTATAACATATAACAAAACCTTTCACTGGGAAAATACTATACTGGACTTCAACAATACGAATGTCTCATAACCTTACCTGACCATGCAAGGTCAGTTTACTTCTAATATTCAATACACCAGATTTATTTCCACACCATTTCATTTGTGTAGTTCACTCAATTCAGGCTTAAATCTATGCTTAAGAAGCATGACTTATTTTTATGCTTAGTAATATTCTGTAGATGTAACTGCAACAGCTGCCACTTATCATGAAAATATCATACACTGCATTTAGGAAATAGTAATGGAAGATATTGTTTTTATTTGTCCAAAAATATTAATTAAACCTTGTTAGTAAAATATGTTAACAGGCCAAACATTACACCCAAGAGAAGTTACATAAGGTATGTAACATACATAAGGTATGTAAGTTTTCCAGCGGATACTCAAAGATAGAAGAAAATAGACATGAACAGAACCAGAAATTCCTCCCTGTACACAGGATATAACCAAATAGAAAATAGGAACAGCTGTAGGAGAAATAGACAAGCTGCTCTGAAACTCAGTGTCATATGTTCATCACAACCTGCAGCTACATCCCTCATTCTTCTTGGTATGCTGAGATATTACCACATGCTTAGGTTCCTCCATCATATGGCGATACTGACAGGCAACTATGAAGGCCTGTTACCCACAGATGTACCAGTTATTAAACCAATATGCAAAGACGCTTCATTTTATGCACAGTTGGTATTGACAAAGCTAACAGCAACAAGCAAGAAAAATCAGCTTGGCAAAAGAACCCAGACTGATTACAGAAGTCTAACCCAAAGATCAAGTTATATGCAAAGCAGGTGGCTATGTTAGTAAAGACAAAATATGAGTGTAGGAAAGACTTTAGGAAAGAGAAAGAAAAGACAGTCTTCGCAAAAATATGGAAGAAGANTATGGAAGAAGAATTGGCAGGATTTACAAAATGAATGAGGTACTCCACATGCAAGCACAACTCAAAAGCTATCCCAGACTGTATCCCAGATCTGCAGAACAGGAAGGTGAGCGTGTCACCCAAAGTGACAGAAAACAGGGAAGTGGTTTCTGGAGAGAAAATGTAACTTGCTTTGATCATATTGAAGTGAACTGATGGCACGGCAAGCTGGAGGGAATATAAGACCACGTCTGAAATATAGAACTAGATAGAGGGAGCAAAAATCAGGAGCAATAGATGTACCTGGTAGTCACCTAAACCAGTAGTTGAACCAATGAAGAATAGCATATAGAAGAAGGGCATAAACAAGACAGAAAGCATAGCACAGGGGTTTGTACCACTCTGAACGGCAAGAAAAAGGATGACAGGTTCTTATCTTTACCAAAACCTGCAGTTTACATACACACATACTGAAAAGCAAAATAGAGACAGTACATAGGATAAATTGGCTACTTAAAAGGTATCCATGTTATTTAAGCCTCAAACAGCCTCATATTAAAGTAAAACCAGCAAAACCCCTTCTGATTAAGCCCACAGTTGTGGTGACAAATTTGCCAGAGGCTGAGAAATTCCACAGTTCCAGTACAAATTCAACCATCATAGTATATCAGAGTGGATTTTGTGCAGTTGTTTTTTTTTAGGTAGCAGGATGTTTTTGGTAAGTGCTTCCTGTTAAACAATTTTCAAAAACCATAAAGAATTGCATATTCATATACTACTTAAAAACTAATAGGCGCCTTACCCAGTGTAGTTGGGACAACATTTCATCTCCAGAAGACCAGTCTGATCCAATGCACATGCATATATGTCAATAACGTGACCATTTGTTGCAGCCCGATTAGCCAGGGCTTCAAAATGCTAAATCCAAGATGAAAATACAGTTCATAGCAATGTACAACATGAACTCTCCTCACTCTCATAATAAATCCTAAACTCTCAAAATTTTTCTAAAACAACATTATTGGACTTTATTCACATCATATTGTAATACAAGCTAAAAGACTATTTTTTTCCTGAAGTTAAAATTAAGACTGGTGTTTTCAACACTTGGAGTTTTTTTCTGACCAGCTGAAAACATGACTCACACTAGACAGACCACTATTGCTATTTAAACTAGAAAATCACATTGATTTTTTGTTTTTAAACTTTGCTTTAAGTACTAGACCCAACACACCAAATTGAATTTACCTTTCTAATCTCAACTGTCTATAATGACGGGTGCCTGCAACCGAGCTAATTTTTTAAGCTCCCATTATCATCAGTTAAGATGAATTCAACAGTTTTTGGATGCAGATCACGTGCCCAAATAATACATTTAAGATGAAATTAACTATATAGAGACAGTTTTGAGCAGCTGTCTTTGAAGTCTTACTTTAGACAGACCATTTAGTCACATAAATCTTCTCTGATTCAAACCAGAGAAACACTCCAAAGAAGTTCAATGTGAGCAAGACAAAGTCCTAACTCAATATACTGAAAATTCCTGAAGGCATACCACTATGCAGAGACAAGTAAACAAAACCAAACAAGTCCCATCTCTTTATACATTTGCTACTACTAACAGCATTTGACAGTGCCAGCCGACGTAACCATTTACTTACTGGTAAGATGCCTAAAATATCACCCACGATCAACTCTTACCTTAGTACCCTTTTTAACATATTTAGCATTGTCTTTTTCAATGTCATGCCATGATCTTATAGGTAACTTCAATTCATCCCCTACAACCATCCCAGGTCCTTGTGTAGCTGGTCCTCCAATGAACATCATTATACGTGCACCAGTATTAGGAAAAGTGCACTGCAGGAAATAAAAGACAATTTGTAGCAAAACCTCATGGTTTTCTTTGAACAAAAGAAAAAGCTATGTGGGTATTTATCACACTGATAGGATTCTAAAAATAACTATACTTTTTTCCCTCCCCAAAATTAAATTTGCTGCTAATTCAGTCCCCATTTTGCCTCATTAAAATGCATAAACACTTACAATTATTCTATGCACATAAAGGATGATATCCATCAGAACCATCACACAAATCTAATATGCAACAGTTACTAAGGCTTTTACATACTGATTACGTCAACTTTCCTGCTTTTCTATCTACCTATTAGCACAACTGTAGTTAAAGCTATTACCTCAAGGAGCCCTACAGCTATAGAAAGAGCTACTCCCGAAGAACGTAAGGGCCGTTTTCCTTGTGGTACAGGCCAAGGATCCCGTTGCAGTTCACCCAAAAGATCAGTAAGATTCATATCAATTTTCTGCACTGGTTGCAAAAATCTGTAAACAAATACATGGAATTATTGTAGATTCAAGTTGATAAAAATTGTATCAGTTGCTCGCTAGCAGTACGTTAGACATATATTAGCAATGTCCAATTCTAGATTCTAGTCTGCATTCAGAGTAATGTCTCTGCCCCATCCAGACAATGCAGTTTGCTATTACTACACACACAGCACACCCAGCTTAAGAAGGTCAGCAAAGAGCTTGTAAAACAAAAACTCACTGACTTAGAGGTATCACCACTATCCAGAAAGAACCCTATCTAGTCAAAAGAACACAGCCGATCATGACCCATAAATCCCAAAGAAATTCAAGTGAAAATCAAAGATCAGGAGAAATATTAACATATAAAGAATTTCCTGTGTTCTCCGCTACAGGCCGCCTTCCAATGAATAGCTACATTTGTAGACAGACGCCAAAACTCTTTGTCTCTTCATTATCATTTCATCAATTTCTTGTGTCACAGTGAGAGAATCAAAAACCAAGCCACAATTTCCAAATGAGAGAAGAAGGGGAAGGGAGAGGAGCAAAAGAGGGAGGAAAAAAGGAAGGCAAAACTGGATATCCACTTAAGAAAGGGGCACTAAAGCAGCTGTTAACACTTTCCAGCGTGCCAACCAACAGAAGCATCATTATTTACAGATCTATAATATGTCCATATAAGGCTCCCTCAGAATATTTCCAATGCATCATCCAGATGATTTTACTATTGCCCAGTAAGTCTTTCTTCCCAGTACTAACTGTAGGAAACAGACTATAACCATCAGTCTCCTAGTAAATTTTGTGCCTGATCAAAAGGTTCAACTTTCAGCTGATTGTTTTCATTGTCATAAAACGTAAGTTTCCCAGTAAATCAGTGTAGTCAAGGTATGTTTTTTAGATGTTTTAAGCACATTACCTGTTAGAAGGCGGAGGCTGCTGGACTTGAGGACCTCGACCGACTTGTGAAACAGCTACTTTCGTAAGCCCTAGCATCTCCTGTCGTTAAATACATAACATTTTATTACAAAATTTGCTTACAGACTATTTGAAGTTCTTCATCATCATCACCATGACGATTTCTTTTTGTTTGCTTTTATGCGTTACCTGAAGCTGTTTTGCAGATAGGTCCTTTGTTCCTCTGAAGACATAACTTTTGGAAATTCCTTCACAGCCAAGCTCATGAACTTGCACCATTCGGCCAAAGGTAATGAGACCTACTAACGCAGTTGGTGGCAGGAGACTAAGTGACATTTGCATAGATTCCTTCAGAGCTTGCAAGTCTTCATCTTCCATGCATGTGTCCACAACATAAAGAAATATCAAAGGCATCTGAGGACCACGCTTTAAGAAACACAAATATAACCACATGAAAGACAAATCTTGCAATATTTACAGACTCAAAAATGAACAAATGAAGTGCACTTTGTAAAAGTTTTAATTTTAATCATACCAATAATGTCGATGTTCCATCTAACTTAGCTCCCTCTCAAGCACTAATTAATATCTGGGGCTAAAGGGGAACGAAACCCCTACCATAATGAACTGCACCAAAATTAAATGCTTGCTACAGAAGAAAAGAAAAAATCCTTTCAATATGCCATGATAGTTTTGAAGCATGTGCCAATTACATAAATCTTTTCATATACAATGAGCTTTTACTGCTCCATGTGAATGTAATAGTCATAAAGCTATTCACAGTTATAAAATATTCCAACTTGATGACATTCCGTGGCATTTCACCTCATCATTTTACTCCAGTGATCATTAGTTGTTCAATCATCTAAATTAATTTTGCTGTACTACCAGCAAATATCTCCTTTACTTTGCATTGCAAGAGTTGGCAAAAAGTAGAGATTCTGTTCAGTCTTCACTCTTCATAACCTGAATGCCTCAAAACCAGAATTTAGAGACTACAGATTTGCAATTGCAACTTTAGGATTTAGGTCAATTTTTTTTTTCTATTCAAGTAACTTCTATCCTAAAGAATTGAACTGAATATGCATTAACTGTTTTCTCTAAACCAGCTAGCCCTAAAACTAACTCATATAATTCAAATACAAACTTAAATTAAAATGATTGATGAGAGATGAATCAACAGTCAGCCAAATTTGAACTGAAATCAGCTGAGCACACAGTAACAGTAAGCAGACTCCCAGCACAAATTAATCACAAGCACAAATTAAACTCCCAGTAAAGAAACAGACCTAACAGAAACATTGCCTTGGGGAGACACTTCTCTTTTGGGGTTTTTGGGGGTCTGTTTCAGTTTAGTTTTGTTTTTTTGTTTTTAAACCAGTCTTATAGCCATCCTTGTGTTCTTATAAAAAGTTATGTTCTCCATTTCCAATTAATGACACAAATGTTTAATCTACTAACAAGCACATATAGACTCACAGTCATTAAAATGCAGTGAAGAAATAAGATCAAAATTAATTCTTTTTGCATACTGCAAGGCTATAGATGTTAAAGATCTTATTTAATGATTTTACCTGTACTACATATTCAATGCTGGAGAACTGAGGCAGAAGTTCAGCTGGCTGATTCATTTCAGATATGCCAGCATAGGTAGGAGGAAACTGCAAACAAAACCAGAAATTAAGTATAAATAAAAGATTACAACTTCTATGAAAAACATACGGATGAAGTACTTTCCTCTGCAACAGATATTCACTATCGTCATAAAAAAAAAAACTCAATGCAACCTCTGAAGATACAGCTGCGCTCACACTCTTGCTGTCAATTTGTTTGCAACTATAATTAGAAAAATGAAGATTTTCACTTTTACCTTACAAAAAAGATTTTCTAGATCCTGAATGTTTCATTTCTTACCTGATTTCTCTGATAACAAAAGTTGCAAGCCCAGAGTTTTGCTCGATAATCCACTTGGCTATAAAAATACAATAAGAAAAGTTTATATGGCATGAGCAATTCATTTTCCTTCACTGACCCTAAAATACGTTTCTTTTCGTTTTTCAAAAACACGCTGACTTTGGAAAAGCTTCCTGCTAATATACTTTCTCCTAAATACCCATATTACAAATTCAAAATAAGCGTAGTCTTACACAGAAATATCAGTCAAATTATCGTCTCTTTTCTTCAAGGAAAAGCAGCAAAAAAAAATTTAAGAATACAGACTTAGTATCTTTATTAGAGACTTTCTTCCTGGTTTTAGGCAAATCATTTAAACTCTCCCTACCTTTGCATTTTTCTGCTTCCTCAGCCTATGCCCCTTAGCTGTCAGTGTCTGGGACTATCCTGAATAAACATTATGCCCTAAAAAACAGGTTCTAACTTAACAGCTATCCCTCTAGTGAAAATAACATTTATTTAAGTAAAAATCCAGTCATGACTTGCATAACATGAAACAGGAAAAATATACACAGTTCACTGTGATGTCAGGGATCTAACTGACCCTTTACAGCTTTTTTTTTTTCCATTATTTTTCTTCCAGCCTCCCAAAAAAGATAATCCTTCTGAAAAGTTAGCTTACACTAAGCCTGACTTCCAGTACAATCAGCCACTGTGTCTGTTTAATACTGAAATACAATTTTACATCTGTTTCAAAATTGTCTTTTCTCCCAAGCAGGGACAAGTCATTCATAAAACTGAGTTTGTTCTTGTCTCTCACTATCACTCAGTACCTTTGCTATGCCCACCGAACTCCATCTTAGGAATTCTGTTTCTTTTCCATACTTCTGTGATTGGAATGACACATGAAACATCTACTCTCCTTCCAACCTAAACTTAGCCATGACTAGTTCACAATCATTTGTGGTTATGCCAATATATTACACAGCTTCAGAAAAGTTTAAACAGCTTTTTGCTCTCCGTGATGCCTACTTGCGATGTATGTATGTATGTATCTATCACAACTTCCAGCTTCTGTGTTGGAAAACCAAACCAGCTAACCTGCTTTGGTCTACAAATGGACCAACGTCAGTAATAGATACAGTTTTTTTCACCTGGAAGTTAAACTCTGTCAGGGTCCAATAGTTAAAAAGAGACAGTACAGTAACATTTTACCCAAGTAATTTTGTAGAGGCAAAATGCAGGAGTATAGTAACTCACAAGATGTGTAGTTTCAGAAAAATAACATATATAATCATGAACTGAATGAAGTATGTTGAAAAGATTGGTTAAATAAAAGCCATGTATCATGTTTCACATGCACATCTATGTGCAGAAACTTTAAGATCTGGAAGTCTGAGCTGTGCACTCATGTGAGCAGTACTTGAACATCCACACACCAGATCTTTTACACAGTTTAACTGGCACTATTCTAAATAGTTTGTAAGGTAAAATAGTGGCATAGGATTCAGGCTTGATAGGGCTCTGAACAACCTGACCTAGTTAGAGATGTCCCTACTTATTGTAAGGGGGTGGGACTAGATGGCCTTTAGAGGTGCCTTCCAACCCAATACATTCTATGATTCTATATGTATTAGATTTACCATAAGGGATTCAGAACAGCTCGACACGTGGTCCTGCTGCACAAAACTGGCTCATACTGAATAGGAGGCAAGTCTGGCCGTTCCTTCAGTGGTGTGAAGAGAGCAGCCACTGGGACCACCATTCTTGTGGCTTCAAGACGACTTGAAGGCCAAACATTCCAGCTGAACCTAACGCCATCTCTGTCCTCATTCTGCTGGATAAATTCCAGGAAGGTTGTCATGGTCAACCTCTCTGTTTATCACTAAAACAAAAAGATAATCGTTAGCAGAACATTGAAATTCAAACATTTTTAACCACTAAATACTGACAGTCACACATTCAAATACCATAACCGAGTTACAATCAGTAAACACTGATTAGTGCTTCTTAAATCCTAGAAGTAATGTACAGATTTCCAAGGTGAAATAAAAAAAAAAAAAGACTCCGAGGATGCAGCAACCTCTTCAAAATAACAAATATCTGGTATGTTGGAAGTTAAATACACAGTAGTAAAACAGTCAATCTTTTGAACACTTCTTAAGTAACAAACTCAGGCAAGGAACGTTATAACTAAAGCAATAGTTCTAGGGTAGGTCAGAGTAGAAAACACACAGCACATTAACACTACAAAAATAGACTTGTTTATCAAAAAAATACACATTGCTTTGAAGATTTTCCCTAATGTATTTAGTTATTAATTCTGTTCATTATTCAAGAATCAGTCACGGTTTCAAACTGTTTAATCCCCTAACTTCTCTTAAAAATCAAACAGAAAAAAGTATTACTCTTAAGCGTACTTATACTGCTGTATCAAATTTTGTAAGAGTTTCCTAACTATGTTTTCAGTAACTAATGATGCAGCCTACATGCAAACGTAAAAGAATAACACAATATTCCACAAGAGTACATTTCTACAGCAATGCCAGGAAATAACTTTGTAAGAAACACAAGTATCATATCCTACTACATTATCTATCAAGATGCACCTTTCAACAATTTTTTTAACTCAAATTTACAGTTTTGGGCACCAACGTAAGCCTTTTAAAAATTTCAGCTACAGTTACTCAGAAGCTGGAGCACTGGGGAACACAGACACATCTGAAGAACTCAACAGGTACCTGTGAGCATCTGGGAAAGCCAGCAAGAATCACACTCTCTCCTCCCAACCCAAAGCTCCTCAGCTATACACACACACAGTTTCTGAATACCTGCTGCATGCCTCCCAGTACATTTTATAGGACATCTAGTACAGGTTTTTCCAGCACCTAGTACACCTAAACTCCCACTGCCTAATTATTAAGAATTTACTTTAAAAGTCGTCATAAACTACCTAAGAAGTATTCTGGGAAAATACTCCTAGGTCTCAGTTTAGACTGTACTAAGTTAATGAACAGCTTTTAGAAATGCTGGAATCCTCCTGCATTGAATTAAATCAGGAACTTTCACAAGCACATTGACCTTCTTAGTCCTGCAATTATATATGCTAAGGGAGACTCCTGGAAAAATCTCCATTTATAAAGACCTAGCTCATTTTACTAAAATAACATTCTTCGTTTCTATGACAGTTAAAAACTTTTAAAATATAGTTTAACTTAATGGTTTTATGCTAATGCTGACTTTTAAGAAAGCAGATTAACAACATCCATAAAAACAAAGAGACACTCCACATTTCACAGTTAGGAAATAATCAACTGTCAGCATGTAATGAAGGCTACAGAAAGTAGTCTCAAAATAGTTCCTATAAAACAGACTGACAGGTAAACGTAACTCCACAGAGCGCCCTTCTCTTAACATCTGCCACAGGTGCTATCACTACCTCATATCTCCATAATATGATAATTAATCTGCCAACATTTTAATGGGCATGTCACCTTACTGATACTAGGAGCAAATCTACATGTCACGGCAATTGCAACACTGGGAGCCATATGGGACTTTGTGCAGGAAAGCACTTCCACCATGGCTTTTACTCAAATTGCTGCAAGACCATGGGGCTGAATGAGGCCATCAGGCAGGGGACAAAACTGAGCAGAAGTAAAGGGAGATAGTATCTGGAAGTCATAATTGTACATAGGAATAAAAGACAGAAGATAATTCAGTTAAGAGAGGAAAGAACAGCCTGGTATTTCAAAAGGATCTAGAATTTAAGAAATTTCTCTCCTAATCCCTCAAAATCCATCAGTGATTTGTAAAAAAAGGTGAAGGAACATTATTCCTGAAAAAGGGAGTATTGATCTGCACAAGGCAACTACCTCAGCTATAACCATAAACTGAAGAATCTCTCCTTTTAAAATTACCTCCCGAGAAGACAAAAAATTGCAACTTGAAGGCCATTTCAGCCATTCCACAGGCATCTGCTACAAAGTCCAGTAACTGCATCTCCATACCATGCAATGTGAACTCCTACTTCTTGTACTGGACTTTAAAGTCTTTTCTCCACATTTTACTCTAGTTACATTTGAAAGGGCTTTATGCGGACATTATTTTTACCACTTGTTACTGCTCCTCAGAGGACAATGTACCAACACTAGTGTGCAGTGACTAACAAAGTGCACATAAGCATGTAAAAGACTTGCCAGATTGAGTTAAATGGTGTTAATTTCTAGTAAACTACGTATTTCCCATTCAGAAGGCAGAATCATATTTTCCTCCATCTTTTCTTCCTTTCCAAGAGCCAACAACACTTACATATTTTATCATTAATCAAATGTGAAACTCAAGGTCTGACAGGTTCCATTCAGTTTCAGTACCATTGTTAGAGCTATGCAAGCACAAATTCTGGGATAGGGGTGGAGATACATTACATTAGACCAGAACAGCAAACCTGATCTACAGGCTACATACCAAACTCCATACACCAGAATGCCACAAAATACACATTGCCACCTCAGAAAACCACAGAGAAATTCTTTTCAGAACAGCTGAATACTGACACCCCAACAGCTCCCACGCTGGGGTGTTGCTGCTGTAGCTTTGCTGCAGAAGAATACATCCACACAAAACCAGCGGTCCTTCCCGGCTTGTTTCCTCCCTTCCACTGCTTAGGCTGAATGCCTCACATCCTTGCATTGCACCACAGCAACCTCACTTTGTGTCACACCAAGAAGCTACACCTGAACTGAGTAAAGAGCCACATGCTGCCCACACCTGGCTATGATGAAGGCCTGATTCTTGTAATTCCTCTGACTACGTACAAGAATACAGTTAGGACCTTCTAACCATCACACATATCAAACATGTTTGTTATACTATTCAGAAAGCTATCCTACAACTAAATAAACTATTTTGAAATCCATTACTTTGCAATGACATTATTTTGAAATGCTTCTAGAAGCAACCACAAGCAGGAACAATAGTTTCTTCAAAACCTCCCCCTCGATCTCATCAGCACCTTTAAAAATTTACACACCACACATAAATGCATCCCAATACAGAAGATCACCAACATCCACTAATACTCAGAAGCACATACAAACAAAATCAGAGCAGTTCTCTCCACAGCATTTTAAGAGTTCCAGCATAAATGGATCAGAGTCCCTCACATGACCGTGTATTTAAATAACACTAAATCAGTACAGTTCACTGCGTGCTTTTCTTACAACAAACTTGTTATTTCAGTTTATTATGCGCTGACAATCTGGTTGCTATTTCAGATACAAATATTTTTCAGTTCCAGGGAGGAACTCAAACATAAGAGAATGACTTCGTACTTACTTATATAAAGGAATTGCAAGTTGTCAAACCGACAGCATAAGAATTTCGTTTTCACTCCTCAAACACAGCCAGCCTCCAAACCTGTTCTCCCAGTTTTGTTCACTGAGGACTGTTTTTTATTAAAAAAACCCCAACCCAACAGTGTATGCAATAACCCACCTAAATTAAAAAACACATTCAAGGGCAGCAGGGCCTGCCTACACACAATGTTAGTGCAGCTCTGCCCCCAGCACAAGGGTGCCTGGCAGAGCCCCCGGCAGCGGCAGGAGCCGGGTACAGAAGGGCTGCAGCCGCTGCCGGAGCGAGCCGCACTTTACACCCGGCGAGCGGCGGCCGCGCAAAGGCCGTGTCTCGGCTGAGAGTGTCTCGGCTGAGGACGGGGCTCCCGGCGACTGCTCGCACCGGGCTCCACGGCGGCGGCCCGGGTGGGCACTCCCCGCCTCAGGAGAAGGGCACGCACCCCTGGGCCCGGGCCCGAGCGGCCGCGGGCAACACT
>VZZY01002899.1:17499-31649 GCA_013400335.1 Eurystomus gularis
GGTGGGAATAAGGGGAAAGATTATAATATTATATTTGCACTCATTCTGGGGAGTGATTGGCATAACTAAGTAGCACTGCTGGATTTTTAAAAGCATCTACAGAATTAAATGTCTGGGTTTGCAGAAACATCCGTTCAACTGCTGGCTAACAGCAGTCTTTGTAACCAATTAAATGGATGCTATCCATACGATTTGATACACAGCAGACTCTTTTACTCTGAGGAAATCGAACGTTGCATTAAATTTTACAAGTATTTAATAATAAAAGCTGCATAAACTTTAGAAGAAAGGTATCTCCATACATACCTATATTTAAGTCTGTATCTAAGGTAAGGTCAGTAAGTGCAGCTAAGCATTACTAAAGTTAGACAAAACTGTAGCATCACTTCTTTGCTTTTTGGTGGAATGTTTTATGAGAATTTTTCTTTACTGCCCAAGCAGATTTTTCTGTAGTCACATTGCCACACCACTTGGTTTTTAATCTACTTTCAAATACAGACCAATTTCTAGTTTCAAGAGACCAGGTTTGCCCTTTTCTAGTAAAAACTCTGTAATCTGAAAATTCACTTCTAGATGTTCTGTTGTTGTTGTTAAATAACTTTCATGCTAATCTTTAAAGAGGTTATACTTACTTGAGTGTTAATTTCCTAAAAGGTATTTTTGTAGTTTTGACTTCTTCAACTTCTTATGTAGGCAAGTAGGAAACGCCTCAGATTCATAGCATCTGCCCAAGGTAAGGAAACAGCACTCTGCTTTGTATAAACAAGGAAATTAAGGCAAAACAACTGCTAAAAAGATGACCTGAAATAATTATTTGACAATGTATTTTGAGTACTTAGTTTGCACCCTATTTGCATATGAGAAGAGTCACAGAGAAGACATTTTGTCTAAAGCTACTGTTAAGTCAGTCTTGGATATGGTCAGGAAATTACCCTTCTTAAATGAAGATATAAAAGATATTGTTTACCTGATAGTAGATGTTTACTGCTTCTCTTGTTCTTAAGGATTCTTCTTACAAAGCTTTCTTTACATTATAATTATTGCCAGTTTTTCGTTAGATTTCCGGATGCCAGCCTGCTCCTGAAGGATACTCTCCAACGCTCAAGTGGCAGCAGCAGCAAGTGGCCAGTTTCTCAGCCGTTCGTCAGGTACAAAATGGTGTGTGTGAGGGGACTGGCGCTGTCTAGATAGAACACATCTGTGCTTTACAGGGGCAATCTTGTATCTAGTACAGAAAAGTTAAGACTTTAGGATAGATGTTTGTAGGCAAATGTTTTAAGTTCTTGAAGATGCATTGAGTGTATATTGTGTGGCTTTTAAACCTCTGATAAAACTCTTGAGACAGTCATGTTTAAAATAATTCAACTTCAGCAAAAATATGTCAGTATTCATCCCTATGATGTAATGCAATTATATTAAAACCTAGTGCTAGCAGGAATGTTCTGCAGAACTCAACTGGAAAACAAGTGGATTCTAACTCATCAGGAGATTCATATATGTAGAACACACTGTCCATTTAGGATACTGTTGACAGCGGTGACACCCATTGCAAGGAGAAATACTGACTTGATAAAATGGTGTTTCCAAAATTGTAGTGTTAACACACTTTAATCTTTCCTACTGCATTTGTACCCTGCTCTTAAGTAACAGAACAAAACCAGAGAATTGAGCAGTCTCTCTCTCTCTGTCCGCAGATTAAACAAGGTGAAATGCAAAACATGATAAAGATGTAGGTAGAGCTCATGTATGACTCCAGTCCTGTGGAAGGCGTGTTTACAGTGCATTGATACTGCATTGTAGAGTATCTCAAGTAACTGAAGTGTGTATAACCAACTGCACTGAAGCTGCTGGAGCACCACGCTTTGCACGAGCTTGTTTACCCTGTTTTTTCAGGGAGGTACATCAGTGAAGGTTGGGTTTCCTACTGCTGCATCTACAGAGAACATTAACTGAGCTAGCCCCTATTTCCACAAGGTATCATGTTGCGTACTGTCTATTAGGCATAAGCTAGGGTTTTAGTAGAACTAAGGGAACTGACATCTAAAGGCATATTCACTGTACAGATATTTCTTTATACACAAATCAGTTGTCCTTTCATCTCTGCCAGAATTCACATAGTGAAGTATGAGAATATCCTAAAAATATTTAAGGGAAAAATGAGCATCAGAAGGCCTTGTTCAAACACTGTGCATCAGCTACTGTTACAGCATTTTTGGTGGTCATTTTTACTGTTACAATAATAACTGAATTGGGGAAAAATGTCTTTTGTTACAAAACATTTATACCTCTGTACAAGAAACTGTCAAGCAGGCCAATTGGTGTTATATGGCATCCCTGTCAGGTAGGAGAACTATGCTAGGAAAGCATGCTTGCCTTCTAACAGTTCTGTAGAGATCTGATACAGATAGAGACCACTATTGGAAACAGGATATTGGCATTACATGTGCTTTTGGACTAAATAAATTTATTTTTTAAGGTTTTTATAGTGAGAAGAGTCTAGAAATCTATTAAACCTTACTACCTCAACTTAACTTTATGCAGTATATTTAAAATTCCTTCTGCTTTAACATTACTTCCAGAAACCTAGCATGAGCAACTGAGTTACATTTATACTGAGGCATGCAAAATATTTAGCCAGTTAGGCCTCTACTGATTTATAGAACATCATAAGATAAACTTTTTATACATTTTAAGAATAACGAAGAGCAATTACGGCTAGGATAAAAGGACTGCAAACTTAAACTGTGATTTGGCTTTGTTTTAATTTACTCAGAGCCTGAACAAGCACAGAAATCACTGGCGGTCACAAAATCTGGACAGCAATGTTAATATGGTGAGTAGAATTCATAACAGTGCAGTGTTTTGGTTTTTTTTCCAGTCATTAAATCTGTGGTTAATCTTGCTTTACGGTTTAATGCAACAACTTGTGAATATTACCAAGTCTTTCCATCAGTATCTTCACAATTTTCATTTATTTACTTCAGCCAAAATCAGAGGATGAAGAAGGCTGGAAGAAGTTCTGCCTGGGTGAAAGACTATACTCAGAAATAGATGTGCTATCTGATAATGAAAATCTAGGAATTGATTACATAAAGGTGAGTATAAGACTTCTAGCTAATTTTCAGCTGCTATTTTCAGTAGTAACTGCCAGGAATAATCCTACTGTTTATTACCACTTTGTGGTAAATAGAAAGTAGGCTCTCTGGTGAGCCCAGAAAGTCCCGTTTTTCTTCCCTTTTAAGTGGAAAGTAACTGAAGCAGAGGACAAGTCTATCCCTTCAGTCAGAAAACTGAAGAGTTCCTTCATCTGTTACCAAGCACACTACTTGGTTGCTCACTGAACTGAACAGAAAGCTTTCTGCGTAGTCTGCTTTAGTCTGTTGAACAGTGGTATGTGGTTCCTTTCTTCATACACACTATCCTACAAACATACCCTTCACTGCATCATTTTGAAAAAAAAAACAAACAGAAAAAACCCCAAACTTTTAACAGTAAAAGCAAGATTCTTTGATATGAAATTTGGACCTTATGTTGAACTTGCTTGAAGATTGTTTAATAGATTTCAAAGCTCAGAACAGACTTTCTAATCACTGTAAATATCTGAGCATCACATTACAATGTTAGTATGTTCAAAATTAGAACAGAAACATTTATGATAATGTGCATTTTCCAACTCTTTTTTTTCAGGTGGGCTTTCCCCCTTTGCTAAGTATTGTAAGCAGAATGAGTCAGGTAAGCCTATCTCTTAGAATCACGTACTGACACTGCATAAAACATGACTTATCGTCTTGTGTTCCAGAAGTCCCATCTATTTTTCTGTGCTAGAATAGGTAACTTTATTATAACTACTATTCATTGTACATTTACAAGGAAAACATGTAAGCATTATCTCACCTTCAGCTACAAACAGCTTTACTAATAGACATTTATCATGACTAGTTTGAAAAGTACTTTGGCCTTGTAATTTGTCTACAGAACATTTAATTTTTTTTTTTCTGAATACCCCATTAGGTGCTTTGACAGTGTTTTAAGATTCCTTAGTTAGTGTTTTAAATGCAGTCCTTCAGTTTAATTGTGAACTCTTACATACACTGCAAGGCTAGAAGAATTACACTTTCCTTTACTAATGTGTTTCCCACTAGTCACCTCTGTCTTTCCTAATCTGTAGCTACTTATCCATAGCTTCTTGTTAACACAGAAAATTAGTATTATATAAAAGTTCTTTCCAGGAAACAGTGCTTTAACACTTACTTTACTTTTATATGTAACATCAACCTGGACTAATATATACTATCACAGTGGAGTAGAAATGTTTTTTTTAAATCCCAGTGCTTTTTATATAACATAACCCTTTGGGTAGAATGACAGCAAAACAAAACATTGCAGGTATTGTATTGTCTCTTTCTGTTCCCCCTTTGAAGGCAACAGTAACCAGTGTCTTAGAATACCTGATAACCTGGTTTGGTGAGAAAAAATTTACTCCAGAACTGGTAAATTTTAATTTTTTCTAACTACTTGCACATGAATGTATTAAACAAGGGATACATTGTTCATAGTTTTTTATGAAATTATTTTAGTTTCTAAAGAAATCTCTAGATGCATGTATTAATTCAGTGACTTTCAAAACTTTCTTGACTGGATACTAAAATGAGCAAGGCTAATTACAAAGCACAACAGATACAGATCTATCAGGTACTGCCCAAGCCACTGCCTCTTTTTATCACTCCTCACACTAACTTAAACCACAAGGTTAGAGTATCAGCTCTGGGCAGAGGGGAGGGTCACACTGCAGCAGCTTTGGTTCTGACCAGTTTAAGCTGTCAGGGTGTTGTACGCTGTATTTACCAACACCTCCATTTTAGTTTGGAGATGCAGGACAGTGTGCTGGAAGAGACACATTTAGTCTTTCCACGTGTAGCACAGACCAGAAAGCTCAGCTGCATTATTGTGGTGCCAAATCAAACTAATAAGCAATTTCGGTTTTCAGGGTACGTTAGCATGGAGCTTGGCCATAAGTAGATTGACTAGCTATGTAATGGCATTGTATCTACAGAAGACCTTGGTGGATGCATCTCATCTCATTCAGAACCACAAAGCAAAAGTGTAATGAAAAATTGTTCATAATACTAAACACAGTGTCCCTATTGAGTCACTGAAAGGCCTTTCACGTTCTGTCCTTTTCTGTAGGACTTTTCTTTTTAACCAATATGCTGCAGAGAAATGTGAAACGTGCACGTGGACTTTCAGTTTATTCCCATAATGAAAGCCACTAGACACTGGAATTAAATTAAGACATTATTAAGAAGCTAGGCTAGTGTAGGACAAGTTCCATTTGTAAGAATGCAGTAGAATTCAGTGAAGTAAAATGCAAAGGATGTGTTTTCACAGTGGTGCAAATCTTAAAGCTGATTTAACAGCATTAATTCCATGAAGATCTGACTTGATATATTCACTCTTCAGAAATGTTCTGCCACAGTTTGTGAAGTTGAATTAATAGCTAAGTAATAATCTTTACATATTACTAAAATAATCCTTCTCTCAGACTTTAATAGTGTAAGCTGTACTAATTTATATCTTGGCCAGTATTCCAAAAAATATCATCTTATCTAAAGGCACAGAATTCTACTGTGTAGTGTCTAATTCAGCTTTCAAACTTTTCAGTTCTGGCAGTAGCACGCAAATGCAATGTTGTTTTGAGACTTATGCTCCAGGCTTGCTCCATATAACAAGAACTGCGTGAAACTTCCAAGGAAATGCTGGTAATTAAAACTTTGTTATCCAAATCTATACAGGGTAGATGGCTTTATGCACTGTTGGCATGCCTTGAAAAACCTTTGCTACCTGAAGCTCACTCCCTTATTCGACAGCTGGCAAGACGATGCTCAGAAGTCAGACTACTAGAGGTAAGATTTGATACAACATTGTGCAAAGGACTTGCTGAATTTACCAAATTATTAGGATCAATTTTCAGCTCTTGAAGCCTTGGCAAGTAATTTTTCATGTCCTGAGTTTGCTTCAGAATGAAGGGAAGACTACAAGTGTGTAACAGGGTGTGTAACATGGCATGTAACAGCTTTTATAGGTGACAGAGGTAACAAAACTGTTCTAATATTTCCTTCTTTCAGGAGAACAAGAATGAAGAACAAATATCAGCACTGAACTTGATAATCTGCTTAGTTAGCAGGTAATGCAATTTACATACCTAAAACAGTAAAGTATGCCCAGAACAAATGTGATTACTCTCCTAACCTAGATTCTTTTAAAGTGGAAGTCAATTAAAGTACCCTGGGCCCATGCAGCAGATACACTTAGCTAAAAGGACTTAAAATAAACCTAAGGCTAAAGTAAGCTTATTGGTTTCCTCAGATAAACCCCCTGAACTGAAAATCTATAATTATAATAGAAACACTAAAAGAAGAGCTAGAATGCAAGGAGGTCTAACACAACTCAGAGCAAAGTAAGGATATGTTGCATTAGAGGTTTCTTACTGTATTTCACATCTCTCCACTAGGTACTTTGATCAACGTGACTTGGCTGATGAGCCTTCCTAGACTGTTTTGAGAAAATTAGGTATTTTGTGTTGCCATAGTACAAACAACATTATCAGAGTTAACAGCAAGACACTGCACTGTTCAGACCTCAAGTACTACAGAACAGCCCCTTCAGAGCACCCTCACCGTAATGCATTTGGGACATCTGTGAATAACTTAAGCTGAGCTTTAGCATGAGATTGTCAGTGTCTCTGATATCATCACTACCATGGTAAAATGCTCAATGAACTGTCTGGCATCTTCTCTCAAGCTACTCTCTCTGTATACTTCGTTAGAAATTTCTGTCATCTGAGTAATCCTGTGGACACTGCTATTTAGTGAAGTCTGATGTCCCATTACAAATGATTGTTTATCTAGCACACACCTATTGAGGGTTTTTTTTAAATAAAACTGAAGCATTATAAAGAGTGTTCTTACACTATGGCTTTTCTCATTCTTCATATTACTAAACAGCAAGCTCACTGTAGAAATGTACACAATTAGGACTGAATGTTTTGTTGTTGTTGTTCCTGAGCTTAAGCACTGCTAGGTAGTTCAACTCTAGCCAGGAAGTTACTGGAACTATTTTAGCAAAGCATTAACATTACTACTTCCTGAGTAGTGATACATTTTTTTGAGCAAAGAGTTGAAGAAACCAGTAGAAGCATTTATTAAATAGAACAGATTTATTTTCTGTATGGTATTTTAACAAATACATTAACTGGCCTATTTATATACTTAAGCAGTTGAAGTGCTTCACCAAGAGTATCCACATCTGCTTGGTACATATGTGATTCCCTCTGGTTCTAATTCTTTTCAACAATTAAAAATCCATGTTGAAGGAACTGAATTCTGCTGATAGCAGTATTTACTGACATCTGCTTTCTGTATATTGTAGAATTTTAATCCCTCCCCTCACTATTAAAAATAATCATTAGCCACAACCAGTTATTGATAAACCTTTAATATGTCTTTGGTACTGATGACAATTGGCACTTCTGCATCTGGACTAGTAGTCTTAACCATCATGTGAAAAAGCAAAGAGAATTACAATAGCTACTAGAGGTTAAATTATGGAGATGCAAGTAACAATGATTATGTTGATACCGAGTATCTACCACACTGCAGATGCCTAAGATGTAATGATACTGAGTGTCCACCTATTAGACATACAATGCAAGTTATTTCTAGTCTCTTTAGTAGTGTTTTCATCACACTGAAAGCAAGATGAGTTGGCAACTGAAGAACCCACGAAATGCAAGAATGCTAGTTAGCTAATTCCCTAGCCATACAATGTCAAACAAATCTGAGTTATAAAAGTGAACAACAACCCCAGCCTTCCCATAAACTAGCAGTATAAGAACCCAGCATTTTTAATCAAACAGCTGATCCTCATGAGTACCATACTACTGTAGTTACTTTCATCTTTGCTGTTTTCATAAGCAGTGGGATAGCATTCTGCTAGTTTGAGTTCTGCTCATGTTTCCTAGAACACAAGTTACTCAGCTACAACTAATCTGAACTAGCATTCACAGTACCTGAAAAGATCAGTTTGGTCACATCTTAAGCTCAAGTATAACAAACTCCTGGTTATCACATTTATAATCTACAACTTGTCAGTTTGTAACAGCCATCCAGAAAAAGCTCAATCCATTACAATCTTCAGACCTTCCCTAGAACTTTGGGAAGAACAGCTTCCCAACTGGACAACGTACGTTCTCCCAACACAGAAGGTAGTTCTAACAGTCAAAGGCACTATGTTAACACGTTAGCCTTTCCAGTTAGCCTGTTTACTGGTCTCAAAATAGAAACTGAATCACTATCAGGAGGCGTTCTCATACTTCTGAATAAACACTTAAGTTTCTATCATGATTCATTTGAAAGTATAAGGCCTGAGCCAACAGAAAAGTCTTAACAGCAGAATTCATTAAAAGCTTTAACAAGACGTTTTCATGCTTACCTACAGCAAGATATGTATTGTTATACAAATCTTGTAATAAGTAGTATCTAGCAAACCCCAATGTCCTCAAGAGTCTTGGTGATGTCTTTATGGCTTCTGGCAGGCCTATTTGTCTTCCTGCACACACTCATTACAGAAGTAAGTTGTAGCTAGCAATTAAAAATAATTACGTTAATACTGAGTTTATGCACAACAATCTAAGACAAATTTCCTCCTTTGGCCAGTATAGATGACCTTAGCTGTAAAATTACTCTGACACAAAAAACAGCTGCTAATTTTAAGGAGGTAGGAGAAATTGTTTAACTAAACAGAAATAAGTTCTCTTTCCCACTGGCCCATATCATTCCTACACAGGAAGCAAGCTTCCACCGAACACCGTTAATGGAGGCTGTCGGTTCGGTGCTAATGGCTTCCTGAGCAGAAACGGCTGCCTCACAGTTCAGAGGGAATAGGGAAAGGCAGCAGTTGGGCACTCATGTTACTCAACACGAAACACATTAGTTTCTTACTCCAATTTAGTCTTGGTCCGGCTTTTACTTTGTTCTCAAAACACATCCCTGGTCTTCCATATGTGCCATTTTGGCAATTGAAATGTTTTACTGAGAATTTCTGAGTAGAGAGTTTTTATCATGTGGACATTAAGACCTTGGTATAGAATAAATTTCATACCAAGATACAGGGATAGTGTTATTTTGATGAATGTTTATTATATTTTTTGGAATTGTGCTGCACACTGCTGTAATTTACAAGCTACATACAAAGCTGAATCAAGATACTGAATCCACATACAAAGGATTTTTAAGGTAGATACCCAGATTTGAAGGTGCTCTACATCTTCTGTATCATCACCTGAAATTTACCTGCAAAGAAAAAGCAAAGTCAGATCAAAGTATCATCGTTAGAGTTAGTCTCCCCAGTAATTATTTTCTTGTAATCGTTTTGTTAAATAGTAAGGAATATTTCAATCTTGAAGTCTAACTGAACAATCTAGCCATTACTTAAACACAACATTTAACTCCAGATGAACAGCTTTTTCTTTCTTTTCTTTTTCTCTTTTAAGTTGATCTGTGTCCCACACATCACAACAGTTTTGTCAGCTAAACTTAAAACTTGTGCAAAGTCTTCAGAAATTTTTTAATCCACCTTAAGCAGCTTGGGTAGTTACACTGGACTTCACTTACTAATTTTCTTAATGACTGTAGAAAAAGAACATGTATTTTTGTACATAAAAACGTAATCGTTTTTATCTTCACTTGTTCACATAGCCTTCTGGGTGTACACCCTTATGCATCTGATGCTTCCAAATTTATATACAACCTTTTAGTTTTGCTTTCCACTCACTATAATGGAGGTTCATCCTCTGTCACTATTTTCCAGACAGTGAAGCATTTAGTGACAAGCCATGCACTGAAGTTCGTACTGACTCCCCTGGCCCAACAGCTTCAAACTAATCCCACCTAGATAAATGCTTATACAGTGATAAAGTCAGTAAGGAGAGTTACCAAGTGAGATAATAATTGAATACTCTTGAGAACTACTTACATGCAGGCATTGATGAAACTTCAGCTGTTACAATACTCTTTATTCCCAAATTCGATAGGCCTCCTCTGATTAGTCCACAGGTAAAGGCTAAATACTAAATATAAAGTTGCACTTTAACTGTCAAGGGTGAAGCTGGTTGCTAAAGATTGAAACTAAGTACTTAAGAACAAGACTTAATACTTGGACAATATAAAACTATGGAGGTTTTGTTACTGTGCTTGAGAGACTTTGTCATGTCTCTAATAACTTAAAGCTCCGGTATTTGGTACAGCGGAGCTCACAATACAGACTTCTCTTGTCAGAGGCACTATCCTCAGTCACTTGTTTCTATTTCCATTAAACCTGTAGGAACTTAATATCCTTAGAACAATTATTCTTAAGACTTGGCTGAAATTAGCAACTGATATTAAAGTCAGCAAAAGATAAATAGTCCATTATCTCATTCTTGCAAAGGCTGCATCTTAATAGAAGGGCCTGCAAATAGAATATATGTTGCAAAACAGAAGAAACATCTCACCCAACACCAAAAAAAAATCCCAAGGACAGTATCCTGCAACTGTGATGACTAAGATCAAGAATTAAGAAACAATAAAATGGAACCAAATGCCCCATTTCTTAACATCTACCTGAACCAAAGTGCTTTAGAAGAGGTTCTGCAGAGGCACTGATCTTACTTACCTAAACTATTACCCTAACTCAGCATTTACACTCAAAAATATTTTTAATTGGTGGAAGATCTTTCTGAATTGTTCATGTAATTTCAGAAGCTTGTTCTAGATAACAAATAGCATCTTACAAATACATTTGGGAAATTTTAAAAAAGCTTCTGAAAGCATCTACTTTCCGAAGAGAAGAAAGAATTTGTCTGATAGTGGCAAACCAGCTCCTACCATCAAGTAACTCCAACATGACAACAGCAAGTTTCACAACGACTACAACTGTTTCTTGAACAATAAATCAAATCCACTGTTCCAAAACCAGGTGCATTTCTAAAATGAACAGGTTTTGGAGACTAAACTTTAGCTGCCCTTTTGAAGGGTTTGTATCCATTCAGTTACAAAATTAAAAGTTATTATTAATAGATCAAGATAATTCAACTCAAACTGATAGATCCCAAGGATAAAACTGAAGGGTACCTTTGGTGCATGTTCTAAATACTGCTTTCCTGCAGACATTTGTGTCAAGAGACGGAATTTATTGTCTTGAAGGACATAAATACCCTGTATTAAAAAAAGAAGGTTTTTTTAGTTGGATATGTAGTAACATGTAATGAATATTTTATGTGAAGGCATTTGATTTCTAGACAATATAAATGTTCACAGGCTGAAAAACAAAATTTAGATTAAGGCATATGTCATTTAAGTTTAAACTGTATTATTTACTTAACGGAAATCTCAAAACAAAAGAAAAGATACTGAATTGTGAGTTTACAACAAACCTCCTAGATAATAATATGATCAGTTAACACCAAAAAATGTTTATTTACATTCTTCTTGGAAGAGTTCTTCCAGTGCTCAGAAACAACAGCTCCATATTAGAAAGTCTTTGTTAATACATTAAATGCACGCTGAGTTTTACATTCAAATCTTAATCTTCATTTGGTATGCAGTTCACTACTCTTATTCTCAAATTCATTGAGAATTATCTTCCTCAATAGCAATACATGCAACAACACCCAGCAGATGATCAAATTGAAAGTCTAGTGTTTTTTACATTATTTTGTGCCACAATATGCATTCTAACAAATGAAGTATCAACACAGAGTATCTTAATCCACACCCATCATTTTAATTTCTCTGCTAATGACTATGCTACTTTGGAACTTCATAACCCTTGAAATTAAATTAAGGCTGCACATGCAATTGAGACCTAAGGTCAATAGTGCAGCTTTCTTTGAATTCAGAAATAGATTTCTAAGGTAGTAACTATTGATTAAATTTATTACTTGATAAACAGCTCCAAAAAATAAAACCTGTTTTATTTGACACAATCATTGTACAAATGCTCATGTTCCTGCTTCGATATAGCAGGGAAATGGCCGTAAGAAAACCAAGTCATTCAAAAGGAAAAAAACCCACTTTTTTACTCTAGTAAAATGGCTCCTCAAATTATTTTGATCTTGCTTTAAGAACTATGGCTGCTGATATTAAAAAGGACATAGAGAAAATGTCACCAACATGCACATCTGGGAAGTTTTTCAGCTCTTTCCTATACATGTTCAGGAGAGTGCAACTAAGTGTCTCAACTGCTGAAAACTGTAAATATTCCTCAAAATAAAATTACTTCAACGCAGCCCTTCTATTGAAATAGATGTTTAGACAGCAATATCACTTTCTCACACTAGTTTTCTACAAACATTTATAGGGAGATACATTTAGAAGTTCCTATTCAAGTGTTAATCAACTGTAAGGGCTACTGTCCTGTCAGTTTGTAACTCTGCAACAGTGGATATGAAATTCAAAGCATTTAGTCTTTTCAAACAAGGTGGCAATAAAGACATCACAAGCATTGTTCAGTTGTATTCTAAAGCTACATGCTAACATGAAAAAAACCTGCTTTTTAAACAAAACAAATACAGAATATTTTGGGTTTCATATCAAGTAATTAATTCTAGACCAAGAAAAACAAAAACATGTTAGTTACTTAAAACTGGTACTGATTTCTTAAGTTAAATCTTATTCTACAGCATTAGTACCTGATGATTAGTCCTTAGGTTATCTATTTGTTTTTTGAATACAGTTGTCCAAAAATCTTTGCAAATGAACTTCATAATATCTAATTCATCCTTGAACCTGGCAGTATCTTTTGTAAACCTAAAAGATAAGTGAGAAATATATCAACAATGAAAGTACACACAGCTTGACCGATTAAACAGAAAAAGAAAATACAAAAAAAAGATGGCACTATGCAACACTATTTTTGAGGCTGATGCAGAAATTCATTTTCCTGCCATTGTACATCATTCCAGCATCACTCTGCATTCATCAATTATTTTAAGAGCACCACAGTGTTCTCTTAATAGCTACAACGTAACAGCAGAATAAATGGTTTTACTTAAGGACGGCTTAATTACAGAAAGATGCAAGGCACTCCATCAGGTTTTTATACAGACATTTAGTTGAAGATAAAGCTCACACCTATACTACTGCTTGGAAGGAATCCTTCAAATATGCAAAAAAGCACTACCATAGGAACAAACATGTGAAACTTGTTTGTGTTTCCCAAAAGGGGACCTCCTTCTCTTGCTTATTTCAGAATTCTCTCCCTTTACCCTCTTTGAGGGTCTTTATTCGGCACTAAAGCACCACTTTGTTCAATGAAAGCCTGACTTCAGAAGCTGAAGTCTCCACATGACCTCTGAAGAGAGCGCTGAAGTTGCACGTGCAGCAAGTCACCGTGCATCCCCGAAGGGCCTGGGGAACCAGGGGCTAAACGAAATCCAGGAGTAGCCAATGATAAAATTGTGCTTAACGAAGAAATCAGAAAGAGGAAGAAATAATGAAACATACCAGGCGCGGGAAACATGCAAAAGTGGGTTTACACGAAGTGCAATAAAAAAGAATTACAAGGATTATAAGTATTAAAAGTAACCAAATACCCTGACTCAGTTTTCAAGATGGGAAGCGCAGGGAAAGTGCATACTCCCGAAGCGCACGGCGGTATTCAAACACGGGCACCCGCAAGAATGAGATGCCAAAAGAGATGCCAGAGCGTATAATAAGAGGAAGCCATCCGCAGCATAGCCGTCTGTCCGCCCAAGGCAGCGAGCTGCTTTCCACCGAGCGGGGGAGCGCTCCTGGCCCCAGCAGACCGGGAAGGAGGCGGCGGGAGCCCTCGCCAGGCACACGCAGGCGAAAACCCCCGAGGACGAGCAGCGCCCGGCGGCCCCAGGAGCAGGAAGCGGAGCGCTGCAAGGGGCCGGGGCCGGGGCTGCGGCAGCGACTCACCTCTCGATCAGCCCCTGCCCGACGCGGAAACCCATGCTCTCCAGCTTGGTGGTGCAACGGCCGTTCTCCTGCAAGACACAAGGCGCCGCCGCCGCTGCTTTACCCCGGCCACTGCCCGGCGGGCCCCGGGGCGGCCCCGGCCCCACTCACTTACCCCTTCGCCCTGCTCGG
>VZZY01002899.1:33241-59864 GCA_013400335.1 Eurystomus gularis
CTGGGGGCGGCTTGCGTGAGGGGCTGGGGGAGCGGACGGTGGGGACCCTCGCAGGCCGCCGCCCCTGCGCCCTTCTCCGGGCCCGTCCCCGCTCTTCTAGCACAGCGCGGGGTGGCTGGTGGGGTCCCGGTCCGGCTGGTTTGCTGGCGGCGCCCAGCCGTTGTAGCGGCGGTCGGAGAGACCCCACCGTGGGGGGTGTGAGGGAATGGTCGTGGCCGCGGGGACCGCTGGCTAGGCGAGCTGCAGCGCCCCGGNAGCGCCCCGGGGAGGCTCCCTGGAGCGGCTCGGGGGCCGGGGCAGTGCCGCTAACAGCGCTCGCTGTCTCTTGCAGGCCCCCTCAGAACAGACTGTTAGCCCTCACAGGCCCTGGTGGAGGTAGAGGGCGCGGGAGCTTACTGCTAAGGTAAGGAGTGGCGGTGGGGCTTCTTCCACCCTTTACCCTGGCATTGGTTTGCTGTCCTTATGCTGGGGTGTTTTATATTTTCCACCTGACCTCGTTGCTCGTTTTTCTGCTGTTTCAGTAAGCAGGCACTAAAGCTGGCCTACAGGGAGGGCACTTGGGGTTTTATGTCATAGCCTGAAATTTATTTAAAGTACCTTTTCCTTCTGAATTATAACAGGCTTAAACTGGTGGTTTTCCGTAACCATTTCAGCCACTAGCCTGAAAAATAAGGGAGAACATCAAAATTAAGGGAGCTGTTATGTGGTATTTGGGACCTTGACACTTTGAAATCGCCCCAAATCAATCTCTCAGTAATTAAGAAACTAGTAGCTTTTCCAGAAAGATTAGAAAAGAGTTGAAGTCAACAGGAATATTAAAATGTGTGTAGGTAAAAACACTAGTGATTTGTTGTGAGTTTTCCTTTTTTTTTATTCAGTACATAATGAACATAATGGGGCTCCTTGTTTGAGTGTAGCTACTCAACTGAGTAAGTGCAGAGATTCAAGTTTAAATTAGTTGGTCCACAAGTAGCCTGTTTAAAGACTTCATTGCGGTAGTAACAGTAAATGATGATAGAACTGAGTAAAATATATTCCTATGTCGTGACTACAAAGCCAAAACCAGTTTGATTGTACAGGCTTAATGTGGACTTGGGGTTAGCCTGACTTGTTCTCAGATCACGAGTGTTTTCTTTTTAGGCGTGGATTCTCGGATAGTGGAGGAGGACCCCCAGCCAAACAGAGGGATCTTGAAGGGGCAAGCAGTAGGTAGGTGGAGAAACTGATGCAGAAAACTTACTTTATCCAAATGAGAATTTCTAACAGTAAATCTCAAATACTTAGACTCAATAGCTGTTAATAACAAATTGCTTTCACTGTTCTTCAGAGATTACATATTCAAGACTTTTGGAAATTTATTTAGATTATAGCATTTGACCGTGGTGACATTTTTTCATACCTTAGAGTAATGCAAAGATTATAGCAGTAATATAAAGATATAACAATACAAAGATTCTTAGAATTTTCTGGTTTACTTGGTGTACAGTCTGCTATATTATATTCTGCTTAATAGCCCAGATTTGTTTCACAGTAGACACAAACTGAATTATGACCAAGATCTCCCATTCAATAAATTGAATGTGTATGGTGTGACAGTAGACTCAGATTTTGAACATTGGGATGAAAATCCATCAGATGTAACTGATGTAAGCTTCCTTCATTCTGTGGGCGCTTACATGCAATGGTAGTTCTTGACTAAAGCAAGGCTTGGTTTTGAATTTTTGAGTAAACGCAAAATGAATCCTGTGAAGTGGCTTTACCCATAGTAAAGTGCTGTGCCACAAAGCTGAGAGTGAAAGCTGAAAATAACTTTTATTTAACACACTGTCTAGTTGTTCTTTGTTAAAGCCTCAATTCATCCAAGGTCTCAGGTCCTAAATGCTCTGCCCTTCCTTACCTGTTGTCTAGGCATTTGGCTAGGTAACTTGAATAGCATTTCCCATCTGAACAATCATACCAACGCTTAGATCTTGAGACATTTAAATCTGTAATTACTCTTTTAGAATACCTTATATGTCCTTGTACCAGTAGCCATATAATTGATTCTGGAAGAAGGAAAGTGCAAACGTTAAAAACAATGAATACATTCCAAAGGCATTCTAAAAAGTCAAATATGGTAGTAATGTGGGCTCTTCTGTTTTATTTTACTGTGCAAGTTGTATTAAACTGTTTTCTCTCACTGATTTATCCCAACAGTACATTCTGTCTGTAAAGTGCTACCTGGAACAGTGGGGAGATTTTTACTGGAAGTGTTGGTTCTTCTGACTGGATATGCTGACTTGTATTTTTCTCATGTTGGAACAGATGCTGTCCAAAATACATGTTCTCTAGTGATCACTAATGCTTTTTCTTCTCAGGCTGGGTGGAGAACGTCGGACAAGAAGAGAATCACGCCAAGAAAGCGACGCAGAGGATGACGATATTAAAAAGGTAATACATGATAAATGGATCTCTGCAGGAAGAAACTTGCTTATCTGGAACATGAACAAAATTGTTTGTTTTCCTTTGCTGCAGCCAGCGTTGCCATCTTCCGTTGTTGCTACCTCCAAAGAGCGAACACGTCGAGACCTTATACAAGATCAAAATATGGATGAGAAAGGAAAACAAAGGTACGGAGAAATTTCTTTTAAGCACTAACATGGTACTTCTGAGTGTTAGCGCAGGAAATAGCTTTAGATTTTAAAAGTACTATACAGATGTTATCAAATATGGTGTTGAAGAGGTACCATAATGGTGTAAAATTGATTTTTAAAATATACTCTCTCAAAGTACTTCACAGCAGTAACAACACATTGTTCACTTCATGCACAGCAGGATCAGGATGTTCTACTTCTCAGGCCACCTACAGGAATAGGTTTGCTAGTGCTATTGTAGCTGGTTGCCTGTAAGTAAGACAGAAATTTATGTACCTTCATTGGTTACTTAACATTTTGGACTGCTACAGCTACCTTGGTACATCATTTCTTTTGTTGGTTCAAGTAGGCTTTTGGGTGTGGGTCCCCCCCCCCCCTTTTTTTTTTTTTTGAACAGTAGTTCCCTTATATTCCTTCTCTCTTATGTCTTTCAGACTATTATGTGTGCAGTCAGACCTTCCTTTTGCCTGTTTCTTCTTAAATTTCTCCTATGTATATCTCCTTTTTCCTATATTTTATTTTGCCTGGGGTAGCTCAAAAAATCCTTGCTGAACTGCAGATCTTTTGGAGGAGGTGTTGGAAAAGCAAATTTGCAAATGTGTCCAACCTCTTGGACTCCATCCACTTCACTCTGCAGCTCATCTGGTTCAATAATAACCCATAGCTCAAATAGAAAAATGAAAGCTGGAGTAAGGACCTATAGAGAGCTGCTCTGATAAGGACCATGGAGCAGTACAGAAAAGATACTTTACATGCTTCTTCTGCAGTTATACCACCACTAACAGACTGCTGCTATTTCCATCACTAGTTTCCAACTGCTTTCCTCACAGAAAGACTTTCAAAATTCTTAGTGGACTTCCTAGAGCTTCAGGCACTAAAAGTGTGTTTCCTCAGAACTGTAGTTTTACTGTTTTACACTTCAGTAGTCTTCTGGAGAGATGAGAAAACCAGTATTCATCTGTGTGGAAAGATCCTCTTTAAGAGGACAGCATCCACTGAACTCTTGATTTTGCTCAGTGTCTTCTGGGATATCATTCTTATACAAGTACACTCGCAATTCTTTATTTGTTCCTGTTTCTGCTCTTTAATATACAAGTACCTTTACCTCTCCATGTCAGGTTTGTGCCACTGTAGTAGAGTGGTACTGAGTGAAGAGAGAAGCATTTCCTTTCATTCTTAATTGGCTACAAGTTCAAGGTGAAGAAGAGAGTCTGCCTCTTGCTGCGTAGGCTTAATTTGGGATTAAATGGAAAGAAAGAAAAGGTGAAATTCAGAAACAAGTCCTTGTTCAGAACAAGGGAATTCCTTGAAGAATTTTACTTATGTTTTCTCAAAAACAACACTTAATTGGATGAGGGCAATTCTAGTTTTATCCTGCAGTGCAGTGTCTCATTGTAGAAGATCATGTCAGGCAAACCGGGACAGATAAGCTTTCACTCCCCTGTGGCTCCATTTCTCCTTAATCCTCTGAGCAGGGTAGGGGGTGTATGTTCTTCAGAAAGCCCAATGACCTTCCAGTTCACCGCCTTATTGATAGCAGACACTGTATTTACTCAACCTTTTCTTCAATACTCTCTGCTTTTGGTTGTTTGGTTTTTTTAGTATTTCCTTAGTGTCATTATTTCTACATGTAAAATGTGCAGGCTTCCTGTTTTCTCAGTGCTAACTGTGCTGTGTTATGGATAAGAGCTGTGTCTTACTCTTAAGCAAAATATGATATGTCACTGTAAATTATATCCTTGACTGTTGGCACAGTCTATGTGTTCTGTCGCTAATGGCCTTGAGTAATACTGAGCCTTTAAAAATAAATGCCTCTGAGGTAGAAAGTTTCTCTGACTGTTGATACAAATAAAAATCTTAGTATTTGAACTGAATCTCACTTTTTTTTTTTTTTAATTCAGGAATCGACGTATATTTGGCTTGTTGATGGGCACTCTTCAAAAATTTAAACAGGAGTCCACAGTTGCTACTGAGAGGGTACTTATTTTTAGTTCTATTAGATTGTAAATAATAAACCGAAATTGTGTGGTTAAGCTGCTTTAAATAGGAATGAAAATTCCCCAGGGGGTAGGTTGCAGGTGCAACAAATTGGTAAGAGCACATGGAGATTTTTATTTGGTTTAATTTAGTGGAATTGGAGTGGGAGGCAGGAAAGGAATTCTTAACAATTTCATGACTTTACAACACTATTTCTGTCCACTACAGAAGTGGAAAGGCAATGTTTTCTTGGTCGGGGTCTTTTTAAATGCTGTACATTTTTAAAACATGTAAACCAAGAAATAGATTATCTTTTTTCTTGTTTACATTATTTGGGCATCATTTCAAAGTAAATGGAATGTAATCGCGTAATTATTTAATAGGCCATAGGCTCCTTCTGTAACAAAATGGTGATTCAGTATTGCTGAAGCAATACCCTGATGTATTCCAGATGTTTAAATTGTAACCAGGTACACAGAAATGTATGGTTGTACTATGCTATCTGAGTACAGTGGTCCCCCTCCCAGTATAGATAACAAGAATTCCAGTTTTTAATAAATGGGTACATTATTGTACTGAAGCGAAGGCTTTGCACAGCTTAGTGGTAATATCAGAAAAACTTGTATATAGGATGGTAGTAACTTTATTCCTAGTGTGCCACTTTAAATTTTGGAGCATATGGTATTTGTTTGCTGTTGCCCTATATGGGTTATTCAGTTAATGCTAATAGCCTTTACATTAAAAACAGGGTTTGAAAGTTCAACTTTTAGCAGTCCCATGGAAGCAGACACTAGGTCATTAAACTTAAAACCTTTTCTGTTTAGTCTTAGCATAGCTGGCTTGCAATGTTGGTATTGATCATGTTGGATTCAGTATTTGGATATCCTGCTATTTTATCTAACTTGTTATGCAGCACATGAGAAAGGGCCAAAGTTCTCTGTTGCCCGCTTGCCATTAGAACAAGAAACTATTGATCAGGATGGTCTAGAAACATGGAGTCTTTGTCTAATTTATAGCAGTATGCATTTGCATAAAGAGACTTTGAGGAGTTACTCTTCTTTGCAACGTTTTTTGAGAGGCATTGTTCTCTTCATACACAAACTTAGTATAAATCAAAGCGGAGGCCTGAGGAGTTTTATGCCACAGCTATTGTGTTGTTCAGGCACTGAATTGTATTTTTGTATTAGACAGTATTGCACAATCTGAGCATATGGCTGTCTGGGACATACAAACACGGCATTTCTGGATTATAGTAATATATCTAATTAGTGATTCATATACTGGAAGTATTTGCAATGTAATTTTGTTTTATTAATCACAAACACTAGTCTGCAACCCTTCATTTGTTGCTGGGGGAGCTGACTTTTTCCTGTCCAAGGGGAATGCCTGAAGCCTATTTCTTTTTTTCTGCCATTGTGGAAAATACAAAATAAAACATGTTGAAGCTTGTATTGAAAAATCAAATCCGAACTGAATGATAGAAAAGCAGATAGAAATCCACAGGGGCCTGTAATTTTATAGTTAGCCCACAAAACATTAGGTACCAGCAAGCAATGATGCTCTTTCCTTCCATCACCTGCCATTTAGGAGATATTTCTCAAAGTGTTTTTAGGAATGCCTTTCGCGGTGTAAATAATTTAAAAATTTAATTGGACCAAACTAGAACACTCCTTTGATTTGAAAAAAAATATTTTTATATACTTCTTCATTTATCTTAGCAAAAGAGACGACAAGAAATTGAGCAAAAACTTGAAGTGCAGGCAGAAGAAGAAAGAAAGCAAGTTGAAAATGAAAGGAGAGAACTGTTTGAAGAAAGACGTGCTAAACAGACAGAGCTGCGGTTACTGGAGCAAAAGGTTGAGCTTGCTCAGTTGGTGAGTTTGTTTTGCTCTTGATCTTTCTCTTACTTAAACTGTTCTTGTGTATCTTAAGGTTATCTTCTTTCGTTTCTCAGCAAGAAGAATGGAATGAACATAACGCTAAAATAATTAAATACATAAGAACGAAGACAAAACCCCACTTATTCTACATACCTGGCAGAATGTGTCCTGCTACACAGAAGTTGATGGAAGAGTCACAGAAAAAGATGAATGGTAAGTGGTCTTCATGATACAAAGGCCACTGTTCTTGCCTCCCTCTGATCTTTGCTGTACAAATTTCTTTTAAGTCTCTCTGCTTAAATACATTAATTTCATGGTTAGGACAAACTACGTTCTTGCATGGGTGTTCATCATACGTGAACATTACTCTTTCAGTGACTTATTTTTATGTTGGGTGTGCTTTGATTCTCATACAAGAAGTCAAAAAAGGTGTATGCCTCATCTCAGAGGTATGTGTTTAAAACAGTCCTTTACATTAACTTTAGTACCCAGATGTACGCCAGTGCAGCAACTTAGTTTTTGAAAAGGCAGATTCTATGGACAGAAGACACAAGGAAATGCGGGTTTTTACAGAGGACTTGAGAATCATTTTCTTGAGCACAGCACTAGAACTTTATGATGATTTTCTTTTTTTTTTTTTTTACCTTAATGTGTGTTCATTTCTGTTTCACAGGATGACTATATTTTTCTTTTGGAAAACAATTTAAAATACTGCGGTTGATGGTAGTCCTACTGTTCTTCTCTATTAAACTGAAAATGTATTGGGTGGTTTTTTTCCTTAAGGAGCTTTTCTTAATGCGTGGGGCTGGGGGATAAGAAGCTCACTCACCTGTCTGAACAGCTTACGTTATTTAAGCTTTCTTAATACCTAACCAGCTTTTTGCTGATTCTTACTGTCTTTTGTTTACCGTAGGAAGTATAACCTTGTTAATATATAAATACCAGGAAATAAAGGTATTCTTTTGATACACTGTTGGTTAGATTGGTTTTAATGAAGTAAAAAATTTTTTGTTAGCTTAGATTTAGGGCTTTACTGTTGGGATACTTAGCTGAGCTGACTATCCCCTCTGCTTTGTTTTCTTATGGTAACTAGCAGTCTTTCTCATTATGCATGAATGGCTTGCTACTTCAGAATGAATAAGAATGCAGTACTGATAAGTGTAAACAATATGATCACCTGTTGGCTCATAGGTAAGGGCAAAATGGACTTCAGTGTCTGTAGATTAGATTATCTGAAACTATTTATGTATTTATTTCCTAGCACTCTTTGAAAGCAGGCGAAATGAATTTGCAGAGCAGATTAACAAAATGGAGGCCAGGCCCAGAAGACAATCTGTGAAGGAAAAAGAACAGCAGGAGGTGCAGAATGAAGAAAAGAAGGAAGAACAGAACAAGGAGCAGGAAGAGGGTAAGGTGGCTCAGCAGGTGGAAGAGTTGGAGACAGGTAATCAGCACAATGATGTAGAAATGGAGGAGCTAGGGGAGGAAAAGGGAAAAATAGGTTCAGGGCATAGTGATGCAGAGAAAGAACAGGAAGAGGATGAACAGAAACATGAAATGGAGATTAAAGTAGAAGAGACTGCTGAGGTGAGGGAGAATGACAAGCAACAGGATGGTCAGCCTGAAGAGGTCACAGTTGTAAGAGAGGAAAGCGAGAACATTCAGCCAGTGGATAATGAGCAGGATGTGGCTGAAATGAATGAGGCAGATAGTGTAGAACCTGTAGAAAATGAAAATGGCAAAGAAGGGGAACTAGAAACAGAGTGTGATGCTCAGCCAGGAAAAGTGTGTAATCTTCTTTCTCCCAAGAAGGAGAAGGGTATCAAAGCAGAAATTGAAGCTGAACCTGAAGAAAAACAGGAGATGGCACCAGAAGCTCAACTAGAACCTGTGGCTGAGGCTCTCTCTCAGCCCCAGTCTGTGCCACTGCCACAGTCACCTCGGTTGTCCCACTCCACTCAGGATACAGAGTCCCAGGCAGACAAAGATGAAAATGCTCTGGTGCCTGTAAAGGTGGTTGAGGCACAGACAGAGCAGAGTCAGGCACCAAGTGTAGAAATTAAGAGTAAGACTAGGAGTAGGAGCAGGGGTAGGGCAGGCAACAAAACTGGTAAGAGTCATAGCCGTAGTAGCAGCAGCAGTAGTAGCAGTAGTACTTCAAGCAGTACTACTACTGGAAGTAGTTCCAGCACTGGCACCAGTAGCAGTCGGAGTACTTCCACCAGCAGCAGCACTACAAGTGGAAGTACAAGCAGGGACAGTAGCAGCAGTAGCTCTAGCAGCAGTGAAAGTAGAAGTCGAAGCCGAGGAAGAGGGCACAACAGAGATAGAAAACGCAGAAGGAGCACAGACAGGAAGCGAAGGGATGCTTCAGGAGTAGATAGAAGTCACAAATCCTCAAAAGGTGGGAGCAGAGATACAAAAAGCTCAAAGGATAAAAGTTCAAGATCTGACAGAAAGAGGTCTATATCAGAAAGTAGTCGATCAGGCAAGAGAACTTCACGGAGTGAAAGAGACCGTAAATCAGACAGGAAAGACAAAAGGCGTTAACAGAAGATACCAGGCTTCCTTAGCCTAATCTTTGCAGCAGAAGATGATTTGAGTGAAAGGATTCCTTGTAAGGAGGAGGAGAAGGCTGCCTTAAGAATTGCATGCTGTAAAAAATCTTTTGGAAAAATGCAGACTGTTTACCAGGCATTCTTGTACTTTTTACATAATTTTGTAAAAGGTTACTTACCAAAATTATGTGAAGTTCCTGAAAATGTAAAAATAAAAGATTAACACTCCTTTGCATCTTTTTTAAATATCCTGTACTCATTAAGATCCTCTGTATATTTTAATAGGTAAACCTTTAGGTAGATGTGGTCACTTCTGTATCATACACTTTTTTTTGTAGAAATAAATGTGCATTTTAAATAAATTGTTTGAGATGTCCTGTTGACAATTAAATTCCCCTTTTAGATCGTATGTAGGGAGGCAGTGTTGCAGGAAACATGGAATTTTTGCTTTTCCCCTCTATTCCTTGCAAGCATGGGAATCATAAGACCCAGTAAAGGAAGTAATCTCTCCAGTGCTGGGTAGGAAGGGAAAGTAATTGATTTGGATCTGTACTTTTTGGTTTATTCTGTAAGCACAAGTTCTTACTTTAATTCTATCTTCCAGTTTTATAAAACTTTTCCTATTCATAGGCAAGCAATGATTAAATGGGAATGTTAACACTGGCCAAGATAGCTCAAGTCAGTCTGGAATACAACACTTATCTGCCTTCTGCAGGTGCTTTGCTAGTATTTACATCTATGTTCTGGAGAGAGTTAATCTGTTTAATTAAGTTCCTTGCTTTGATGGCTAGTGGAGGAAAGATTTCAGCTTGCTTCTCAATCAGGCTTCTTTTTACTTTAGCTGCAAACTTATCTTTGATCCCTTCATACCAGTAGGAATAATGATATTGCAGTGTTGGAGTTACCTGGGACTACCTAATACTAATGTTGTGCGCGTGCAAGAATGCTTTCTGAATGTATTGAATACATCTTAAAGTGGTATGGTGTTATCTATGAAGGTGAATACTGTTTTTATATAATTTTGTATGGAAAACAATAACATCTCTTGCTCTGTTCTGTACATGTGCAAATAAATGTGGCTTTGTAGATGACTCGATGCGTATGATTGATGTTTTCTATAATACATTTAAAGCATGATTCATAATTGCAAGTGACTGTATCTTAAAAGCTCTACATCCAAAATTGCTCTTATGGGCTTTAATTAGTGCCTATTAACCGAATATGAAACACTGCTATGATCCGTGTTGTCTTGGCAGGAAGAGAATTCTCAGATCTCATATGCCAGATTGCAGACCAGGAAGTCCTAGCGAGATTTTGGAATGGAAATGACATGTAAGCATATTTATTGTACGAAATGCCATAGGTACCCCCTTTGGTTTTTGTTTTTTGTTTGTTTTTAACATAGAGCAGACTTGGTTTGGGAAGATGTTGATTTTTGGAGTAGTGACAGACCTCTATATTCTAAAGTGCTGAACTTCCTGGCTTAAACAAATGTCTAGCAGGGGATGAATTGGAGTGTTTTCAGCACAGGTAGACAGGGGGAAATCTCAGGCTTCCCCATTCTCAACAAGCTTAGTATTTTATTCTAATTCTTCAGTCCATTTGCTGGATATTTCCAGTCAATATCCCATCTGCCCCTTCTTCTGTACAACCGAGAATAATTTTTAGTTCTTGTCAATAGTCTCCAACCATATTTCCTTCAGAGGAATGTGGGGGTTTAATGTGCCTTCTTTTTGAAGGACAAGCAAAAGTTAAAAGGCCTTATTGAAGATGTTAAACACAGAAGTTTATTATGAGGAACAAACTTTTATACTGGGTAGTTGAGTAAATGTTAACTGGTTTGCATGTTTCAACTAACTTCACATTTCAAACTGCCTTTGGAAGCCAATTTAATTTTGTCAATTATATTTTTTCCTAACTGAGAGTTTTTAAGGTTTTTTTTATTTTGAGCTTGAGTGATTTGCTACTGTAGTATATTTACTGTACAGGTTTTAAAGGCTGATACTGTAGTCATGCAAAGCTAGAGAAGTAAGTTGCTAGTCAGAAGCCACTGTTTCAGAGGAGCACACTAACAGGGTTTCTAAAAACAATGTGGTGGGTCCTGATAACTGAACTAAGGAATGCATTGATTGCATTGTTTCAGGTCATATTACAGGCAGCAATGTATTTTTGACATGGTAAAAAGATAGAGGAGATTTGTTGCCGAGTACAAAGCTGTTGGTGTGTTGTGATGTATTTGATAATGTTTGTTAGAAGAACCTTACTGCCATGGTTGAACCATGCCCGTAGCATCTCAATGCAATGTAAACATCAGTGTGTGGTAACTTTGTAAGAATTAAATTTTCTAAGAGTTAAATATTCCAACCAATGTTCCACTATAGAAATAGTATAAGATAGTAGTATGACATTTGTACAATAATACATAAAAACCTTTATAAAGCAGCAGTATTTTTAGTAACTGTTACATTGGTTTTCAAGGTCCCATCCTCCTGTCCTGAAATAATTTCAGAGCTGTGGGTGGGGCTGAGACCATGGGTGCATTTTCCTTCCTCTGTTCCCAGGCTACTGTTTCAAGTAGCTGACAATTTCAAGACTGAATTTGTTGCAAGTTTGGGGTTTCTGAGAATTAATCACTGAAGTAATGTGGAAAAAGGAATGACAGAAAAGGGAAAAACTAAGAATGAAATAGAGATGCTTTATGTGAGTGGGCAACATACTGTGTATGCTCTATGTCTTATATGTGGAATGCTTCCCTCAGATTGTCCTTCCTAGCTTTAAGTGTAACTTTAGAAGGTAGCTGTTGGGGTTTTTTAGTCGTTATACTACGCACTGACTCTATACCATTTACTTGTTGCCTTTTTCTTCAGTTCTGATGTACAGATAAACTGGAAGGCTCCAAGAATGTGTTTTTTTTCCATGATTCTCCACTCAGAGTCCTTGTTAGAGTAGATTTTACACAGACTGTTCATTAATTATAAGCTGAAACATGACTTTGCATAAAAGGTACACCTCTTCAAATGCCTGCTCCTTAGGGTGATGCCTTTGTGCTTAGAACAGCTTTGTTGTATGTATTCAAAGGAAACCTGAACATCATTTTTCTGCTGCAAGTAGGTATTAATAAACCAAACACCCCCCTCCAGTAAAATTAATTTCCAAAAACGGTAAATTTGCAAATAGATTTCTAGACCGTCTTTTGTTTATCAATAAAGTAATGGTCTTGTGGTGAGGTCCCTGTTACAATTTTGAGATTCATGTTTAGCTGCTGATTTGTAGCAATTACTGTGGTACAACAGGACAAACCTATTCCCTTTATGCATGTCACAGGTCTTTAAAATGAGTTTCCCTGCTCAGAGAAGTATTTCTCCGAGACTACGTGTAGGGGAGTGATCAAATGCTGTGGCAATGACGCATGAATAATATACAGAGATCCGTGGTTTGGAAGAGATAATTTTGTTCTTTAGGGCTTTCTCCCCCCCACCCCCCATCTCAGTTTTGTATCAAACCTGTGTTTTAACACAAACCTTGTTCGGGCAGTTGTTGTTTGCCAGTAGTGTTCTATCATATGGCAAAATGTGAGGCATCCCAAGCTCAGAAATGTATTATCAAGATTCAAAGTAATAGAAGTCACAAGTTCCAAGATTTTCTAGAAATGCACTGTTAGTTGTCATGCTTATAGCCATGTTTGTAATAGGGACACAATAATGGTTTTTTCATGCTATTTATGCTGGCTAAAAATGTTGGTTTAAATCTGGGTGCTGAGTGACTGTTATCTGTTTAATTTGTCTAACTGGAAGAGTTAATTAGTGTTCCTCTTGAGTTGTTAATTTTTAAAAGATTCTTGTTTTTAAAAAAGTCTTTCTGACCTTACATTTGATTTAATGTATTAGTTGATCTGTATTTTCACCCAGCTGTCCTAAGTCAAGAGAACTGTACTTTAAAAGTCTTTTTGCCATGGACTAAATTATTCCATGTATTAGTGCAATATTCTACACAGTTAAACCCTATATTCTGTATGGAGCCTTTTGGTGCTATCATAAGAATATAACCAAAGCTGTATACTCTGATGTTACTGTAAAACAGATGTTGACTTTAATGTACTTAGGAAAACTTTTACCAACTCACGATTTGCTTCGGGATCTTTATTGTTAATGCAGATCCTGAATAGTCTAGGAAATGCAACTTCTTTTACCTCTGCAGAGCCATGTCTTAAAAGACCCATCCAGTGTGTCATGCTACTCAGTCTACTTAAGTTACGCCATAAATTCTGAGTTGATCCTTCTGAGACTTTTATCATAAGGGATCTCTGTATTTCTAGCTTGGTAGTTAGTTACTATGATGTCACAGCAAATAAAAACTTAATAGTTTCACCCTTATGAAAGCTATTGGAAATAGACCTTACTTCTTCATTAGCATTGTTTGGTCTTTGGATGCATAAGGGTACTGTCATTTGTTGCCTCAGTTCTGCAGAACAGAAACTAACTGAAGTATTGGTCTACCTACTATAAAGCTTTCACCTTTGTCCTCTGGAAGCCAGCTATTATAAACTCCATGAATCTTTATCTTTGACTCTAGTTCAAAGGTGATTAGAATTCATGCTTGTATAACATCTGCACGTATAGAACTTACACTCAGAAGAAAATAATATTTGCTATAAATATGATCTGTTACTGAAGTTACTAGAGGAACAAATACATGGAATAGCTATCAGAGCAGTGCTCATCAGCCTTTAACAGCTTCAGAGCTAGAAGAATGCTTGTTGCGGCTGAGCTACACAATGAGCAGTGCCCAGAATGAGAATTGCAGATATAAACAGAGTAGCCATGGTGAGCTGCAACATTTCATCTCCATATAAAGACTTGAGAATTAGTTTGGGTATCTGTATAAAATTGAAATCAGAGCCATTTTCAGAGCTATTTTGTCAAATATTTGTGCAACATGCAGATCTCGAGGTGTGGGTCTGATAGTTTGTTCTCCCGCACAAACCTGCTGAAATACATAATTTTAGGTGTCAGAATACCTGGCTTTCCATTTCTAGGTGAATCAGTTCCATATTATCAGGGTCAAAAAGAGACTGTTAACCTTTCTAGGCCCATTACTGGTTTATGTCCCATGTTCAGTGTGCAACATTATGTGCAACTCTTCTGACCAGTTGCTAATCTTGGTGGGAGAATGTTGTCCTTTTTTTTTTTTTTTTTGTGCAACACTTACTATATAGAGTCCTCCCAGTATAAATTTCTTGTATATTCCTTCTCACTGATCTGTCCTAATCAATCCTAAGGGAACGAAGAAAGAAAAAGCCCATCCTACTTTTCTGCTTACCAGGTTTCTTTGCATTTGTCATGTTTTAGCTGCTTGGTATTCCATTTCTCCCTTTTCACCTCCTACAGATAAACCTAAAGGATCCCAGGGAAGGTCCCAAACCATTGAACCTCTAAGCAACACAAGATCTAGGGGAGTGATGGAGAGAATGCTGATGCTGGGGATGGGGCTGCATCAAAGCTAGTTAGGAGAGGTGGGGGTGATCTACAGGGTATTTTCCCTGGTGCACAGGACAGCTCTCCGATGGATTACCTCACAGCAGAGGCAGCTGGTGTGCTGGGTCATAGGACAGGCCTGTCTGACTACCAGGTCATGTGGCAAAGGAAGGGGCCAAAGTGTTAGATTGCAACTGGAGGACGTGCTGTCGCCTGTGATTTTGTTTGCAGGGCACTGCTGGTTAACGTAACCCTGGCTCACTTTGTGCCCTCTCTCCCACCCTCCAGTAGATGATCTGTTCACTGGCTCAGTAGATCAGGCTAAGCACCAATGTCTGGCAGGTTTGAGTTGTGGAGCAGGAGGGAGAGGGAATGTGCTGCAAATAGGATACAGCTCAGGTTCATGGAAAGAAAGCAGAGCAAATTCTGTGTGAGTCATGCTCAGGACCGAAGGAAGGGTAGGCCTGCTAGGAAGCATATGACTGCAAATATTATCAGGTTGGGAAGGAACACAGATTCTTGGGGTGCTATGAAGAAGAGGTGGAGAGAAGAGGCTACCTCATGCAGGAGAGTGGGAAAGGAGAGGTGAAGCCCTTTTTGTAGGTAGATTAGACAAACCTACCTACATGGTGTTTAGGTGACAAAGGACAACAATGTGAAGCCTTGAAGCAAAGCTTACTTCTAACACAATCTCTCTACAAGACTTCATTTATGGCACAACTTCATACCTATATAATCAGTATACAACTCCCTGCATAAATACTACTTTAAAGCACAACCTTTATTTGAGAAAACGTTATTTATAACTCCATATTGGATAACAGGTTGCTATGAAACAGAAAATATTCCCTAAAAAGCAGGACAATCATCTGCTTAGCTTTGGTATATTGCTCTGTGACATATGACACAGAGATACCATATGGATTTTCTAGTTGTCTCAAGAGCATGACAACTGCCAAGCAGCTTTAAAAGACTTTGGAATTGAGTAAGTATTCCCGAAGCTAATGGACTACTTAGCACCTAGTGCCTGAGAAAACTCCAGAAGGAAATGTGGAAAAAACTTCTGAGTTCCCAATGATCACCTATAAATCTAAAACATCAGTGCACACAAAATACAACTTACTAACAAAAAAAAAGCTAGAAAATTGTCAGTAGCTATATTAGCAATCATGAAAATCAATAGAAGCATAAAATTGATGGTGCACCTTAAAATCAGATGAAAGGTGTATGTTAAAAATGCATTCATAATCCAGAAAAAATCCTAATACCACTCTTGTTGAATTTCCCCTGACGCAATCTTTCACAGACTCAGTACAAAAGAACTTATCTGATAGAGGCTACGTTCTGATGTGACCAGAACTAGTTTCTTTGTATTCAAAACATCAGTCTAGCTATCAGAACATAGTTAATTATTAAACGTATGTGTATAATCAGGACACCTGACTTTGCAGATTGTTGGCAGGTTAGCATAGTGTACTGTTTAAGCAGATGAGAGAAGGAAACAGGATTATAAATTTACTTGCAATGTTAGGCTAAGAAAAATAATGTAGAATATTCTTGCTAACCGCTCATCGATGCCGTTTCCACAGTTTCAGTGCATTCTAGATTTAATTTAAAATGACAGGGATATTGGATCAGAGAATTTTGCTGTTAGGAATTTCATTTTTAACAAGCCTACAGAGTACAAAGGTACTTTCAGAATGGAAGAAGTGTGGTGATCGGGAATGTGAGAGTAAGTAAAATCTTGTTTGTTTCTTTGCTTTTTCAAAAGGAGTCTGTGGTGTACATGCAACTATTATGAACCCTAATGTTGAAATTAGGAATGAAACAGACTGAAAATGAGTAGCTATAGAAGAGGTTTGTTGTCAATATACTAAGTTTATGAGCAAAGGTTATTAAGCAAGGGCTTAAACTTTCCCAAGAAAAAGATAAAAAAATACTTGCTGGATTGCATTGTGTAAGTATATAAAGATCAAAGTTCAGTAAAAATACTCTTGAATAGCTGGTTTTTCCTCAGGTTTCCTTAAAACAGGCAGTATAAAGCATCTGTAAAGTAGTTTTAACCCATTCTTTACAGGTACAAAAGTAAGTTTAAAAAACCCAAAATGGTGGGCTATAAACTGAGAAAGAAGACCCTGAATTTCGATGTTTATAGCACCTAAACAGCCCATTCACAGCCCATTCTGCACAATGCTTTTTTTTTTCTACTGTAAGCAAACTGACTTGGGTTTTTTATAATCCTTCTTTAAAAAGACCCTTTTAATATATCCTCTGTACTTATTTTTTCTTCTTTAACATGAAGTAAGAGCAGTAACTATTATGGAGTTTCTGGGGAGTAAACAGCTCTGCAGGAGGCAGAGCTACTGAATCACAAGTGGGCAGTGACAAATAATGCCCTGTTTATTATCCATTGATGAACACTGTGAAATCTGACGTTATTTGGCTGATCAGACTGATCCCCGCTTCTCTACAACCTCCTTTCAGGTAGTTGTAAAGAGTGAGAAGGTCTCCCCTGAGCCTCCTTTTCTCTAGGCTAAACAACCCCAGTTCTCTCAGATGCTCCTCGTTAAGACACGCTCTAGACCCTTCACCAGCCTTGTTGCCCTTCTTTGGACACACTCTAGTGCCTCGATGTCCTTCTTGTGCGGAGGAGCAAAGATGTCTGTCTTTGTGCAACAGCACATGGAATGACCTCCAAACCAACCAGAGCACGGAGAGAGAGCTGGAGACAAAGAGAATTTAAAGTCATTCAAACTGAAATGGAAGCCTTGGTTCTGACAATGTGTTTAAACACAAGATGGCTTGTTTTTTTCATAAGATAAATGTATTCAAAATAGAGGACAAAATCCCTGAAATAATTACTAGGTTTAACTTAGAATTTCTAAAGCATACAATTATAAATATGACCGGGAAATAATTTTAAGCTGTTTAGATCTGGCATTAGTAGTTGGAATTACTAATTCTCCACACAGGTTTCAGTGTTGAAGGCTTGGCTGAACAAGGACTAGAACATGCCTAGATAGGACGAGAGCTTTTTTCCTTGGTGTCTGCTAAGAAAGAAAATAGGATAGGGCTGCTTTTTGCATTAGTTGCTTTCCACTTGACATAAATGGATTAGTGTCATAACAAAGCACATACTGATGTATTAAAAAGCATTTTAATGTATTTATATGTATCAGACTTTTTCAGTAACCTATCAGACTTCAGACGAAATGGCTGCTATACTTATTTCTTTCTTTCTACACACAATTCCAGCGGCAATGAGCAGAGTTCAAGCCACTACAGACTACTTAGGGCCTGATTGCCGATATCTTAACTTCAAAACAGGGGAAGAGATAATGGTATACTCCAAACTTTCAAGGAAAAATGAAAACTTGTGGACAGGAAGTGTAAGTACTTCAATCTGAAAGACTTTCCTTATAAATAATTTAGATAGTATAATAATAGCATAACAACTGCAGTCTGCTTGTTTTCTAGGGATCTTCCATCTCTCTTGTAATACTAATCAGTCATGGATCAATATAGTATTTGGGAGATGGGTCATTGATATTATCTTTATAGAGAGAGAGAGAAAATAAAATCTTGGTAAAGATCACTTGCGGAGAAACAAAGAATCAGAATCCAAAGAGCAAAATCCAAGTTTTCTGTTTCCTTCATCTAATCATTTGGCTATAATGATTTCATCTGGTTCCCTTAAAAGCATTCAGGTCTATCAGGTTAGGTACCTACCCACAGGTCTGTGGGCAAGGTGGTTTTCCAGCTGCTTAATCAGCAATCCAGTATTAGGGCCTTACTTCACAGTTCAGTGCTCAAGCAAAGTTCCCAGAGAAGTTATCACACAGATTTAATGTTTTGGAATGATTGACAATGTAGTTAGAACAGCCATGTAGTTACGTTATAGCTAAGAAGGAATAGATGCATTTATCCAAATCCCACTGCTTGTAAAACTGTGTAAGTCCGTCAAAACCAGAAGATATTGGTAAACTTTTTTTTTTTTAAATGATCTGCCACGTTTATTGTTTAACAGTGAAATTCTGTCTTCCTTTTTTTTATCTGAGGGTATCTTTGTGGGTACCTCACCCTTCCTTGCTTTCCAAGATGTATTCCTCCATTAAAGGCTACATGCATTGAATGATTTGATGTAAAGCTAGTGGTGGGATTCTTGATCAGACTGGCCCTTACTTGATTCTTCTGGGTATTATCATCAACTCATTTTCTGGAGGGTTGCCATCTTCATTGCCATTTTCTCTTCAGCCACACCTAGTCTCGTACCTGAATTTCATATCCTGCTTTTCTTGTAACTTATTGTAGGTCATTAGTTTTTAAGGTATTATTTTTCTCCCACTTGAGTCAATGGGAAATCTTCAGCTGATTTTAGTAGGAGCTTGCTGAGCCCATCTGTGCACACACTGTCTTCAGCTGAAGCAGTGTTAAGGCCACTGGTTTGGTTCTGCACAAACACATTCATAAAAATAATACAGAAAGTAACAGTATGGAGTAATATACTTCCCCTTGGTTGCTGAAATAGCAAATGGAATAATAAACAAATCTTTTGACCAAACAAAATAAAGGGCATAGGAGGGAGTCCTACAAACTTATTATTTGTTTATTCATGTTTTCCTAGCATATATGCAAGCACCTACATACAGATTACTGAAGTTTAAATGCTCTCATTCCTTTTTTATTTTTTACAGAAAGGAAAGGATTTTGGGTATTTCCCAAAAGATGCTGTGAAGGTTGAGGAAGTTTTTATTTCAGAAGAAGTTGAAGTGCTCACTAAGGTAAACCAACAGCACCAGGTTTTCCAATATAGTTCACTTAACTAGGGCAATTGAAAATCTAATGTCCAGTTAGAAATTCAAGTGTCTATGTGTATTTTATTTCAGGTAATTCAAAATATGTTATTTTCATTATTGTCCTCTAAATTTTTATCTAATAAATGATATAGAACCCTTAGAATACTATAACTACTTAGTCCTTTGTGTAAGGTTACATACACACATAACTACACAGAAAGAGAATAAAGATATACTGCTGTGCTACAGAGTACTGTAGAAAACATTTTAAAAGTTAATATTGTTCCTTTAGGAAGCTGATTTCCTTTGTCTTCATGGAGATAAGTACACTTTTGAAAATGAAGATAGCACATTACATGATCATAACAAAGAAAGTGAATATTCATCCTCTGATGCAGAATCAAAGCTGCATGAAAATGAACTCTTCAAACTTACAGGAGATTCTGTGCAAAAGGAAGAAAGAGTTGAATCAGTTTCTGAAAAGGATTCCAAGGAATCTCACACTCCCGAGAAGTCTGCAAGTGAAAAGCTGATGGAAAAAAATGAAAGAAAAGATGATACTGAAGAGCCACAAATGCAAAACAGCCTCCCACTAGAACCCGTTTCACCTCAATCTAGTTGGATTGTGGGATGGTTCACCACAGGAACTAAAAATGATGAAGAGCCCTTGCAAGCCGTGACAGAATCTTTAGAAGAAAATACATTTCGAGGCAGAAAAATAGTGGTAACTGCGGAAAATGACTTACAGGAGCCAAATGATAAGGAGGAACAAGAACCTCCAGCATCTGTTTGGTTTCAAGGTGGACTGACAGACTTCCTGTATTTTGGTGAGGAGAATGTGGATGTTGGTTTGGCATCAAACAATGACCCACAAATCCATGATGTTTCTGATGTGCCTGGACGTTCCAGTAATGAACAGGAAATAGCAGTCACAGAGTTACTGACAGAAGAAGAGAGTGAAAGCCAAGAATCCAAATCAAATTGGTTTAATTTGGGTTTAAGTAATGTTCTAAATTTCGGCCACGCTGAGAAAGATACAGTTGCTATGGAAGACCAGCAAAGCAGAGACACAGAGGACGAAGCAAGTAAGAACGAAGAAGTACAGACTTCAGACCAGAAAGAATCACACATGGACAAAGAAACAAAGGAGATAGTTAAAGCAGTGACAGAGGAAGAAGATGAAGAGAATTATGCACAAGAAATAATAGATTCAGACAGTAACATGCCAAATCCTGGGGAGATATTAGCAAGTTTGGGTACCCTTAATGACACCAAAAGCACCTCAAACAGCACAGAATCATCTTTTGATATATTAACAGGTGACAAAGAGAAGCCAGTTGAACCTTACAGCTCAGAACAAGACTTGGTATCAGAAATCCAACTGCTGGAAAATACTGAAGCTAACCACAGAAATCAGGAGTCAGAAAGCAAGCATGACCAGTCAGGTTGGTATACAAGTATCTATAATAGCTTATTGATTATAGTATGGTCACATATGATAATCAACAGGGACATGAATCAATTGCATCAGATCAGACTTCATTTTCTTCTAGCTCACCTCAGAATTGTGATCCCTCAGACACAAAAAAATATAGAAGAAAAGCCTGACATAGCTGAAAAACAGAGGCCTTTCTTCTTTTTTAGTCATTTTGCAGACATGCTGAAGTTTGAGTTCAACAGCCAAAGAAGAACAAGTGCAGAGTTTGCAAGATGATGTGTCTTTTAGTGAAGAAAGCCCTCAGACTAAAAATAATGATGAAATATTACAAGGAAATAGCAACAAAGCAATGAAAGTACAGGTAAATCAGAGAGTTAGTGAGGAGCTGTCTGACAAAGATGAGGGTGCAACCCCAGAGAGTAATCTGTTCTCCTCACTAGCTGTGCAAAATAATGAATGCAGTAATGAAAAAGCAAAACATTTTGTCAAATTAGTTAGTGATAGTGATGCTCCACAAATTCTACCTGTGGAAACACTAGTACAACCTAAAGTATCCCGAAACAATATGTACCCTTGTTTAGTTATTCCAGGACTGAAGAACATGTTTCTAAGAGTAGTGAAAGTCAGGAGAACACCAATATTAAAGGTTATTATAATGACTCTATCTCCAAAGATTCACTCTCCAAAGTTACATTTACCTTCAAAATTATATTTGGAAAATACAGTGGAAATTGGAAATCATCTGCAGGGAAAAGAAAAAATTGAAACAGTTGCAACAGTGCAAAAAGACTAAATTAACCAGAATACTTGCGTTCAAGAATCTGCAAACTCAGAAAATGGATTGCCAAGTTATGAGGAACTACCAGGAACTGCAAATAATCACTTGAGCATCAAGAAGACCCTATGTGACAGTGAACTGAGTCTTGTTCTGGAAACATCTGAGAAAGGCAAACCAGTTGAATGCTGTGATAAAGAACAAAACTCATCATTGAAAAGCTAGTTCAAAATGGAGAGAAAACTCACAAACCAGAGAATAAAAATGACCCACTGAGCTTTTATGAAAACAACATCAAATATTTCCGTCAGGCCATTTTTAATGATGAACAGTATCAGAAATCACAGGAGTCCTAGGAACTGACCCCAGACCAGCCTTTCTCTCTAACCCCTCATCTAGTGGGCTTCAGTTTAACAGGTACCAAAACTTCCAGAGAAATTGGCCACTTGGAAGCCATAGAGTTTCAGAATGGAAGGTAAAAACTGCTAGCTGAGAAGAACTAATCTTCCCTAATGAAAAAAAGGCCTCAGTATAAGTCTTGGTAAAATACTATGGGGAAAAGAAACTGAAGGCACCTCAAATCAGAAGGTTAAATGTAATGAATAAGATAACACTAATGTGGATACCTCCAAAGAGAATGATTTTTCTCTTCAGCTGGCAGTGCCAAGTAACAACAACAAAAACAAACAAAAAAAGACCCCAACAAAATCTACCAGATTAGTAAAAGACAGGATCTTGCTGATAGCTTGTCAGGAGAGAAGCTACAAACTGAACAACATAGAAAGATTCATGTTCCCAACATGAGCTTCTGGTACCAGAGAATGGGTTAGAGGACAGTCTCAATCCAGATTTTAGAAAGAAAATATAAAAATCACATGTGATAGTGTAAAAGAAGAGATTATTCTCTATCATCAGATTTTGGCCCATCAGTTCAAGATGTTACGACAGTGCAAGATACAAAAACACAGAAAATGAATCTGAGTTTTGGAAGGCATCATCGAACGTTACTTCAAAAGGCCCAGTAATACCAAAGTCTTTAGCTGCATCCAAGGCCAAAAAACAATGTATGAAGAAAATTTATTGACAATAAAAGCAACAGAGCAGTCCCATGATATCAGTCTGACTGAATGTGAACTTTTACCCTAGAAGGCCTCTAAAAAAGAGGACAATTTTAAAGAAAAAAAAAAAGGTATTATAGCTAGTTTATCCTAAAACCTTCAAACTAGAAAGCCAGACTGCTATTAAAACAAACAAAAAAAAAACCCAAACCAGATTAATTAAATCCTGGCAACCCGGGATTGCTCAGAAAGCTAGCTAATAAAGCATATGTTGAAGAAGAAGATACTGTTGTAACTGAAAGGATGGATAATAGCGAAAAATTAATTGCTGCAACTAAAATAGATAGGAGAGGGAAAAAAAGAATCTGAAAATCAGAGACAGTCAAAGTCCAGAAATATAAATAAAAAAAATTACATTTTAACAGAGTTCCAGGTAGTATTTTTACCAGACCATCATGGGCAAATGTATTTGGTAAAACTAACAATTAAGCCTGTAGAAAAAAGTCTGAGGATACATGTTTCATAAAAAAAAACCAAACAACACATTAAAATAGGGATGATACTAGGACTAGTAGAATTAAATACTGTGCAGAAGAATGAGATGGAGCTAAGAGAGGAGGAATCTGAACAAGAAACAGATACTACAAAATCTGTAAAAGGTGCAGAAAACCAATCAATTTAGAAATCCTTCAAGATAAATCTGAGGAAGGATGGCTTGGCATTCTGGAAAAAAATAATGCTGCAGAATCCAGCAAAAACAAGGAAACTGACAAAATCATAGCAGGAGAGACAAGAGTCCATGTCCCAAAACCCAAGCAAAACCAGGCAAATACTGTATGATGAACACTCAGATTTACCAAACCTACTGCTTACATTCCAACAATTTTATTTAAAGCTAAAACAGGCTGTTAAGCAACCCTTAGAGCATCTCTATGAGGGAAGCAAACCAATCCCGTTGCATCAGCGATTTGAAAAGATTCATCATGAAATCACAGCATACTCATGTAAAGACAATGGCAGAGGAAACAAATTATTGTCTGCTCAAAACAGGCACAAATTCGACACTGGGCAGGAAAAATGTATGGAAAAAAGGAACATTCTTCTGGAGTGCCCAGAGCTTTTGTCTGCTGTAACAATTAACTGTGCAGCCCAAACTGTTGCTAAAGGTATCAGAAAAATGCATCACTAACAGTAATTTAGCAAGAACAAAATATGCTTTGTTTGAGCAAAAAAATACAACAGACACAATGCTGTTTCCTTCTGGTGATTTAAAATCAAGAGGTAGCAAGCCTAATTCCGAGTAGTTAATGACTGATTCATGATATTTTGAGGATCTGATAATACAGATGGGAGTTAATATAATGGTAACAGTTTAAGAGCCAGTTACTCTTCCTGACCTTCGACTATTGGACTACTTGTGATGGGTGTCTTTGGCCAGTGATGGCTTGAAGCATAGAATCAAAAATTAATCAGTTTGTGGTTTTGGTTTTGTTTTTTCTACATGGGTAAGCAAGGTGTGGGTTTTTTTGAAAGCAGTATTTTATTGACTTCAGGAAATTTACACAAGTCACTGAAACTGCAGCAGCCCAGTGCCTGCAGTTGTACTTCTGAGTTAACATGCCTCTGGTTTCTTGTATTTTGCAGTGAAGTTTGTTATCTTGGGGGAAGTTGTTAAAGATTAACATCTTTAATCCTATATGGCATTTTTAATTGTTCTTTTTGTAAAGCTTTCCCCACTTTTATTTGGATATCATATAATAAAAAGACCTACTAATCATGAACAAGGAATCTATAGGCTAACTATCAAAACCAAGCATATTTTTTCCTGAACATTGATTTTAGCAACTTTACTACAACACCAGTTTTGCTTAAAGCTTTATCTTCCAAACCCTGTTCTGAGACCATTATTTGAACAGATATTACTGAAACCATAAATTTATAGCCCATTTTTACTCTCATGGAGCACTCCAGTGTTTGGCTTTAAGTTGAGGAAAGAAAAATTACAAAATCAAAATCTCTGTAGAGGTTACTATCTTAGAAAAGTGTGTAAGTTGAATACTCTGAAAATCAGCATGATTTCCCTTCACAATTATTTGCAGGAGTAGGCAGCAGAAGAAAGTTGCTAGAGGAAGCACCAGAGAAGGAACACAAAATGGATGTAGACACTGTAGACAGTGAACACAACAGTAACCAACCTTCAAAAGTGACAGTGACTCCTTCAGTAAATTATGAAGAAAAAAGGGACAGTGCAGCAGCTGACTCTTCATTTGATGTCAAAAAGCCTTTCTCAGGTGCCATCCAGAACTACGTCCCAAGTAATGGTAAGTATTAAGTTTCTTAATTTTAAGGAAAATAAATGTGCCATCTTAAAAAAAAAAGGTTGGAATTATATTGACAATTGTAATTTGTTTTTTTTCCTTATGAATGAACCAGAAGGAGGCTGGATGTATCAGATCCTTATGTGCTTGAATGCTCTTGAGATTGGGGAATCGATAAAATCTGTATTTTCAGCAGTGATGAGCATTATCAAAAAGGTAAGAATTCTTATGTGAAATATAGTTGACATTAGCACAAAATTAAGCCAGCTATTGGTTATGTCCTGCAGTGAAGCTTGTAAAGAAAGAAAGATCCTTTTAAATAATCCCTCTTAAGTCCTCTTGCTGCTGGGGGTATCTAATGCTAAATGTGATGGAGATGGAACAAGAAAATGTCAGTGTCAGGTTAGCTGTTGTTCTTCTGCCTCTGTTGTTTGCACTGCAGAACTTAGTGTGGGGTTTTTTTTACAGAACAGCCAGGAAACACCTCAGTGGTCAAAATATCAGCATTTGGTTTTGGTGTTTGTTTTTGTTGTTGCTGTTTGTTTGGTTTTTTTAAGTGAAACTCATAGCTCCCGCTAGTTCCCATGACAGTACTGATTAAATTTGCTTAGACTTCGAAAGTTTGGGTTAGGGTGAGTAAAATAACCAGAAAACTTGCATTGTTTTTTAAAAGTAACTTCAAAGTCTTAACTCCCAAAGATTCCCATAGTTCACAATTGCGTTAAAAATGCTTTTCTAAGCAAATATATAAAATACAAAATGGGATTATGATTACTATGGGGATGTCTTAATTATCAAAACGTTGAGACAGAGTGAAAGGGGACCTTATTAGGCATAACATAAAGTTAGACACAATGATCTCAAAAGTCTTTTCCAACTTAAATGATTCTACAATTCTGTGATTCTATAACTGCAATGCTGACAGATGAATGTGAGAAAGGTAGATCATGTCACACCGTCCCCTCTAAACAGTAGTATCGGGTAAAGTGGTCTGTAGTAAACTTCATTAATTTTGGTACTTTGAATCATGGAATGTTTTGGGTTGGAAGGGACTTTTAAAGGTCCAACCCCCCCCCCTGCAGTGAGCAGGGACATCTTCAACTAGACCAGGTTGCTCAGAGCCCTGTCCAACCTAACTAGAATGTTTCCAGGGATGGGGCATCTACCACCTCTCTGGGTTTAACTTTGTTTAGATTGGGTAATTGCAGTTCAAGAACCACATACATTTGCTCCAGATTTCCTGTGTACTTAGATGGATTCTGGCTACATTGCAGCTAGGAAACAAAAACAGAAGGGCTTTGCTTTCTTTTCCTCATGAACCAGACTGGACTTCAATGCTCATTGACAGTTCACTGCAATAGCCAAACTCGTATTGTTTGATACTGCCAAAAAAGCCACTTCCTACCACTGTCTCATAGGTGGTACCAGCTTCACAGACAAGTCACCTTGCAATGTGAAAACCGAGTTAGCGTACATTAAAAAAGCCAGTGTAGTTAAGTACGTGTAAAAACAAAAAAACAAAAAAGAAGAAAATGTAATACAAAAGTAGTCCTAGTGACGGGGATGAAAAGGAACCCGTTGCGTTGCTGTGCGGCACTGCAGCCACCGCCGCTGGCAGCGCCCGCTGCCCTGGCCTATCGGCAGCCCCAGCACGGGCGATCGCTCCCGCGGGCGCTCGGCGGGAGGAACCGCGCTGGGATGGCGGGGCTGAGCTCC
>VZZY01002899.1:60800-107632 GCA_013400335.1 Eurystomus gularis
CGCGGTCCTCTCGGGGCCGGGCGTTGCTTCGGGAATGGCGCCGGTCCGGGAAAGCCGGAGCGGTGGAACGGCCGCTCCCCCGTTACACACACGCGCACCCCTCTTGGCGTGAGATGGGGGTGGTCTGGCCCTTTTGTTTAAAAAACCGAAATTGACACTTTCCTGCGCAGTAGCACGTGTTCTTAAACACAGGTCACATGTAGTAAATGTGAGCTACAGTATATCCTTGGGAAAACAGTGATACCCCTTTACAAATAGACGTGAGTGTATTTAACTGTTTAAAATGTGTTAAATCATTGGCTGTGCTCAGAACGTTGTTTTAGCATGAAGTTGGTTGAGCAGGTTTTTCTGCCAAACAAACTTTCTAAGAGGAAATCATAAAATACTTATTAGTATTGATGCTGTTATGAGTGAGGCATGTAGACAACATGAAGGAGAATTTACTGTAACTAGTGACACAAGTAGGTTTAGAAGAAAGCGTTTTCAGAGCTTTATCTAGCCGTCATCCTGTCTCGTTGGATTTTTTTGTCTTCACTTGGTAAATGTATAATTTAAAGATGAAAGGCTTCTGTTAACCCATTTTCTCAGAGTTTTTGAGAAAATAGATGTTCAAGCCTTATAAGTAAGCCTAGTCAACATGTAATGTCTATTTCTTCTGAAAATTTTAATCCCTTTCAGTTAGTTGAAGTTTTCACTTTCTTTTTCAGGCTGTGGCTTCACTGCCTGAGGATATGAGACCTGGTCCTGATCTGTATGGTTTCCCGTGGGAAATAGTGATTTGTGCTGGCATTGTTGGAGCCTTTACGATTCTCTTGTTCCTATATAGAAGTTATCAATCGGTAAGTGTTCATGTTACGTGCAGATATGTAGAGCACATTAATGGTTTGATTTGAAATTGTTATTCTGCTCAAGATATATAATGTTTCAGAGTTTTATATCTGTTGTGATTGATTTTAGAATCCTTCTAAAATTAAATTGAGAATTAGTCTGTTTTTTCAAGGCAGTAAGTGTTTCAATGTATACTGAGTGACAGTTGCCGTTAGAGGAAATGCAATAGTAAAGCTTCTTTTTTCCTTCCCTTTTTAGTTTCTACACCAGACTTTCAAAGTCACTCCTTAAATTATTTTTGTGGGATATAGAGGTCTTCCCTAGGGCATATATATTGCTGTGTGTTTTGATACCTGTGACTACCCTGACTATAGCCAGAGCAGCTCAGGTCTTTCAAGGTAATTGTAAGCAAAGACAGTCTAGATGGATTCCCATCAAGGGAGGCATTATAAAACTCTTTGGACAGTGACCTTGATTCTGTTTATTGGAACACTGAACCAATTTTACTGTGTGCTGTTTGTGAGCACTAAGCTGATGACTTTGAGAAATGCAGTACTGAAACCTTTTAATGCACAAATCAGATTATATTTTTGCGTAAAGGTTGTCTTCTGTTGTAGGTAAGGATCTGAGTAATAACAGCTGCCTACCATACTATCCCTACTAATGAAATGGGGTCAGTGTCTGTAACTTAGTTTTCTGAATTTCTCCCCAGTTTTTGCATCCTCTTAAATAGACAGAATGTGATTTTGGTGCTAGGTGTAATGATACTCATGGTTGAAGATAGGTTGCATTGCAGTTTAGTTTTTCAGATATGAGCAACTGCATTTGTAGGGTTCTTATCAACTAAGATCTGGAAAAATGCCACCTTTTTCTGCAGCAGCAATTCAGATTGTCTGGAAGGGGTTTGTTGATGTATCCGTAATTTGCATTGTTCCTTCTCTTTTCTAGTAGCATCCCTGTAGGTGGCATGAGAGATGTGTTTTCAGCTGAAATCAGTCAAGCAGCAGCTCTATTGTTTTCCTCCTGCACATGTCACTAAGGCATTAGATATTACAGAAGTTATTGATAGCTTTTCAGCGATCCATACCTAGACCTGCACTGATCACTCTTTGAAGAATTAATGGTTTATTTACTGAAAACTCATAGGGGTTTGGTTTTTTGGGGGGGATGGTAGGTCAAATTGTTCTTAGGACTTTCTTCCTCTTTTTCTACTATTTGGACTCTTTGACCATCCCATGGCTTTAAATGACTAGGAACCAGGGAAAATCTGAGGGACGCAATGTATGTTAGGCATACTGTATTGCAAAGTTTTTGTGGGTTCAGCCAAGTTCTGCATCTCTTGTCCCAGCCATTTGTGGCAGGTTTTGTCCCACAGTTTGTTAGATTTTGATTCAAAGGCCCTAGACCCCACATGGCAGCTGCTTATTTGGCACTTCCACTGAGTTGCATCTGGGCAGGATGCCATCAGGTAGTAAGTGTTCTTACTACAGTTCTGATTGTTAGGTATTATAATATGTGGGGTTTTTTCCTTATGGGAAGTTAAGTCTGAGTTAGCACATGGAGCTTCACCCTCCTTCCCCTTGCCTCTTCTTTTGGCTGTGCATGTCCACTGCCACTTTGTGTTGGCAGTCCTGGTTATGTGATGACTACCTAGAGATGTGTTATAAAAGTGATCCAGGTGAAAACTTACTTCCCCCTCTTCATTTAGTTAAAGAAGGACAAGGCAAACACACAGCCATGGAGGGGGTAAGAGAACAGGATGCAGTTGCCCATTGTTAACAGCAGCCTGTATTTGTATTCCTTTTATAAGTTCCATGGTTAAACTGATCATGGAACCACTGCTTAAAATATGAGATTTCAGATAGTGTGCAAGAGTAATTGTTCAGACATTTTCAGTATTTATTCTTTTTATTTCAGGTTAGAAGTCGACTTTATGTAGGTAAGCTTATTTTTCATACTGTTTCTTTGGAGTATGACTTCTGTGGGTCTGTTGGGTTTTTTTTCCTCCTTTTAATTATTTGGATGTCATAACACGTAAATGTCTATCTCTTTTTAGGAAGAGAAAAACAGCTTGCCAATAAAATTGCTGAACTAGTTGAAGACAAATGCAAAATTCTTGAAAAACTCAGCCTTTGCAAAAAAGAGGTAATGTCCTTATGGCTTTCAGATGTGTCACAGAAATGGGCTCAATTTATCAAGTATTAAACTTACCTAAAAGTAAGATGTTTAAAACCTTTTAAAGTGATTCTTCAAATGATCAATTGCCTTTTCCTGTCAGTGCCTTTAATTGCAAATAAGGTGTTAGCAAGTTTTGCCTTTAACTCTTAATACGATGTATTTCACTGGAAGAAACTTTAAAATTCCTTTTTTGCATGCCACTGAGATAATCTACTACGGCTAAGGCTTTCCTGATTTCCAGCAAGGTGCATTTGTGAGTATTTAGGTGGTGGCTATGTCTCAGGACTACAGCAGCATAAATTAATGCTATTATTTAAGCAATTCTTTACATACATTCTGACATAAAGTGTTTCCTTTTCAGTTTGAAGGTTTAGAATTGTCTGTGAAGGATGATAATGTTATGAAAGAGTCAACAAACACATCTTTTTTTGAGGTAAAAATATAAGTCGAAATTGTTATTTCTACAATTTAAGGTGGTATTTCAGGAAAATGCTGCCCATATTTAAAAAAAAAAAAACAACATACAGAAACAAAACAACCCCCCCAAAAAACCTCCAAAACCCGTAATTGTTTTAATTGAAAGTATTGTTATTTTAGCCCTTTAGTACTGAAAGTGACATAAAAGTGAGGCATTTTAAATAAGATAAAATTTTGTAACAATTGCATTTAAAATGATTGATACGAGGGCAAATGGCATATCAGCATTTAATTTTTTAAAAAGTAAATTGTTCTTCTGTCTAGGAGAGAGAGTAGTGCATGAAGTATTTTTTTGCTCACATCTGATTTAATTCAAGGGTATTTTGTAGGCTACTGGAGCACAGTTGTAAGCAAAGATGACCACTGCATTGTTTATATCCCCCAAACTGAGAACATATTTGCAAAAGAGTTCTGAAAAAGTGAATCAAATACCTAATGGGCTCCATAAAATTTGTGTAACAAAAGCAGCAAATAGATGTATTCTGTTCTGCACCTCAGTTCCCATAGAGTTAATTGTTACAGGTTTTGTTAACATGCAGGTCTCTAGAGTACTTTGAGGTACAGTGAAATTTGTAAAATGGGCTTGGCTGTCACTTTTAAAACACACTTGTTGTCTTCATATGTAATTAATATCAAATGTTTTATGCTAACTATCAAAACAACTTGATTTTTTAGGAAATGCATGAAAAACTGAATAAGTCAAACTTGGAACTCAAGCAAGAAATAGAGAATCTAGAAAAAGAACTAGAAGAAGAAAAATCTAAGCAATCAGAAAATGATAACTTGGTAAGCACAAGTAGAATCCTATCTTTGTTACTATTCATTTAAAAAAAAATTCCCACTGAAGAATTCTCTATTGAGAAGGCAAACTTCTTTTTGTGTTTTTTGAAACAAAACCTACGTTTCCCATTTTATCTCCCCTTGTACTCCCTGTGGCATATTTGAAAAATGACACCCATAAAGGAAAATACTCAAGAGAAGAAAAGCTGTTTTTACTGATTTGGCAGTAGAACCTTCTCAGATTGACAATTAAAAGAACTTCTTAATTGCCTAGACCTTTTCAGTCAAATCTGTGGCAGAAGCTATATGACAAGTAATAATTTTCAGGTGGCTGAAATTCAGAGGAGAGTGGAGTCTTTAGAGAATGAAGCAAAATCGATCCAGTCACAGATTGATGAGGTACATCCAATCTTTATAGTTTCTGTTTTCAAATCTTTGCAATTTATGTGTTGTATTTTTTTTCTCTTAAGGGTTAAGAGATAATATGCTGTGTAACCAACAGACTTTGTGTGACTTGATTTAGCAACTTTGAATTTCCTCTAGTGATTGGCATTTATTGGGACATACAGTTACCTTGTCTTTCTTTCTCTTTGTACTTCACAATGAGTTGTATTGTTGCAAAACTACAAGTAGCAAAAACTGTTGAAATTGTAGGGAAAATGTGAGAATACATATATAATGTAGCTGAGTATGTCGTATGAGGAGCACCTGAGGGAGCTGGGATTGTTTAGCTTGGAGAAGAGGAGGCTAAGAGGAGACCTTATTGCTCTCTACAACTACCTAAAAGGAGGTTGTAGTGAGGGTTGGTCTCTTCTCCCGAGTAACTAATGACAGGATGAGAGGTGATGGCCTCAAGTTGCACCAGAGGAGGTTTAGATTGGGTATTAGGAAGAAATTCTTTACTGAAAGAGTGGTTAGCCATTGGAACAGGCTGCCCAGGGTAGTGACGGAGTCACCATCCCTGGAGGTGTTCAAAAAACGAGTAGATGTGGTGCTTGGAGACATAGCCTAGGGGTCAGGGAGATGTTGGATGAAGGGTGGACTGGATGATTCTAGAGGTCTTTTCCAACCTAAATGATTCTATGATTCTAGAAAACCTAAGAGTAAGTCCAGTAATACCATTGTGTCCCCGCTTATATCTTCACCTGTACTGTTTAAACAACACACTTCTTTATTTGTCTTAGGCCAAGTCCACCCTAAAAGTATATCAGATTAATACAGAGAGACTCAGGACATCCATTCAAGATGCATTGGATGAAAACTGTCATCTCCAGGAAAGTGAGAAACAGGTAGGTTCTTCCTAGTTATCCTTAGAAACACTGTATTTTCTTTTGATACTGTGTAAATATGATTTCTCCAAGGAGCTCATCCTCAATGTGTTTGTTAATACCCCTTGCGCGTTCTAGTAAATAGAATAAATAATAGGACGTGGCTTTAAAATGATTTTATGTTGGAATAACTTTGCCTAAAATAGTCCTGTTTTAAAAGAAATTTAATAATTAGAGTTTGTGGGGAAACATGCATAGAGTTCAGTGTGAAAGAGAACATACGGTAATTAAGACTAGTAAAATGTTTCCTGAGACTTGGAGGAAAGAAGAAAGATTTGAGCAAATCCATAGCTAGGATCTTCTACAGAAACAGAGAGAAAATCCTTATACTTGGTCCAGAAACAAAAGAAATTAAGAAATTGCAGAGTATGCAAAAGGCAGGTAAAAAAATTACGGTAGTAATGAATGGAAAGTCAGGTAAGTAATGCAAAGGGACAGAAAAGACTGTACTGGTCTCAGTGCTTTATCTGAAATGTGACAGCTTACATATAAATTTTGAGAAGCAGTACACAAAATTTTAATAGATAGGGATTGGTTTTGTTTTGTTTTTTCCCTCAGTAATTTCTTGGGTTCAAACAGAAATAATGCAATTACTTGTGTATGTATGAAAAGTGTCTTCTTTTTCTTTCCTTTTATTAAGTCCTGACAATTACTCTACATTTTATAGGCAATTATTCTATATCAAGCAAAACCAAGAAAAAAAAAATCAGTAAAAACAACTCCCAGGGTGTAATTAACTTGCCAGGTTCCTAGATAAAAATAAGGCTTTTCTGCATTCTTTCCAGATAAAATAACCTGAGTGTAGTAGTTCCTTAACAACATTATTTAGGATGAATTAGTACACTTTGTTAACTGAGCTTTGTTACTGTTTTTAGTAATTTGAGAACATTTGTGTATATTGTATTTTGCTGTGCTTTTTAAGTAGATAAATAACGTGGTAAGAGTTGATGGAACCTGGTAAGGAAATAAGAGAAAGTATCTGCCTTGCTTATTTGTATTCTCTTTTCTGAGGTGGTTGTAAGCATGTGAGTTAGTTTGCTATATTAGAATATCCATATCCCTTTTTATTTTTCTTTCTTACTTTTTTTTAAAGATGGAATTTCCCTTGTGCTCAAAAGGTAACAAAGGTGTTCTTTGTTCACAAAAACTAGAGTACTTTCTTCCTCTGTCCATTTGCACTAATGGGTCATAATCTTCTGGCACATCATAGCTTAAACATTATAACAGATGTGCTGTCTCAGATTTATGATGTGTCAGAGAGAGGATTGGGCCTTTTAGTTTGAACAAGGGAACTGTTAATGAACTCCAAACTTTCTGTGCTTTGTTTTTTGCAGGAACATTAGAAATATACATTGCTTTAGCTTATTGCAAATCCTTGCTATTTCTCGTTACTGTAATTCTTACAGGTATATAAAGTCATGTTAATTTATTTTCTCTTTGGCTTCATGAGGAAGGAATCTCTTAAAGTCTAGCTTCCCCTTGAGGATAACAATTAATGATAAAAGTAGCTGCTTGTGTACGTCTTCTGAGCAGTATTAGCATAAAGAGTATTTTTGTTTTATCTGTAATACATAGTTTGCATGATGCTGCAAATTCACATGTGGCTTTTACTGCTTGAAAGGTGCAGTTGTGTGCCAAGTGGGGTTCATTCAATTCTAGTCACACACCTTTTGTGTTATGCCTTCTAGTTTATCATTGATAAGTAGTGTTCAGGCTTACTTGTCTATTTGCATGGCAGTTCCCCTGTTTAACTACCATATTCTGATTTTATTTTTAGTATAACTCACTGTTACCTTCTTGTTATTCAACCTAGTTATTCCTTTCTGTACATTCACTGCTTTTAACTTGGTTGCCTGATGTGCAACTTTAAGCAATATTCTTTTGACAGACTCTTAAGATTTTTTTTTTTTAAGTACTGTACCCCATGTTTTTGTACTGCATGTTTTGTCTTAACAGAAATTGACATCAGTTCAGCTTCATTCTCACAATATGAAGGCATGGTTTAATTAATATGCTGCAGTGGCTATTTTTAATGAACGGGTGCCTAAGTGTACTAATTTCTTTACTGCTGTGAAGTATTTTTGTGAAATGAGATTTTACTAAGGGTTGTCTGCAAAATGTAATTTTGGAATCTAGCAGTCTTTTAAGATAATCCCAGTTAATTACAAAGTTACATACCAGTAAGTGTTAGTTACATGCAGTTGCTGTGCCTTTCATTAAAAGGGAAGCTTTTTTAAAATTTTAAAATTTATTTTAAGAGATAGGGAGGAGAGTAGAGGAGTAGTTCGTATTGAGGAATGAATGTTCTCCTCTCTATCCATTCCCCAGTGTTTATAGCTGTTACACAAATTGTCGCTATTGTGTATCCATTGCTATTGTCACATTAGGGTTTTTAAACTGAGTGGAGTATTAATGGAACTGTTCTTCTAAATGTTTAATTACAGTGGTGAGCTATTGCAGCTAAAGAACTGGACAATAATATAATGTCTTATTTTTCAACTCTTGGGGTTTAACTGTCTTGTAGTCTATCTCTGTTAATTCTTACTGATGGGCAAGCGGTTAAAATTCTGCTTATGTATAGATAATATACATAACAGGCTCAAGTACTATTCATCCTTTATTCTTGGTTGTAATAGGCAATCACACTAATCTGGTATTTCCCTTTTTAGCTTTTACAAGAAGCTGAAGGATGGGGGGAACGATTTGGTGAACTAAATGAACAAACTAAGATGTTTGAGTCATCTAAAGCAGATATAGAAGACGTATTGAAAAATAAAGAGAGTCAAGTCAAGGTAAATTATAACTGCCAGCATTGAATCAAATTATTCATACTGATGCTGATCACTGAGTTCCAAGAAAGTCTAACAACCTCTCTGTATACACATTAAGCTGTTTTGGGTTTTTGTTCACTATCTCCATCCTCTAATGTCTTGTTTACTGCTAAGCAGGAGAGGTTGCTTAGCAGCACAACGGAGCACTCTGATAGCCTTGAAAGCCAGCATGTTAAATAAGGAAAAGCTCTTTTAGTTCTGACAGAGCATTTGCATATTTTTTTAATTTGGAGCATGGGAGTTGGGAGTGTGTTCTCACATGTGTGTACCATATATACACAAGCCCTGCTAAAAGCATGCACACCTGGATGTCTGAAGTCTTCACAAGGGTACACCTGTTGACCTGCAATTATGTTTTAATATAAAAAATAATGTCACATCTAGAGTCCTGTATACAGGGCTCACTTAAGGTACTAAGGGAACTAAATAAAGGACAGAAATCCTGAAAAAGTGGTTGTAATGTTAAGTACATTTTCATTGCATGTATTTATTTTACTGTGTGTGTTTTGTGGGGGATTTTTCTCAGTCACTGACACAGTACTTACTGAAGATGAAAGACTGGAGTTCAGCTATCAGAGAAGATGATGACACTGAAGATAATCACTGGGACACAGATATGAAGGGGGAAGCAGAGAATGGAGAGCACTTAGGTATGGTTTGTATAGCTACCCATCTTAAATGCTAATTTAATAAATGTTTTAGAAATACAGAATCAACAAACTTCCAGAAAAGTTAAAAGATTAGTTTTGTAGATGTTGGATTTTCAAGACCTGCCCAATGTTACTCATGTCAGACAGTTATCTGATGCCTGGACACCTCCGGAATAACAACCTGTGCTACTGTTCAGCAGTGTGTGGATACAGCTAAAGCATACGTATTGTCATAGAGCAACATAAAGGCTCAGTGCTGGGTCTCTTGCAGTATTACTTTAGCCTATGTTAGTATTAAGCAGTGAGTCTCAGACTTGTTTAGGTGGAAACCTTGCTTTCATTTCTTCTCCTCCCAGCAGTAGCTCTGTGGGTCCTTAGGGCCTAATTTCTGCTTCCTAGTCCTTAGACAGGTGTTACCTGTTGCAGGCAGTATGGTAGCACTGGAATCAAATGGGTGGAGATGTGGGTCCCCTTGAAACAGCAGCACAAGAAAGTCTTCCTCCTTTTTCTTGCTGCAGCTTCTTTTTATGCTGGTGCTGATTACACCATAGGGCGTATGCCAGTAAATCTTACAGTGTGTGTTTGGCATCTCACTTTTAAGATGAGCGTTCTGAGTCTGATTTTCTTCCAAATATGTGATGCCTGTCATGGTATGTTGGGGATTGCTTTTTTTATAAAAACAAAGTAAAATAATAGTAGTAAGCTCTGTCACAAACTTTTTTGTGCTTTTATGTGATGTATTACTCTATTCTGTCAAGCAGATGATCAGCAAAAACGAACTATAAAGAAATTGATCTATGCGGCAAAGGTATGTGATTTTAAGAAACCTGTGGATGGGAGTGGGGAAACTAGAGGGGATATGTGCAATTTTTAGGGTAAGTATAATTGCATATAGATACTGGTATCAGAGAGTTAATCATCTTTTGATAATAAACTAGATATTTTTGTATGCAAATAGTTGATGGTAATCTTAAAATGCCTTTTTTTTAAAAATTTTATTGTAGTTAAATGCTTGTTTAAAGACCCTGGAAATGGAAAGAGACCAAATGTATTCAAAACTGTCTGATGAAAACAAAGCTAAAGGAGAACTTACAGGTGATAAAATGTTGTTTTGCCTTTAAGATTAGTAAGATGCTGCTTTTACAAAATGGTGTTACAGGCTGTAAGTATTACTTGCAGTGAAAACTGAATTAAGTTGACATTAATAGCCCCACTTGATTTCTCAAATGCCTGTTTAAGTTGCTACAGTATTTAAAATATTTGATTTTAGAGGTAAAGCAATCAAAGTCGCTAAAGCACTATTTGCAAATTCTGTTATACTCTGGAATATTCTACAACCATTAAGTTGTAGAATCTTAAAATATGTGAGCAAAGTGATGTTAATAAATAGATAATACCTTCTTTACATAATGTATGGACATGAGAATTGACTTTTAATCAAAATTTTAAACCTGTCTATTAAAAATGGTAGCTTAATTATAATCAGTTTGTAATGAGTGCAAGCTCAAAACTTCTTAAAATCCAAAATATTGCATTTAGAGAATTGAGCATAAAAGCATCTTGCTGGTTTTTTTGCTTTGTTGTGTAGGACATGCTGAATTAATGAGATGAAAACACTGCCACTGTAATTCAAATTAAAGCCTGTAATTAGCTATTGCTTTCATAGATACATTAGAACGTACTATGCTTTGTTATTTGGGTGATGCAATGCTCTGTAAAACTGTATTTTTCATTTTTTTTATAGTCCTTTAACTCACTCTTCGTGCTACTGTGTTCTCCAAACTGATTGTAACTCTGTCCCATAAAGACATTAAAATTTACTTGAAGCTTTCTATGTTTCTTGAAGAGAGGCATAGGAATAGTAAATAGGAGAAGAAACATGCCTGATTTTAATTTCAAAAGATAAGGTAGTTTGACAAGTTTGAGTTACCCCTTCAGGCTACTCAGCATGACCTCATGTGGGTAAATAAGCAAGAGTGTATGAAAGTACTGATTTTATTCCTTTAGTAGAATAATTACAATAATATGGGTCCTAAATGAAAATATATTATGAATCACAAAGCTGCATTGTTTTCAAAGAAGCTATACAATTTGGAGCAAAGACTAGATACATGCTCAGAGCTGTACTTTGTGGCAGGTAGAGAGTATAGTTGCTTTTGTAAATTGTGTGTTTTCCTGATAATATAATTATCTGTAAATTTGACAGAACGTATAGAAAACCTTCAAAGTCAACAAGCTTCCTTGCAGTCAGAAAATGAACACTTTGAAAGTGAGGTCCAGAAGCTTCAGCAGAAACTCAAAGTAATGACTGAGCTTTATCAAGAAAATGAAATGAAACTACACAGGTGCTGGTTCCTCCTTTTCTATTCGATGCTTACTGTTTGATTTGAACATAACTTTTTGACTGGAGGGGTGGTGGTCATGAAAATCACTGAAAATTTGAATACTGCCTTCCAGAGTCTTCTGGATCGTGAAGCCCCTATTATGTTACACCCTTATCTATGTTTGTGATTGCGGTATTTTTATAGAAATTGTTTCCATGACAGTAGTGGCATATTAATTTAGGGCTTTTCCACAAGCATGTACAGAAACAAAGGCAAAACCAGAAGCATCAAATTTTTAATCTATGAAATAAGGTAGGTAAAGTTGGAAAGCTTGATTTTCAATTTAATTTTTTTTTAATTAAGATATGATGAAATACAGTTATCAAAGTTGCCAAAAGGAAGATAATCAGTAGCTGCTTTAACTGTGAGGTGTATTTTGTATAGTAAGAGAGCTAGTAAAGTCAGCATAAGAGTGGTGGTATATATAAAGCTAAGCTTAGAGTTAAAGCAGAGACAAGCTAACTATTACCAGTAAGCAACGTAGAACCCCTGTGAATCAGGCTTTCCTTGCCAAGGAAGATAGAACATGAGGGCTGTACTCTCTGCCTCACAAGTCGACTAGGAGGATAGTAGGAATTGACTTACTGACTGAAATCAGAAATGTTAAGAACTAGTAATAAAGTTGATTGGGATGGGGCAAGTAGTAACCTTCAGAAGTGTAGGTGTGGGTGTGGCGGGGAGCATCATTTGAGGATATGATAGTAAGATTGCAGTTTAACTAGCCAGAAATTTCTTCAAGGATCCAACATAATCTTGAAGGTGGCAAGAGAAGCAGCACAAGTCTTGATGCCGTACTGAGCAGTGTGCAGGACCACTCTGAAGTATTCCTTTCAATAACCTGCTCTGTAAGGTAGATAGTGTAGATATTTGGCATCTTTGTAGATGCAAGAAAACCTAGAAATCCACTACATGAACATTTGATTTTTATTTTTTTTTAAGGCTGGGGGAAGGGGGAGAGTGGGAAGGAACAACCTATTAAAAAGAAGCTATAATGAGCAGTCAGAAAGGAAAAATGTTTGTAGACCATGTGGATGATATTTTAAAATACCACAATGAAACTCAGGAATGTATGCTGCTTATCAAAGATTTTAGAAAAGCCAAAAAGGAGTGGGGAGAAGCTGGCATGATGAGATAGCAGAATAAAAGAGGCTATTAGTGTTAACAGGGCATCTGTTGAAAAGCTCAGTATGTTCAAACAAAGCAAATAGCAAAGTGGAAAATGAAGACTGAGTAGAAAAGAAGTTTAAGTCTTTTTCAGAAGATTCATTATTTAGTTTGATTGCTAAGGACTACTGTTCACAGGAAAATGACTAGTTTATCCATTCAGGGCTGTGTGCAGCAGTAGTATCCAGATATATTCTGCAGAATTACCTTGTGCATAATCTGTGGTCTGGAATATGGGGTTTCTCTTCTGTAGTGCCTGATATGGCATAAAAAAGAGGGATCTGGAAATTATTTTTCTTTTAATAACTGTTTTTTAATAGCTAATAAAAACATTTTTCTTATCTGGAAAATTATTTTAAAGTGTAAAAAAAATACTGGAACAAATCACTGAAAGTTGGTGTAGTTTGGCTTTTAGTTTGTTTGATTCCATTTGTGGCTGCCTTTTATTTTGTTTTTCTTTCCCCCACCCCAATAGAAATATTCTTCAGGAATCTGGATTGTCTTCCAGATGCCTCTTAGGAATACTGTTAATCTAATTGTTTCCTGTGGAACAGATAATGAACTGGACAACTAATACGAATACAAACTAGAGCTGTTTATGTCACTTCATATGTTGCCTCTAAAACTCCTTATCTGGCTACATATCATGTATTCATCACACCTAAATTGGCAAAGTTTTTCTTGATAGAACAACTGCAAAATTGTTGACTTGAAACACCCATAGTTTTTGGATTTTCTTAAAGGAAGCTGACAGTAGAAGAGAGAGAACGCCTACAGAAGGAAGAAAAGCTTTCTAAAGTAGATGAAAAAATTAATCATGCTGCTGAAGAACTAAACAGCTACAGGTAATTACAGATTTTAGTTGCTGTAATCACTTGTTTCAAAGCGAACAAAACACAATAGAGAATTAATAAAAACAGCAGCGTAAGTCAATGTGTTTTCTTCCAGTGTCTTTGTTTTGTGTGTGTGTTATGTGCCAGGTTGTCTGTAATCATACGTATTAAGGGAGTTTTTGCTTTGTTAAAAAATTTGAGTACAGAAGATCACTAGCAACTTTTCCTTCCATTACAATATTAATTGTATTAACATGTTAGCTTTAGTGGAATGGTAGAAATGGGTCTTTAATCTAGTTCCCTTTACTGAACAGAGATAAAAATACAAAATTAAGAGAATGCTGTGAATTAAATACAATGCTTAGTTTTCCTATAGATCCTAAGATATTTATCATGTATAGCTGTTCTATTTCTGCATCTCTAAGCCTGTCAAATACTACTGTTTAGAAATTCTTTACTAAAAAACTGTGGTGTGGGATTATTTTTTGTAGTTGTTAAAGTTCTTTGCTCTGTTTTGTGTTACACCAGCTGTGTACCTCTGTTGTGTTTGGTTCTGTGGTTTCTCAAACTATGGCACAGTTCTTCAATCTGTAATGTATATTCCCCATCTTCCTTCAGTGTTTATGGGAGTATTGAATGGTACTGATCAACAGTGTTCCCTGAAGAGTTAATTAGATTAATTCTTTAGAATGTGAAGTTCTTGTAGACATTCTTCAGTATTCATGCAGGAAAATGGAATTCAGCTTTCTTGATTTATTCAGAACATGAACTTTGTAGACATCTTAATTTTAAAGTGAATATTAATACTGCAAATGGAGTATAAGTAAACAATGAATGTGTCTTTGGCCCACCCGCTGAGAGGGCGTAGAACCTAGGGAGGCTGTGCACGGGGCAGCTGGCAGCAAAGGTGGCATCATACTTTCTGTAGTCTTGAAATAACTTCAGTGCAAGTGACTGTCCCTCACAACTGACTGTGGTAGCCTGCGATGGTGTGGTGCTACAGCCATGTGGGTACGTTTGCTGAGCTGGGTGAGGCTAGCTGTTGGGGCGGCTCTGCAGGGATATCCTTTGTATTGGAAACGTCTTGCAGACCACAGAGGAGTTGGGGAGATGTTAGGTTTTTTGGTTCTTCTCTTTTTACATTCCTGTTTGCAGTGATCTAGGGCCTAGAATTTCCACTGCTACTATAATTTTTATGTATCCCGTAGGCCTAGGTGACAATGCTGTCATTTGGATTAAAAAAATCTTAATTATACCTTATGTTTACTATTGCTTACTGTATTTGAAATTACTTTCCTCCACATTGTATTACAATGTCATATATACTAACTCTGTTACAGACAGCGAGCAAAAGATCTTGAAGAAGAGCTAGAAAGAACCATTCGTTCTTACCAGAATCAAGTACGTGCTTTCTGTTACTTGCCATTGATGCCAAGTAGCAGGGATGTTACTGCAACTGAAATGCCACTTTCTGCTAGGTTGTGATACTGTATTTGGCTTGGGTTTGCAGGGTGGGTTTTTTTACCTCTTTGGGTTTTTTTTTCTTCCCGTATTAATGCCACGTATGGTTTTAAATAACATATTTCATAGCAGAGATCACCAAATTATTTAAAAGTTAAAATTTGAGTTTAGATGTCTCATTAGAAGTTATCCACGCACATTAAATTTACAAGTAAGAGCACATATTCAATCTTAAGTTTTCTTTTTTAGATGAATAATGATCTAATGAATCTTTCTTTCACAGATTACTTCACATGAGAAAAAAGCTCATGATAATTGGGTAAGTTCCAAATGCTGAATTTTCTGAAGTTCATGCACCTTCTTTTTCCTTGATTTGAATAGCTTGCTTTATCACTTCTTTGGTTCTTATTAAAAACAGATAATCAAGATTAACTCTAACCCATCGCCTTAAAACATATGGATTTTTTGCAGAAATACACAAAAGCATGTTAAAAATACTTCTGTCATATAAAATAGTTTGAATAATTAAACCAGACACCTATGAGCACAGCAGAATGATATTACAGTATTATTTGCTATAGCGATAAATCTACTGGAATAACATGCTACTATTTAACAAGTATGTGACATTTTGCTAATAATAAAAGCTTTTGGCCTTGTTTCAATGACATTTTTATGTTTTCCCTGGATGTACTTCACTCCTTTTATCTACTAATAGGAGATGTTATGTCCTGTGGGAACAGTATGTTCCATTAAAGCTTCCTAAGAATGTTGCTAGAAAATCCATTTTTACCTTTTTTTTCCAAAGAGGAAATTTTTTAAATCTCCTGACATACATTCTTCAGTTTGACAGAATGGTTTATATATAAGATAGAACCCTGTTAAAAGCTGTCACTTCATGGTCATAATTTTACCGTTTTTAACCATATGATTTTACAGTAAAACTTTTTACATAAAATTTGAGATTTTAATTCTTGTATATATTCTGTAGATGCTTCAAAGCAACTATAGCTAAAGAATTTAATTTCTGGAGTTTTAAAAACCTGAAGGAAAGCCATGTCATTCCTCAATTTGGGTAGCAGAGCTGCTAATATGATTTGGTGACCTACGTGAGGCTCTGTTTCATATACTTTATACATGAGTCATATATTGTGCAAATGCAGTCCACACACTTCAGATAGGGGGGAAAAAAAAAAAAATCTTGGATCTAGGACTCATAACATTTATGAAGCATGTAATTAATAAATAATAGCTAAACATCTGATTTTTGTCCTTCCCCAAAGCTGACAGCCCGAGCAGCTGAAAGACACCTCAATGATATAAAAAAAGAAAACGCACATAACAGACAGAAGTAAGTGCAGACCTGATCTAATTCTAAACAAATGCAATTTGTCGTATGAGTATGTTATGGTTTTATGCAATTTGGTGTTTTGTAGACCTATGTTAATCAATTGTAGCCTGGACAGGGCAGAGGGAGCACAGTGTTCCACTGGAGTTATGAAAGAAAGGGAGTCATTTGAGCATTCCTGTAATGATACCATGTGAGAAAGTAAGAACTTAAGAACTATGTGAAGTATTGAAATATTTCAGGAAAGAAGCAGAATTTAATTCTAGAACTCAAAGGTTTTGGGGGGTTGTTTTTTGTTTGTCTAAATAAGTACGTGTCAACCAGATGTCATGGTTACCTAATGGTTTTACAGCTTGCCTCAGAGGTCAGTACTGAGCTAATGGATTAGGTGGTGGTGGTCGTTGAGAGGAACCTTTAGGTGGAAGTTAACTAGTACTCGGAATGCTATTTGGAATGATATTACTCATGAGAGTAATACCATACTAGGAATTTTGACATCTAAGATGCCTCTTCAGCTTTTGAATTACAGTTTAACTACAGCAGAATAGAGAAATACTTTCAGGAATTCTTAAGTTCAGAGTTCTGTGGCATCCTTTGTCTCTCTTCTTTTTATTTAGGGAATAAAATGCCTTGCTTCATTAACCTTTCAAACAGAAAGCCTAGTAGTAAACAGTCCAGTCCAGTGAAACTTTTGCAGTTCTTGGTTATTTACTACTTCTTTGTGGTTTATTTGCAGATTAACTGAAACAGAATTTAAACTTGACCTTTTAGAAAAAGATCCTTACGCTCTTGATGTTCCAGTTAGACCATTTGGCAGAGGTACAGTATTGAATTGTAAAATAGAGCCTAATTGTTTTGGTTTATGGCTTTGTTTCCCAAGGCCACACATCTGTAATTGCTTGAAAACTATCTTGGCCATGTGTATGTACAAATAACGGTCATTTAAAAAAATAATTGGGTCATAAGTGACTCTAGGTCATGTCCAGTATTTTGTTGAAACTAAGAGCATTTGTAGTATCAATGAAAGTAGACTAGGAATATGATACGCGTGGTAACGAGAGCACTTACAGAATTTAGTTTTAAACTTCACTAGAGAAGTTATTATACAGTTTGCTAAACTAAATATTGTGAACTTGAGTATTTTGTTTTAACTGTTCCAGAGCATTCCCCATATGGACCCTCACCAATGGGCCGGCCTTCATCTGAAACAAGAGCTTTTCTTTCCCCTCCAACTTTATTGGAGGGTCCTTTAAGGCTTTCACCTATGCTTCCAGGTGGAGGAGGAGGAAGAGGTACAATTCTTAAACTTGAAAATGCATCTATTCTGGATTTCTCTCTCCTCTACTATAAACCTGTCACACCTTTTCCTCTTGCTGGTGACAAAAAAGTATTAAACCAACCCATTCAGTATAAACAGTTAATTGGAGAAATTCTTCCTGTTTTTCAACTTGCTTCTAAAGCTGTCTAATGTGTAACAGTACAATGGAAAATTTAGTTGTCAATGGTAGGTGAGTGAGTGGATTTGCTTTAGAAGCATAGATTGAGAAAAGTGAAAAGCCAAAACTAATCAGTCTTGGTTTGTTTCTTGGAAAAATGGGGTTCTGCCAAAATAAACTTACGATTTTAAAGTAAGCAAGAGTCAATTAGCTTTCTGAAGAAAGAACACTGCCACTTCCATCTCACTGGTCTACAGATGGTGAGAGGAGAGGTTACCTATATTGTCAAAAACATGAGAGCTTTACTGGGGGTCATGATACTGGAAAGTTATGATTCAGTAAATTATTTTCCTTCATTTGTTCTAAATTTGAGGCAGTCATTATATATGGAGGCAGTTTCTTCCCTAGCGATAGAAGGGACTGGGAAGGTTGTGTGTGAGGAGTAAAATTCAGAGATTCAGGAATAGGTGAATGCAAGCTGTGGTGTCCTGGGTTGTAAGGGAAGAAAAACATGGCTTGATATTGATGGAAATAGTGTAGCTAAATGGTAGAGTGGAGTTCATCATCTGTTACAGGTATTAAAGAAGCTACAATTTCATTTACTACTACTGTTACACCCCTTGAAACCTGTACATACTTCACAGGAAATATGTCTAAATGCCTCTTCTATAAGGATTTCACCAATCAACACCAATTTTTAAAAGACCAGCATGGACTATTCATGTTAATTCTTTGTAAAGAGCATATCCAGGTGCATATGAAAGTTCATTCATTTTTTATGTCAGAAAAGTTTGAGATTCAACTGTAGGTATACCATGTACAAGCAAAATAATACGTGACCATTTATTTGGTCAGAGACAAAGTAACGAAACTAATAGTGCTGATCTCACTTTGCACAAGACATGAAATGGCTTCAAATTTTAGGTTGAATTTTAGGATAGACAATTAGAGAATGATACCAGAATTCAGTATTGGTGTCATTTTTCAAACTAAATCTATTTTAAAGGAAGCCTGCAACCCAAAAATCACTCATTAGTTTCTCTTCCGCTTGCTTACTTGTTGACCTGGGTGTTTTTTTTGTTTTGTTTTGTTTTTAATGGAATAAAGACTTAGAAGAGGGTTGAATGTAGTATGGATATTTTCTTACGATGAGGGTATTAACTTTCAGTGTGCTAATTTTTAGTTTGATTAGCAGCAGGTTTTTTAGCACTGAGAAGATTTGTCATGAGGGCACTAGTTTCTCTGATTCGAATGAACCGAAACTTTAAAAATTATTCTTTTTTAAAATTGCAGGTATTGTACTCTTGTTGAACTAAGACTTGTAAACACTTCCAGTAAATATAAATCATCAGCATACAGCTGGAGAGTCCTGTGGAGCCATGCGCCTCTCATCTTGACAGTGTTGCCATTCCATGATTTATTTTACTGTTTTCAGACTTAATGAAGAAAGCCATAGCAGAGGATTTAAAATACTTGGGTGAATAATTATCTGATTTCTTTGATTAGGATCAAGAGGACCAACTGGCATGTATGAAGCTGGTAACGAAAGAGAGCTGAGTTCTGATAGATTAACTGATCCCCACAGACCACCGTCAGATACTGGATCCCTGTCTCCTCCTTGGGACAGAGAACGCAGGATAATGCTGCCTCCACCAGGTATAAAAATCTGCTTAGCTACTGTTATCTATGGAAAAATGGAGTTACTGACTTGCAATGTATATATTTAAGTATTTTTTTCTTTAAAATATGAAATGTTTTTTTGAAGCTGCATGTACAACTGCACTGGAAAGTTTTTTGGTTTTTTTTTTTTTTAATAGTAGGTTTTTTCCTCTTCCTGAATGGTGCAGTTCACTTGCACTTCCATGCTGTCTTTTCAGTACATATGGATACTGGCAATGGTCAACCAGCTGTTCAGTTTCATCATTTTACTCGGGGTTTGTTTAGTGCATCAAAAGACCTGTCAGGGCTGGATAATTAATAAGAGATCTGAGAAACTAACAAGTTTTAATGGTGCATTATCTTTAAATAAATTAATTAATTAAAGTTTGCTAATGTTGAAAAAGACTATGTTTTTAAAAAAAACCAAACATTTAATAGTAAGAGGAGTATCATGCTGTGGTCATCCTGTTGGGTACATATTTTCATGTTGATAGTGCCTGTTTGATAATTAGCAACGACAAAATCTGTCTTCACTTTCACTTCTTCAGCTAAACATCTGTATTGCTTATTATCACTCAAGGAAGACAGAGATGAATCAAAGAGGATACTACTGATGTTTCTCAAGTAAACAATGCAGGGGGAAGGACAACCTTCCTGTATGCCTGTAATAAAGAAGCAAAAATGCTACAAGATTTAAAAAAAAAGAAAAATTAGGTAATTAAAGCAGCTCAATTAGTCGATGCAGCAAGCAATATTGTTGCTACACATCTGTGTGAAAGCCTGATGATAAAATGGGAAATCCACGCACGATGCAGTTTCTGATTTGCCAGATCTATTTATTGACAGAATTCTGCAGAGAGTCAGTTGTGTTTCCTTGAGCTGAGCTGTGTTCTTACCCCATCTTTGCACTTGGATCTCACTGATACAGTTTGTCTTGTAGTTGCATGATTGATTGCTAGGTCTGATGCAAAGAATTTGGTGGAAACACACTACAGTGTTATGAAACGTAACAGAAAACAGCACTCTTATCTAAGAATAGCTTAAAATGTACAGTACCTTATTTTGTCTTTGACCTTAATCACTGTGCTGAACCTTTGTTTCAAGGCCCCACTCTTTACAACTTAGGCAGTCATAACTTTCAAAATTGTATGGTATGTTAAACCAAAAATCCAGGAATTTTCTTTTCTTGCATCTCCTTAGAACCATAAGCTATAGTACATACTTGGTGGGATTCCTGTGTTTGGATTTTTTAAGATTCGTTTGCTCACCCAGATTAATAGTCACTTTGGATATTTACAAGAGCATAAGATATCCAGAGAATTTTGCTGGTCTGCAGTTGTATGGAATAGGAGGAATAAATCTTCACTACCTGTTTGTGATTTCTTCAGTGTTAGGCGAGCCTTATGCTGATCCAGTTCTTCCTCCTCGAAGACAAGAAAGATTTTTCCCTAACCCTCCAAATACTGGAAGACTTTCTGGACCAGCAGAGCTACGAACTTACAGTGTGCAGTCTTTTGATAAAACAGGTGAGAATTGCTTCCCAATGGCGCAGTGCTAGCTAATGGATAATCTCAGTGTAGGTTGATAATGCTTAGTAAGCCATGGTAAGAGGACAACTTTACAGCTACCACAGACCTGATGTTCCATTGTGTAATAACATTTTAATACCTCCCAGCCTTGATGCAGTCTTTCCCTATTATCTGCAGTAGCAGTCTCTTCTGTCAGGTGGATGGAATTCAGTGAATGGGAGTCAGGACGTTTTGGATTTTTTTTGTCCACCTTCACTGTTCTGTATGTTAACCACTCAGAATTGGCCTTGAGTCTGTTTTGGCCCCTCCGCTGAGCCTCATCAGAGCACTAAAACATCACAAACTCTTACTTGCATTTCTGTGCCACATTTGGTAAAGTTAGAAAGTGTTAGAGTTACTAAGGCAACAGCAAAACTTTCAAATATCCACTGACTTTGCATACTGAAGTAGAAGGTCCTGAGGTCTCCTCCTTCAAACTGTTTTCCATCCTTGCAGCTTTTTGTAGTTCTCAGTGCACTCGCCCCCAGCTTAACCACACATCTCACTGACCCGGGTACCATTTGGTTTAAATTGGCCAGTTATGTAAATCTAGTTTGTGATGCTTAGCAACAGCCAGAAGCTCAGAGGTGAAGTTTTGGTGACTTAAACCTTATCGCTGAAACAGTTTAAGAGCTTAAAAGCCTTAAGACTTATTAAGCAGTTTTTATCCTTATTTAATGCCTGCTAAGTCACATGTGTTTGATTCACCAGCTAGGCTGAAGCCATTAAACTCATAACAAAGACATTGCCACCCAGTATTCAGTTACTCATATGATTACTCGTAAGTTACCATCTTTGTTGCCCAGTTTCTGGCAACAAGAGAGAAATTTTGTTATTTGGTGTCATAGTGTGAGAAGTGGGAGCGCTGAATTCTGTTTTAGGCTGAAGGTTCAGGTTTTACAGGGAATTGTTCTCTAGTGGAAGACAGTTCTTCTGTTCCTGTGCAGCCACTTGCCTTCCTACCCCCTTTACCCAAGCCTTTCTCTATTTTACTCTTGCTTTCTAATACTCCGTGTTCCTCTAAGGTCTTTCTTCTAGCACCTGGGTGCTGACTGAAGGATGGGAGAAGGGCACTGTCTTTGCACTCACTTATTGTATCCATTTTTTAACCTTTTCTTCAGCTACTGGCAAGCAATTAAAAAAAAATTCAAAAGCTGTATTCAGTTATTAGGCAGTTCAAGACCTACTTAATGGAAACAGGGTTTTGGATAACCTTGCTGCCAGCATTTAGCAAGTCATTAAGCATATGTGAGCGTTGCTTTTTAGAGGCATATAATTTCACTAGGCTTGGGTGAGTATTTGTAAAAACAGCAAAAAAACCCCCAACAAATTAAAAAAAAACCCTCACCTTATCCAGAATATACTGACTTCAGGACAGCAACATGTCTCGCAGCACTGAAATCCAGGCTCCAACTCTTTGAGCTAGACTTCCTCAGCAAGATGATCAAGACGTTATTTAAAGTGAACAAAATAATACACATTTTCCTAAGCTGAGTGGCTCACTCTACAAAAACTTTCTCAACTTGAGGCAGGTAGCTTGAGCAGGAAATTTCTTGTCAGAAAGAGGGTTAAAGCCTGGCAGAGTGTGAGCAACTTTACAAGGATTTAAAATGGAAAGTGTTATGCAACCTCAGTATCAAGGCATGAATGTGCTCTGTGTGACACAAGCAGTTGAAATGCTTTAGATTGTTAAGAAATACTATCTTTAACAAAGGCAGAGCCTGCTTGAAATTACAAGTAATTTAGATTTTTTTGAAAAGACCTATCTGCTTATTGAGAAAAGAGCTTTGTTTGCTTCAAAGGAGAAGAAATAAAACAGGTAGATGAAAAGTCTGTCACTTGTTAGAAGTATTGTTTGTATTGTACTTTTTAGTATTGTTGTCTTTATTGAGGCAGAAGTGTAAGAAAGCAATATTTTTCAAATTCCAGGGTTTTTTTTCTTTAATATTTGTAAGAAAGGAGTATATTTAGTGTATATATTTAGTATATTTATATTCAGTCTGATTCTCCTCTGACAATTCCCTTTAATAATTTTCTCCATTTGTTACTGAAAACACGTGTTCTCAGGGAAGTATAAAGGTAAAAACACTGAAGTTCCTATTTATCTCTTAAACTTTGGTAAAAGCTGCAACCTTGTAATTCATGTGCAGCCTGTGCAGAAGTTGGAGAAAATATTCAGGCATAGCTTCGTAGCTTTGTGTTTCTCAGCTGTACAGCAGTAGCAAAAACCACAGCAGTTTGTTTGGTGGTTTGTTTTTTTTCTTGCCTCTGTATCTTAATTTCAGAAAAAATACTGAAATCACTAGTGGAGAGAAGGTCAGCACCAAGTAACTTGTTTAACTTTTCTATACAGATGGACAAACATCTTCAGAAAATAGCCCACGAACAGAACCAAGCGGAGATGGGATGAAAGATCATTCTAATCTTAGCGTAAGTAATAAACAGAAACTGTTTAAAGAAGCTTTAAATTTCTGCAAAATATTCAGGACAGTTTGTCTCTAGTATATTGGTCACATACTGCACTGTGCAGTCCAAATTGCAAAATTATCTGTATACTTTTATCACAGCATTTACTGTCTTGTGAATTGATCTCGATGTATGACTAATGTAATCCTTGCTTAAAATTAATTATACCCAAAAGATCAAACTACGGTCAAGCCGATGGTCAGTGCACATAGTCTTGCTCAGGATTATGCTGTAGCCAGGGCAGATCTCAAACTAGCTGTTAGCTAGTGTGAATGTCTACGTCAAAGTGGGCCTGATGGGACTGGAGATGTTCCCTCTTTATGCCTTTCCCTGAGCTAACACTTCCCTCTTTTCACTGCGTCACAGAACTCAGTACCTGATCAGTCGCTGGCATCTGAAAATGAAGCTGTGGGTTCAGGGTTTGCTCCTCCACCTTTCCCTCCCGTCAGACCTCCATTGATGCCTGTGGATCCCAGAGCACCTTTCATGAGACGAGGACCTCCTTTTCCTCCCCCTCCTCCTGCTGGCATGTACGGACCACGTGAATGTTTTCCAGTACGAGACTTTGGGATTCCGCGCCCTCCACTGCCAAGTACGTAATTTTGCCACTATTTACTTCAAGTTGATGACATGAGTGTTTTGAGCAGGTAGTGAGTTACCATGCTGGGTGTATACTTATATCTTTATTTGCAGAAACTACTTCTCAGTTCAGCTAACAGAGCATCTTTTTCTAATTGAGTTTAACTGTGTTGTACACTTTTTTTTCACAGTTGCTTATATTGACAATGTTGTTACAAATACTCGCTTTGCCTGGAAAATACACATACGTGTACTGTTCAGCATTTAAAGGGTTCTTTTTTGGGCTACGAAAGCAAGTAGATGCTTACCTTAATCCTTTTCCTCCTATGAGGTTGCATCATATACAAAAACACCTTAGTTTCATCCTTTGGCCTTGAAGTGTGCTGGTGTCCATGCAAAGGCATGCATGTGGACATAGCCATCACTGGTCTTCCTTGGAGTTTGCATTAGTGGGACAAGATACAGAAGTATCAGACTGGAGGGCTTCTTTCTGCCTCCTGCCACTCTCCCATTAACCTCTGAGGAACTCAGATGTTTACTTTCCAAGCTACCTGTAAGGTCTGAGACCAAAGGTGATGGTGCAGCAGCGGCAGCCCATTAACAGGCAGAGACTGGCTGCTGTTGTGAGCCTGTCACAGGACACTGAAAAAGCGACCAGTTTGTTGTCCTCCTTCCTAGCGTTTTTGTCCCTTTGGAGCATAGCACCTAACCTAGGTCTACTATTGAGGTAGGCCATTGCTGAGCAATAAGTTACGTGGGGTAGGAGGAGCTGGTATGTGTTGACTGTTGTGATTAACTGGACTGATCTGATTCTCTCACAGTAAGAAATCCATTTCCAATGAGATCTTATCCTCACTATCCACCTCAACGACCTGGATTTTTGCCTCCACCACCTCCTCCTGAAAATAGAGTTGAGCCACCTGAGTCAAATCCATCAGCTGTGGAACAAACCGACCCACACCAGGAGACCTGACAGGATCATCTGAGCAACATGCTGAACAGTTTCTGTCCTCTCCTAATGGCATTTTTCCTTACATTAAGTAACCGTTGTTACTTAAGTATATATAAACTACTTTGCTCAAATTGAAGCTTAATAGAAAATTCTCAGGATAGTATTTTGTAAATAATGAAATAACTATGAATAGTGTGAATAAGTGACTTCCATTGTACAGTAGTCATTTTAAATTAAGTATTTCTAATGAGTAATCTCTTCAGAGGTGTATAAAATTAAATCATGTGAACCATATTTTAAAAGTCCAGCTGCTTTGTCCTTGTTTAGCTGTACAGAGGATCCCTCTGCATGCCAAAAGTGGAGTTTGCTGCTTTATGAATAGAATGTGAAAACAAATTGAAAGACTTAATAAAAGTCTACTGAAAATGAAGGCAGTGTCATTGGTAACACGGTATTAGAGACGCAGTTGAAGAGGAATCAATGTCATTCTGTTCTACATCCATACTCTGCTAATGACCTCCTCATAGGTCATCTTTCCGCTCTCAAAGCTTTAGAAGGTGGAAGCTGTCCTACTAATACATTGGGAGGGAAGGGGAAGTGGAAATGTAGATCAGCTCTCCCATCACTCTTAAAACTGATAGCACGGGGTAGTGTTTTACTGAAGCTGTGTGTATGTTCTTTTTATGACATGGGAGGAAGGAGGCATAGCTCTGTGATGCTTCAGCACCACCTCACCCCTGCCTTTGAAGATGCACGTCTGCAGCTAACTAGTATTAGCTTTTTTTACTGTCTCAACACAAATTCAGTTTATTAGCTTCAGAGTTTAACACTGGCATTTGGGAAGCTGAGCAGGACAAAAGAAACACTTCAGTCCTTCTAACTTTGAAGAGCACTTGAGACTTACCAACAGAATGGCCACATGGGGATCTGCCCCGGCCAACACCTAGGACAGGTAATTAAAACCACAAGGTAGAATTTCTTTGCCTAGAATGAGCACAGAGGCAAGTATACCCAATACACTTAGCAAGAAAAGCAGTCAAGAACACGCTGCCATGGCAAACATTTAAAAAACCCAAATATAATTTTAGATGTGAATTGTGTCCATGCGTATTTTATAGTGATTGCTAAGCTTCACCAAAAAGCAGTTAAAAACTACAAGAAAAGGGGCAAGCTGCAGTATTAATGATTCTGTGCCTATGAAAGCATTTTGGTGTCGTCTTGCTCCCCTCCTTACAGGAGGTTATTTGCTGCTTCCCTTGTGGCAATGGACATCAGGCACAGAGCCCTCACCTGCAGCCAGGGCACAGGCATTTCAGTGCTGTGGATCTGCACAGAGCCCACCTCTGCTTGGACTGACTGTTCTAAGACTTCTGCTAGAAGCTGTTGGCCACTCTGACAGTTGAAGTTAAACTTGCAAACCACATAATTCCTCACAATGCAGTTACTGGGTAGGGGACCCTTTCATCCAATGAAGGACACTATTTCTAGACAAGCCCCCAGTGGCAGCAGCAGCGGTGGGCAGCTCAGCTGCCATCCCCCTTCTCCGCACACACACCAGTTCCAGCCTTTAATGTAAATACAGCCACCACACCCCATAATTAGAAGTTACCAAAAAAACTCCAGACCACTTTTTTTTGGTAATTGCTTAGGTTGAGTCTGCCAAGGGAGCTTTTTCTCCTGCAGCTCAGTACTCCTGCTCCTACCATTAGTTCCTCACAGGCTGCCTTCAGCTGCAGAACTCTTCCATGGCTCATTCCTGCCCTTTTATTCTCCTTTCTACTTCCAGTTTAGTCCTCAAAGACCTTGAGGTCAGCCTTTGTACTTCAGCTATTCAACACCAAACTCTGACAACTGGCATTTTAAAGCATCATCCATGTTTGTTTTAACTGCTACTTAGCTTTACTCAGCTGTTTGTATCATTTTTAGTCAATTAGTTGTTTTCTAGAGGCCAGAAGTCCCTGTTCCACCCCAAAAGAAAAAGCAATCCAGTTTTAACAATTAAGGGCTTGTGTTCCAAGTTCCTGCTGCTAAATCTAGAACGTAGCAAGACTAACTTGACATCGCTGTCTCTTTAGGAAAAACAAAGAGGAGACAAAAAAAAAAAAAAAGAAAATCCCGTTTGGGATTATGCAAGCTCAAAGTAATTTCACATAGTTTGTAAGGCCCCACTCCACGTGCAAGTGCACTTTCCACATTACTAACACTTGATTTTGGGATTCCTTCAGCTTGAATCCCTTCATCCTGGTATCACTAATTCCTATTATTGCCACAAACAACAAACCAGCTTTTATGCATTTCTAAGACAATTAGGACCATCAGTGGTGTGTTTCTCCAACACTGCTCCAGGTCTGGGTTTCACGCACGCTCATGCCTTACCAAAGATGAGTCTGTTTTAAGTACGCTGATTTTGTACTTGGAACACAAGCCAAGCCCACTGATTAGACTTCAGACTGTGTGAACGAGATGGGACCTAGAGCACTGACAGCAGCCACCCATTGATCCAGCCTCTATTAAACTGCCTGTACGTGAAAGCACTGCCCATCTCTACCAGTCAAGTGGCCTGTTTCTCCTGCTCCTTATCTTACCTTTCAAGAGTAATTAAAAAGAATGCAGAAAATAGGTTAGACTAAAAAGAGGCACATTTATATAACAGCAAGGTAAACAAGTTACTTCCAAGGCAGTTCTCTCCATAGACGCATGGTCTGCAGAGATAAAATTAACGTCCTGCAACTCTGTTTAAACCAGAGGACACAGCATTTGCTTCAGGAAGTTGCACAGAAAAAGCCAGAAATCTTGATCACTTCACAATCAGATTTAAGGTCCAGATGATGCTGAACAATTCCTATCACGTTTAACTGCTACATAAACCTCCCTCCTGAGGCTGAGCCCTGAAAGCCACTGAGACCAAGTCCCATCATTTCACTTTACTGGAATATGAAAAGCTGTAACTATTTCCCTTATCCTTATTGCCCCCAGCGTCTCTTCAGTAAGTTGGTAAATGATCTCGCTTAGCAAATCCAGAAGATCTAGGAGATATGCAATCCCAACACCAAGCAGTGCAATTCTCCCACTCCACAGCAGTTTGGACAACCACACAATGAAGTGCAGAAGCTCGAACTCAACCCGTGCTTGGCACGCGCACACTGAGCAGCCACTCCGACAATTCTCACAGCACAAGCAGCCGCTGCAGGGCCAGGCCGCTCTTCGACAGCTTCCAGACACTTGCAGTTTTCATTCAGAATGCACAGCTACGTACCCTTGAGTAGGGATAAAACGTCAAACTGAAGCATTGCAGGTATTCATAATCTATTTAATAGTGGGACACCAAAGAATTACTACACATTTTTCTTGAGCACATCAGATTTTGTTTTAAGCAATTGCAATGGATGCAGGAATTTCTCAGAAGTAGTCTTCTATATTCTACAATTCAGAGTTTACTGTATCAGTCTATGTCATACGATATACTGTTTGTGCTATCTGGTCTGATAGTCTGATCTTTAGCAAAGCATCCTTCCCCGTCCTCCACCCCACCAAAGAAGTTGACAAAACTCGGCCAAATTTAAGAAGAATTACTGTACGACTTATTTTAGACTCTTTTGTTGACCTAAACACAATGGGAGCTACCAGTTATACACAGCTTATGAACGATGCTGCATTTTAATTCTAAAGATCTTCATGCTGATACAATAAAGTATTTTATACAGCAATCAATTTTTAATGCTTTATTCATTGATTAAAAGAATATACATTTAACATAAACCATACAACATCAGTCATCAATTCAAACATTCAGCTGGTTTCCTTACATTTTCTGTCAGGAGGTTTTTTTATCTGATCACATTTATAAGATAAAATCTCACCACATCTGGCATATACACACACTGTGCCAGTGGATTCACTCTACTGATGTACATATAAAATCCGCATGGTATGTGCTCACTGGAGACAAAACAGCGCACACCTGTCAAAAGGTCATTTTAATATAAGATGGTAAAACCATTTGTAAAACACATATAAACTTTTTCCATAAATAGAATCATATCTGGACATCTGTTGCATAAATTGTGTTTTCCAAAGCTTACAATATAGCAGCCAGGTCTCAGCACTGCTGGGCACCCACGTTGGCCACTTACTTTATTATTGCAGACTGTCCTTTAAACATTAAATGCACAACATTCGTACCACTTAAAACTGGGGTCAGGTGGAAGTCTCACAGAGACCACGTCTGTACCGCGGTTGCCCTGAAACAGTTAAATCGGCTTTTAAAGCCTCTCAGATATAACAAGATTTTAAAACATACTTCATGGAATGTTCTTCATGCATCATAGCAGCTCATACCTGTGATAGAACAAGCTTTGTATTTGTTTCCTTTCCTTCCTTTACATTCACTATTCACAGTGAAACAGGTGCATGTTTGTTAAGAGTTCTGAGGTTGCTGACTGAGCCACAGCACAGCTGTGTACCACAGGTCGAAATTCGACCTTATATATTACAATCTAGCAGTATCTGGCTGGCCAAAAGTTGGCCTGCCCCTGCCAGCATGTGGGCACTTCTTCGTTTTTAATCTATTCTTTGGCAGCTGACACAGGCGCTGACAGAGAAAATCCAGTGACTTGGTTGCTAGGGATTTCACGACTAATGTTTGTTTGCAGGTGTATACCTTTGTACTGAAGTCTTCACTGTTACATTTTTACCTCATCGGAGTGCATGTTCTCATTTTTTTTTTTTTCTCCTTTTAAATTTTGGCCCCAAGCTAACTTTAAGGAAGATGACAAAACGTGAGAATAAATGAGGAGGAGTTTCCAAAGGATCCAAAAGACCACAGCTTATGGAGTGAATGCCTAAGTGCAGGTACCTGAAAAGCTAGCGTCTCACATCGCTGCTCAACAGCTACGGAAAGCTGAGAATGGTCGTAAGTCATGCATCAGAATCTGCACGTGAAATAAAGCAAGGCGAGAGTCTTACAATGAACAGCCCTGGGTAGACTTCTCTTCCTTTAAGCCTATTAAAGTAGCATGCTACCTGATTAAGCACACAACGACAGCACAGAAACCCACTGGGCTATGGATACGGGTATTAAAAACAGTTGGCTCCTGAGCACAGAAACTCCGATAGAATAGTAAAATGATTCAAAATGCAGTTACTCAAAAGCAAAGTTAGCCGGCAACCTCAGACAGCCTTTGGCTGCATCTCTGTAAGGTTTGGTAGACAAGTCCATTAACCGTGAAAACCCTAAACACTGCCACTTTCAGCTTCTAAACCAATATCCGACTACGTTCTTTGATCAAGAAGTAGAATACACATATATAATTCTATATAGCTAATACTGATTAAACACAGCACAAAAGGGGTTAATTCACGCTACTGAAAAAACATAATAGGACCCTACTTGCATATGTAACCACAGGAATTGTAAATAAGGAGCTAAATGCCTTCACTGAAGCTTTGCATCTCTCTGTAAAAGTGACGGGTTGGCTCAGTGAAGACACTGAGCAGCTCTATGTCCATGACTGCGTGCCAAGGTCGACCCAATCCGAGAGATACTTGCTCAATGAGATTGTGTACTGGATCCACATCCTGATCAGCCAGTTCTCCTTGGTCGAAATCAATGCTTTCTTCTGTGACTTCCAGAACTTTCAGGTCAGAGCCACGAAGACGAGCAATTGCTATAAGATTATGAGCCCAAACTGTGTAACCTAGGGAAAAAAAGAAAAAAAAAAAAGAAAAAGAAAAAAAAGTAAGCTGCTCTGTCATTTTGCTGTAAGGAATGGCATTTTTTTACTGAAGTACTTGATAGCAAAGCTTCTCAACCTCACCCTTCCCAACCTATTTAGTCATCTTCCATCTGGCAGAATACCCCTACAGCATGTGGAGTTTTTTTTGGGTTGCAAGTATTAAAGCTCTGTTTTCTATTCTAAATAAGAGAGCATCAGAAATATTTTAGGTAGTTATACCAAGCTTTTCTAGATCTATTTTTTCACCATTTGTAGAAAAGTGGGCTTCTTTACTCCAAGTTAAGTTATAGCTGCAATTTCAAACCTCCTATGATCTACTTCATAGTATAAATAAACAGAATTAAGAAAGCGAGTAATTCAATTAAGTGAATGTATAAAAGGACTTTTGAAACTGCTTGTGCTAGAAAAAAATTGGGGTTTGCTTTTGTTGTATTAGAGGTAGACTTAAAAAAAAAAACAAAAACAGCACAAAAAACCCAACAAAAAACCCAACACACACAAACCAGAATCCTTTCCAGGAAATGGGTCACACCAGTATAAAAGAAAATAAAATTGAAAAAATCTACACATATTTTGTTGTTCTGCCTGAGCTTAAACATAACCACAAAGCTCTTCTCTCTTCCCATTAGTGTATATCGGCGTCCCTCTTTAAAAACACCTACTCCCCAGTTACCTGTTAGCTTTCTGTACCCTGGCTAAGGCAAATGCTGAGCTCCTCATTCAGATGCAAACCACAGATGATCTGGGAACTTCCCTTTTTTGGGAGCTCTGCCAAGTCAGCCCTTCCATTGCAAAAGAAAAGGCTCAGTTCTGCCTTCATCATCATTCTCACAGGTGTTAAGCCTCTTGGTGAGATGCCCACTTAGTTTCCAAGTAAAGCTGCAGTCTGCACAGTATTTGAACTGGGAAAGTTAAGCTGCTGAGAAATAAAAACTAACGGTGGTTTGGTCTTCAACAATGAGTTAACATGCTCTACATCATAACGTATCAAAATAAGACAGCTAAAGAATGAAGAAAATTGATGTCAAAATAAAAAAGAAATGAGAATTTTTCATTGTTTTCTTTCACTTTTTCCCACTGTTTGTCTCTCGTGTCTGTTGCTCGGGGTAGGTTTTCAGCAAAGAAGCCTGTACACATCCGTATGGCTCACTTCTAGTATATTGACCCTTAGGAATGCATTAACTCCCATCATTTTCATCTGCTGATACTTCAGCACAACAGAAGATGAAGCTGTCAATACAGCTGCAGGACATTACATGCAGTGGAACATTCCACCTGTACAATGACACTCCCCTATCGAGATCTGAAGAAGCTCACAACACCTACCAGTTATCTTGACCGTAAAGGAAAGGAATCTTTGACAGTAAAGTACAAGAATAAAGAGAACAACTGTGATTAATCCCTGGGCCATCCTTGTGGTTCTGGGATATGGCTTTTGCTACAACTTTTCACAGTCAGATCTTCTGTACTCTGGAACAACCATCTTGTTCTCAACTAAATCTCATTTTAAATTAACTCTCATTTCAAAAGTTTTGCCTGAAGTTTCCCAGTAACCTTCTGCCAGCCAAAAAGCCCCTGCCTAGCTAAGTATTCAGCGGTAACAGGGAATGATCACTTCATCATGGGCATGCCATTATTTTTTCCATACTAGTAAAAATTTAATCTTTAGTTTTGCTCATGGACAGAGTAAAACTGAGACACTCATGGATAACACAGTAAGTTTACAACACAAAATCTTGAAAATCCATATGCAGTGTCCTTCTCAAGGAGGAGAGAGGAAAAAAAAAGGCTTCAGCCCCCATAGTCAGGCTGTGCTTTTTATTCACACTGCCAGATCATACCACTCTGACTATCCTACTGTCCCCACCCCAAACGACCACACACTCTTCACACCCTTCCATCATTCTGCAGGAATGTATTTAATATCCTTCAATTGCCTTTCCTCTGCTCCTGAGCATGCTATCTTGGTGGAAGATCATATGACTTCCCACAAAAGGCAGAAGAGAATCTTGAGGCACCCAAGGAACAGAGTGTCCTTAGGGTATGTTTTCCCCTTCCTCCTTCGGTCAGTGACAAGTCACAGCTAAAACTTTACGTAGATCAAAGCCTTTTTCAGAGCAAACTAATAGCAAAAGAGAGAAAACAAACAAACAAAAACCCCTGAGAAGTACTGGAAACTGAAGAATAACCACTTCAGGAGACAGGAGAAGAAACCTGTGCAGCTACATATAAAGCAAACTGTAGGACAAAACTACCATTTTTTCCCGAAGGAAGCTTGAAGGTATCATGAAGAAATTAACAAGTTGAGCCAGAAAGCACTGTTTTATAACCCTCAGAAAACACAAGTGTGAGCCTACCATGCCGTACCAAAGCATCACAGCACTTGAGATCTTTCTTCCTAGTCATGTTCCTCTCACTGCTGCTACTCTAGAAGAAAGATGCTTATACTATAGAGAAGTCATACTCACAGCTTGAAAAGAGATCAGGATGCATTTATAAGCAGCTTAGCTAGCTTCTGCTGCAAGGAGGGGAGAAAAGCAGGGGAAAGAATCTGAATCCCAGCACTAGAGCAAGGGTGATATTTCGCCATTGTCTCCCAGGTACACACAGCATCTCTTCCAAGAGGATGTAGCAACAACCATTTGCCAGACAGAACTGCAGCAGGTGTTTGCATCCCCAGCGCTCTGCACAGACTATTACCTTCTACTGAAGAGACATGCGCTGATATTAAATGATACGTACGCTAGCTTATATTCAGATAGTTTACCACCTTTTTAAGTTCAGATAGTATATTAGAAGATTTCTGTGTAGTAGGAAGATAATTTAAGGTAATGCATTTGCTGACTTTTTCCTCAAGCTTATATCCAAGTGTTAAAAGAAACTGCTAAAATCCACATTACGGTTACATGCCAGTATGCAAAATCTGTCAGACCTGGAAACTATAAAGGACAGACAGCTGCACTGATTCCACCTCCCCCCTGTGATTTTTCAGTGGAAGACATTGTGGAACAACTTCTTCCAGCAAGTAAAGCAGGACCTTCTGACTTCGGCTAACAGAAATCTGAACGTACAACCTCCACTGCTGAAGGTCACTCCTGTTTGTGCTGAGTGACTGGAGACTTACTCCCCCAAGCAGTCTGAGGAAATTCATTAATTCTTATGCAATACAATAGAGACTCATCACTTAACTCCTTTGTGCACCTGCAAACTTGGTCTTGGTAGGTAAACTGATTCCAACACAAACAAAAAGAACTATTCTGCATTATTTCAGTTTCAGGGACCTTAAAATTTGCCATACAATTTTAACTTCTAGCAATACTGTACTGGTGACAGAGCCGAACACTAATGCACACTTTTTAGATTTTATTTGCAACTATATGGCAAATAAATAGGTGGGATAAACCTAGCTCTGGTATTACTGGTGAAACCAATGCACCCAGCGAGACAACCTACTCCACAATGTATTTTTCAGCCTTCATCTGCTGGCAAAGTCCTACCAAACTGGTAACAGACTTTGTCCCCTCAGCCTTGGGGCACTTAACCTGTGTTATTTACAAACAGGAAGCACAATCACCTAAACCTGCCAGCATATGAGCTCACAGTAAACAGTGAATGTTTTCAGCATTCACATCCACACAGCCAGACGCTTGGTGGAACTTGCACAGCTCAGATCACTTTCAGGACACACCTCCTGGAATGCTCAATTCTTAGTTACCCTCATTCCTGTGAGCAGTTTAATAAAATCCTACATGACTTCTCAATGGAAGTTAGTACACTAAAAGTATGTTTATAACCCAGATACAATAGACACCTTCATATTTTCAAACATGAAAATACCAGTATAAGGTACCACAGCGTGTATAGCAACCATGCAGCAGACTTTTGAATGCTGCTCCACTAAAACACATTATGATTAGAAAGGCTGAAGTGTTTTAAGTATTTCAAAGTCACATACTATGCCTGTGCAACGTATTACTTACCGTGAACAGCTAAGAGAGACAGTCTTGTGCACCTCCAGGCTAGTAAGACAAGCGGATCTTCATTCCGGTTGTCGCTAAGATCTGGGAAGCCAGACATATCTATCACATCATTCATTAGTATAAAATGAGTGAGGAACTTGTCATACTGCCTGGATATGAGGTCAACAACAGCCCCTGAAACACAAGTGATGTAGCTGTCAAAGTGAATCCTCTCTAGGGGGATACTGGGCTTAAGAATCCTTAACATATCATCGCTCTTGACATCGAAAGCCATTATATAGACCCGAAGATTAGTGCTGTTGCGAGTCAGCGCTTTCCAATTCTCATCTTCTGGCATGCTGTCCAATGACTTGTGCATTATGGAAACACTGTGGACCAGGAGAGACAGTCGATGCAAAGGCACATGGTTGCTGTCAGCCAGGACTCTTGCCATTTCAGCTGTAAAATCACAGAAATCCAAAGCGAGCGAACGCAGGTTCACAAAGCGCTCCAATTCAACTGCAGTGATAAGAGTGGTATTACCAGGGATGTGGTTGTCCAGTAAGCTCAGGTGTTCCATGGTGTTGGCTATGGGGTTTGATAAGGAGGACAATGATGTGGGAGTTACTATTTGCATCATAAACCCACAAGACAGCCATTTCAATTGTCTGCTATTCCCTAATATCTCTTCAAATAGCTGTTGAATTCTGCAAGAAAAAACAGACAGTGATCCTATTAAACATGGTTTAGTCTTATGAGTTGCATACCATTCTATTTTTAATTTGAGAATTATCCTTCTTCTTTCCTTTATGGCCTTATTCTGCAACAAGGTGCTATTATCACACTTCTTGTGAACTACAAATGTTAGAACCTGACTCTGCAGACCTCCCACAGCAATTTAACCTTCACTGCACTGAAGAGGTTAAAACTGTAAACCATCTTGAGAAAAATTGTGTACTTTGTCTTTGAAAAAAGTGGCACACTATGAACCTTCATTTCATGTATTTTCCAGCACATATTTAACACCCTCCCACATACATTTTAAGGTTATGCAAATAAGAAAACCTGTAACGCTTTTAAAACGCAGCTTTTGTTTTCAAAAACAGCTTCTCATATTTGCTAACCTCTCCAGAACTGCAAATTCAATAGGGAAAAGAAGTCATTTCCAATGAAAGGTTGCAGAAACTTGACTTTGAGCATAAGTTAGCATGATCTGAAACTAACTGCTTAACTTTGCTTATTAAAGGGCAAAGAACAACATATAAGAAGATGATTTTTAAGTAATTCCAAATGTATAGCTCGCAGGATTTTCAAGTGTCAACAGATTCAAGTTTTACCGAACCAACTTGGACATAACATTTCAATCTCAGATTATCAGTGCCAGAAGATTCTGGCACTGCCAGAATCCTCATGCCATTTATTACGCTGCATGATTATGATGCACTTATTCTGATGCACTCCACCTCTCCTACCCCTTTATTTTTTTTAATGAAGGAATGTTCTTTAAGGTAGTTATTTAATTTAAGAAGATTTTGAAAACTAAATTCAAATAGAACATTCAAACTCTACAAGTTTCTCCAACAAATATTTTTCCAGCCTTCAACGCAAGGCTGCTAAGGCCCAAAAGAGTCCCCCCGCCCAAATGACAAGTGTTCTTTGAGCATATATATATTTTAGGGCATGCACAGATGAACGTTTGATCTCAAACTCTGGAAAGATCAGCACTTAGGGGAAGCAGTTGAGCCAGGCTATGACAGTTCCATAAAATGTCAAGAAATTAGATGTAAAGATCTCTAGCCCAAAATCAGCAGAAATCTTTGTGCCTCAAATCAGGTAATGTTTTGCAAAGAGCACTTTTTCCTTCTTTATTATGAATATCTGTATACTTTATACAGCTAAGCAAAACAATGTTAGACAGTTATTATTCTCATCTTTTATCTGTTATCAAGATAATGTCTGGACAAAATTAAAGGCTTATTTAGCCCAGTATCCTGACTGACAGCAGAGAAACACTAATGCCTTAAGAAGTGAGACAGAAGGAAAGCACATAAGGATGCTTTTCAAATATCAAATATCTCCCTAGTTTCCAAAAATGTGTAACTCAGACCTCCTGAGCCAGAGGTGGCTTTCTATATTTAGTAACGCTCAGAGACCTCACTTCTGCAAATTTGTACAGGTTTTTCTTTGAAGCAAGTAAGTGTTAGCAACTGTAACATTCAATAATAAAGATCTCTGCAGTGTGATTCCCCCCCCTCTTCTTGCTTGCTCTGAACCTGCCACCTACTGCCTTTGATGCCCCATAATCCTTCTGTCGTAAGAAAGTTAAAGATCAAGTTAAAAAGATCAATCCTTATTCATCCTCTCTCTTGCCTGCATGTGCTTTTTTCCTTCTCCTAAGAATGTACTGGGCTTGCAAGGCCTGACTTCTCTTTCTAAGTGGAAAAGTTGGTGCAGTTATTTTATTTAAAGACTTCAGTTCTTCCACATCTTCTCTGAAGATCTTTTTTAAATGGAGGACTGACAACTGCAACACAACTGAAACACCATTTTAAACAGGTCAAGAGTGACTGATACTGCAGTTCTGCTATTTTATTCCTAAATTCTTTTACAGTTCAGATGAGCCCTGCTTGATCCCGGCAATGTTTGTTTCACAATTATTCCTGCAAATGCTTAATGAAGGCAGATTATCTGACAGTCCCCCAAAGAAAAAGGTTCTACCACAGGAACCTCTCTAATTTCTCCCAATGAACAAAGACTCTTCCCCACCCTCACCATACACATCTAAAGGTAATGTAATGGTTGCAGCAATGGTAGAATTTATTTTGTAATACTCCAAGTAGTCAACAGTGCTTGCAGTATTTTACAGGACAATTGAAAAAATGACAAATCAATAGTTAGACGCTCAGTAGAATGCCACCATCTATATACCTCACTGCACTAAAATGTGTTTAAATTGTGCTTCTGATACAACTTAAACAGCTTAGCTTAGAAGAGTACTGCTCTAGTACTCACACAACTTAATGAGAAGAAATACAATACAGAACTCTGCAGCTGTAGGGCGGGTTTTTTCCTCCCCTGCAAATTTTTATGCACATCCTATTTTTCATAAACAGACTGCATCTAGCTACAGTTTGCAAAAATGGTTTGAACTGTGTTCCAGAAATTTAGACACAAAGTGAATTGTTGGGAATTAATACCTCCTTTATCATATTAACTGTTACTTCAACTGCCTAGCATGTAGTACAACACTTATCCTAATTCACACATGGTTATCTTAATGCTCATTTATAAAGCTGAAGTTTGAGCATGGTTTAGTAAACGTAACACAAAATATAAGCAGAGCTCAGCACACGCAGGGAAGCAACTTAGCCTAGTGACGCCTCAACAACTGTACCTAATCAGTCCCCTTTGCTCCCTGTAAGCAGCAATTACAGAATATTCACCATCAACCTAAAACCCACACATGATCCTACTGGAGCAAGCTATTTTAAAAAATTAAAAACTCAAATTACTTTCACAATTAATTTCCAAAATGGTGCTTTCAGCCAGAGGACAGACCAAAGCCTGACTAGACTGTTTAAGCCTCCAAAACAGGCCAGACCAGTACTGAAGCACATCGATGGCCCTGGACAGGAAACAAACATATTACTAAGGTCCATATGGAGCCAATTTGTTTAATTAAAAACTATAAATCAAAATGTTTTGTTTAATAACAGGGGCTAAAATGGTTCTTTTGGAAACCAAACTATCTGAACCACACATACCAATCATGGGGAGTAGATTTCAGAAAGCCAAAATATTAAACAACTACCCTTTGTTCAACTCAAGAAATGTATTTTTTTCACCCTGAGCTTCTCAACAGTAACAAGCGAAGCTGTAAAGAGAATTTTCGAAAGTAACCAGGGACACATATGCTATACACAAAAAGAACAGGCATTACAAGCCCATGCTGATCAGTGCAAAAGTGCATTTTTGAAAATACAACCCTAAGCCTCCTTGGCCTCAGAACAATCCTTAGCCTTAACCTGGCAAAGCATCCTAATGGTTCTGTGCTAGCTGAGATTTCATCCACGGTCTGTTACACACAGCTCAACGCTACAGACTTAAGGAAATGTCACATTTTCTTCCCTGGTTACTTTAATTGCAGGAAGCTCCTGAAGTAAGGTAAGGCTTATCACCACAGGTTCCAAAAATCCTTGACTGTCAATAATGCTGTCTCCAAAGGCTGCTCAACATCTTTCAGCGTTAGCTATTGGTATCCATGTTTTGCAACTTAACTGATGCAAACCCCAAGTGCAAAACACAAAACGAAAGAGCCATAAAGATTTACTTCCTGAAGTAAACTTGCTGTTAGTGCTGATGAACTTGAGAACACTGAATAAAACACTGCTAGCTTTCCTCTGATTTAGAAAAGGACTAGCAGGTACCAAACACATTGCTTCATTCTAGCAAAAAACCCCACCAAAATCAACCAAACAAGAAAGATGTAGCATTTATTTGCCCATTCCAAAATGTGCAAACATCAATATTCACCTAAAAGACTAACTTCAAATTAGATCATGAGTTTTGAACGGTTTATGGCTCTGAAACACACAAACTTATTTTCGTTTGAAGAAATGTTTAACCACGCACTCAGCTGAGTAAATATCTACTTAAATGGCTCTGCAAAGAGCCCCCTGGCAAAGATTTGATGATATATTTGTTTTCACAACAAAGGATATGAAAAAAAAAAAAGGGGGAGCTTTTACTGACTCAGCCTTTTACCTGCACACAGCGTTATGGTACATGTGTTAAATGGAATCCCAAACTGCTCTAAGTTCTGCATTCTAAACATAATGAATAACAAAGATAGAGTATGTGACACACGTATCTGTTTGTACTGTTTTGCAAATTTAAGTCAGAACCAAACATTTAGTTTGATGGTTGTGTTCACATGCATACATTGATCTGATAATATGCCTACACTAGTTCTAAAACCACCCTAAAAAATAATAGTAAAGATCCAGAGTGCCCATACTTACTCCACTCCCTGGGAGAAAGGTATTTAAACTGACACAAATTAACATGATGGAATCCAGGTTTTACCTATTTGGAAAGTTTTGGCAGAACTGCCAAAATAGTTAACTTGGCATCACTCCTTCTGTGGTAACTTATTCCTGAAGCCAGTAGCTTTTCACATTGCATTCAACCTTTTCCAAAGAAGAACTAGCTATTCTGATTATAAGCATTCAAGGACTGTAATGCCATGATGTAATGAAGCCAAGCTAAAATACACCTCTGAACTAAACAAGCATATTGCAAACTACTGTCTTACAGGAATTATATAAATACATAAACTAGCTTGGAGATGGAATTTGAAATAAGTTGTTTGTGTTCATGTTCTCTTTCAAGTTTACTTGCCACACATCCTCAATTCTTGTGAAATACAACAGATTACTTCCTTTTCTAATTATTTAATGTACAGCAACAGTAGGGGTGCTGGTAACAGCCCCCCCATCTCTCCTCCCCTTTTTTCATTAACATAATATTTTTTCTAGAACACAATGAAAAGATGAAAGAGAAGACTTTAATCCTGCTGAGAAGGGAAGAAAAAAGCCACAAACCCAGACTACTTCAAGTAACCAGTAGGAACAGAAATCAACTCAATTTAAGAATTTAGATTCTCATACTACTAAAAAACGCCAAGGTTTCTCAGTGACATGTTTAAGGCATGAAAATTTGTGGTCTGCTATCTGTTTTTACTATTTTAATATCTTTGATAATTCACAAATATAACTTACTGCTTAATCTTCTTGCCATCAGGATCAACCTTGCCAAGGTATGTATTCGATATACTTCCATGTTGCTGCAGAATGTTTATATCCCCAAAGAGACTTAACTTCTGGAGGTTCCTGTGAGACGACAAAATAAAAAGGCATCTCTATATAAAATTCTGGATAAGACAAACGCAGGCATTAAGAACATATTATTACATGGAACATGTAGTCTGTTTTGGGTAACATCGTACTGTCCTTGAATATAGGCACATATGGAACTACAGAAAATGAGACTGAAGTATAAAGGGGAAGAGGTCTACACAAACTGCTGAATTCAGCTGTAAAAGCAAATGCCAGTTTTCAGTCACCGCAGCAGTATTTTCAGCAGGCCACTGTCATAAATAAAACTTTTAGCAGAGCTTTCATGCACTTTTAAATCCTTGAAACATGTGTGTTAAGTGTCACAGATGAAAACATCAAATATCTATTCCTTTCAACACTTAACGCTGCATTGCAACCACAAACAAGCCTGCCTGAGCACTTACCTACTGCAGCTTGGTCACAAATGAGGGCCCAAACCTGCCTCAATTGAGGCAACACAAACCTCAGAAACAGGAAAAGCGAAAGTTCCCCATACCCTAATCAGAGGCTAATTTCTGTCAGATCAAAGCAAAGGAAGCTGTTCTAATATTTCCTATCAGTGACCCAAAGACGATTAGTGATCCACCACGACATGTAATTTTAATTTATAGAAGGGATACCTAAAAAGAAGTGAAAGAAGAACCCCTATGTTGGATTTGAATTGGTGTGCTAGACAATTGGTTTTCCTTTCCCTTAGTACAGTTTATTTCTCTGACTTTTATCTTTTCTGTTCCTAAAAAAGAAAAAGCAAGAAATATGAGAATGACTGCAATTTTAGAGCAGCTGTGTGGCGTTTACTTGTAAGATTTTAATTTTTTTAACTGACTAAGTTTCAGGTCAACATTTTTTTTATTTACCCATGCTGTAAATTAGACCTACTCCTAACATGCAAGGGCTAGTCTGCACTTGATAATTAACACAGCAGAAACTCCAGTTTCATCACAAATGGACATGAGTTAAATTCATCTTTAGATGCCAACTAACTTGTAGCTGACAATTAAGTGAGTTACATAAATCCCTACTTCTGCTGGCATACAAATCATGCGCTAATATTTTAGATCAGCTTTGAGGAAAATGCAACACAATTACAATGCTCAAAGCAAAGCGAAGCTTTGGTGCCAGTTTACCACCTCCACAGTACAAGCTGATATTCTACCAAGAGGGAAGAAGCATCAAATAGTCACATTTCACATTTTTAAAGTAAGTATGAACTGCAGTCTGTAATTGGTATGTACCATAAGTCATAATTTACCTGTTTTGAAGTTCATGTATTTGATTCAGTAGCCATACACTAGTTTCCTGAAATCTATCCACTGTAACAGCCGCTGCTTTTTTTCTACAGGTAACAACTTAATAGCAAGGTCCTCAAGCTTCATATTGAGCCAGACAAATACCAGAGCAAAATACCTAGACCGTACAACCATTTCAGAAATTCTAGCAATTTAATATTTAGTCTCTTAAATACTGGACTACTGTTCCAATAACACATTAATATAAACTGAGCCCTGACAATATGCTCAGTATTCTATACCTCTGACTAAGACAATGTCTGACCATACTGAAGAATAAGCTTGGCAGGGAACTCTAGAGACACCAGCACCATCACGAAGAGTATTTTGGGTTCTTCTTTCCTCAAAAGCTGTAAGAGTCTGGTATGACAGGGAAAGCAGCAGAAACCTCCACACGTGGTGTGAAAGGCAGTGTTCACAGCCAATGCTATAATTAAGCTTTTATCTTCTGATCTCAGTGACTTAATTCTGAGCGCTAAGAAACAGAATGCCATGTTGAGAACAATTCTGAATCACCTCCATATCCACACACAGGTCTTGTTTTTTGCTACTCATACCCCCAGTGAATGCTACTGTTGGCAGGTATTAATTTTAGAGCCACCAAACTACAGGACACACGAAAGACTATTCACTAGTATCTCACACATTTTTACTACATCTATTTGACTGCCATTTCATGCACTACAGAGCCACACAGAAAAGTTCTCTCCCTCAAAACTTAAGCAATGAAAACATCCAATTATTTTTCCATTCATAGCACAGTTACTTACCATCAACAAATCTGATCACAGTTCAACACAATATTAAATTTTTGCTACTATTTGCAGTGTCATATAATCTCTAGGACATTCAGCTCATACCCCATCTCTATTTCACAGTTAGTAAAGTGATTGCTATTTAAATAAAATTATTTAGAAGTTAACTGTCATCTTTTGCTGAAAGTCATAATGGCATCTTAATCCTCTGTACTACCCATACACATAGCTGGGGAAAAACATGTCTTGGAGGGGATTTCTAAACCATTTATTTTTTAACAGCTCAAAAAGCATACTAAAAGTAGTAAGCTTCTTACCAGGCTCTATCTTCAGTTTTGGTTGGTCTTTTTGAACACCCAATGAGGAAAGAACAAAATGACCTTGCTTACACTCAACACTTACAAAGCGGTAAGGCACATGTAGTATTATTATACTAGTTCTCGCCAGTTTCAGCTGCCTGGTCAGACCAATAGAAGGGACTCATTGTAAAACCTCAAATACAGACTCAGTCTACTGCTCTGAGTGATTCACCAGTTTCAGCAGCTCCAAGATAGATACCATACTTCACCAAGATACTACAGTTTTACTGTAATCTGTGGTTTTATTTCCACAGCAAAGGTGAAACAAGTCACACAAATTAATGTACCACAGAGGAAGGCAGGGGTGGAAATCACTCCCATCCTATCTTCCTTTGTAAGCAGCCAGAGGGGAGACAAAACTTTGGGATTTCAGAGTGACATAAAAGAACACAGATTTTCCCTACTGAATGATTAGCAGTTGCTTATTTGCTGCTGTATGCGCTGAGAGGACTCACAGAAAGCCTGTCACCTTCCCACCTTCCTTCCAGAGCTTAGTTTTGAAAGATCAGTCTGAGAAAGTGCAGATTATTAGGGTCTCATGAGAGCCACTAAGAAACAACTTGTCCCTCCTGACACTGCTACAGAACATTATGTCCACCTGCCCCTTTTTTTCTTAATAGGAAGTAGAACATCAACTGTTTAAACAATAATATACTTAGTTATTTTGCTTAATTTACTGTCATAACACCTCACAGAAAAGTTACAGATCACTAAAAACGCCACTTTAGTACCTTTTAATTAAATAAATTATAGATTTTTAGAGGTCATAATGGTCCCAGTGCTATTAAAGCAATATTTTGGGAGTAATATGCTGCCACTCGTAAAAAGTTTCCAATGACTTGAGCTCTGCCTCAAATACGCAACAGACCTAGAACATACCTTTTTGGATGACAACCAGCTGCCAGCAGTAGTATTTGTCAGAATATTATCAGGTGTTTTTAAACCAAGTTGCAGACAAGTAGTTATTTCCTTAATTCCATCAGAATTAGGAAAAGTTGCTCCAAAATATTCTTCTACAGACTTAACATGCAGATTGACTTAGAAATTGACAATTAAGTTGCACAGAAAATGCTTTTATTTAAAAAAATACACTGAATTCTCCTCTATTCAAGAGAGCATCTAGAAATTGCATTACTTTTAGTGTTCTTTTTCCTTAGGTCCTACAGTATTGTAAATCCTCAAGGAATTCTAGAACCATCTAAAGTACACTCTCCCCCCCTCCCCAAGGAGGGGGTTTGTTACTATATTGTTTAGTAATAGATTTTAAAGCCTACAACAAGCTTACACAGTTAGGAAACAGCATATCATTTCAGAAAAGTAAATTTCTTCCTCCCCAGTTCTGAAGTATCGGATGTAAGCTCTCTGAACTTCTCTGCCAAAAAGCTATCATAAGGGCTGACAGGAGTTATGAAAGAACCATCCTGTTTTAAACTTAACTCCAAAAGGAATGCATTTACAGTGATTCAGCCACTGGAGAAGCTAAAAACGGTACCATTTCCATTATTTTGGAAATTATAATAGCTATCCCATTTACAAAGAGATATGGCAAACACAAGAAGGAATTACGAATTATCCTTGAGTTACAGACGAATAACAGAAATAAATTGTCTGGACTGCGGTCATTCCCTAGACAAAACTAACCATCGGGCAGGTGATAATGCCCCCTCTTTGGACATGTGGTCACAGTAAGAACTAAGCAGCAATTTGGCATATTACTGCTCCTTCCCACCTCATTTCAATCACAAAACGCTACTTAATGACCTAGAAAAAAAATGTTCTATATGCAAACTAATCAATTACTGATAGTTACCCTTGCAAGGGGAAAAAAAAAAAACCAACATCAAAATAAACCAAAAGCCTTATTTGTTCAAGGGGAAAAAAGAAGTCTATTCAGAAAGTAAATCTGAATAAAAGGTCAAGTGTTTAATGTAAATTCCTCCCCCTTCAATTTTTTGAACGTTTATAAAAAAGCACCCGCTGTAATAGCCAGGTACCCTGTGTTCCCCAGTCACACATTATTCATTTCAAAAGAAAAAAGCAGCATGCAAACTATTTGAAGACAGCGAGAAAGTACATAATGCAAAATCGTACCAAAGTTGGTAAATTTTCACCTCTGGCTTACCACCGAAATGATACTGATCTACCAGAGAACAGGTACTGGAGAAACAGCTACTGCTACATAGTATTTTACCGCAGTCCTGAGCCACAGAATCTGTAAAAAGAACTTTTGAAAGCAAGTGTCCTTGTACGGGTTTCAGCTGAGGCCATGGAGAATGTATCTTTTTCAAAAGAAAAAAAAGCGTCCCAAAAGCCTTCTCACAATGCATTTGATTTTGACAGCTTCACATTTTAGTGAGACACAGAAAGGACCAAAAAAATTTTTTTCAATTCGTTTTTGCAGCAACCCCCCCAGGCAACAACTCCTGCAGATACTATTTATTTTAAAATTCCAAGTCCATGTAGCGATTCTTGTCTCAGATCAGATAATCACCAGCACCATTTCAACCTTTTTTCTACTTATGACATTAGCTGGATTTCCCAAAGATATAAAAGTTAAGCGAAAGCTCCTTAATGGCAAGAGAAGACCCCTCAAGACACGTGATCTGCAGGCTGAGCATTCACCGGGCAAGAAATAAATTAAGGTAAGGGTGAGCTGGGAGGAGCGAGCCCTTTTCAGAAGTCAGGTTTGTAACTCTCAGCAATCGCAGTTGCACCACAGGAAGTACCTGCTGGGCACAACAGAGCAGAGGAACTGAAAGTGAGACTTCACGCACCACGTTTGCATTAATCTCAAACCAACGAGGAATTACATTTAAAGTTTTCTTGTTACAATTCAAAGCAAAAAAATCAAGGAGACCTCAAACTACTCTCTAATACCTCCGGAATCAAAGAGGGACGGTGACCAGACCACGATTCAGTTGCAGTTAGTCTTCCAAAGGCCCTCCACAAGGTTTAATTCATCCTAAAGATACCCTGAATTGCTTGCAGCTTGTTGTTTTGTTATTTCTTGGGGTTTTTTCGAACACTGAGAGGAAACAATATTAACCATTTCCTACCCTAAGATCTGCGTGGCTTTCCAAACACATCACAACCCAACTGTAACACCCTTGCTTTCCTGTACTAGGTGATGACTAAAGGCCATATATTAGGGTATCCGATTATCTTTTTTTTCTTTAAAGATCTTGATCGCACCCACACATGGACATGAGAATGCGAATATTTTCATTTTAAAGAACTCCAACCTGATGAAATTATCTAACCTGCCAAAGTAAGTCTGTGAAAAAGCAGGACCTAAACACATCTTAGGCCCAAAGCACAGGATTTTAATACAGTTTGGTCAAGGTATTACAATGTCCTAAGTATTTTTTTAAATAAATAAATATAAAAAACTCCTTCTAGTTAAAATTGAGTCAGATCTCAGTTCAGCAGGAGGAACAAAAGCTCAGCTTTTCAACGGCAAAAGCCCTCACACCTGGAAAAAGCGAAACTGGGGCAGTACTCCGGCCATTCTCCACCCAGAAAAACACCAGTGCTGTAATTTTAACCCCTTTACTAATATTTCATTACGTTAATTATTTTTCAATCATGCAGAAGAGGTCTAAAATCTGCCCGCAGAAAGGCTTAAAGTGAGAAAGGTGCCTTCTCAGGCACCAAATTCAAACTCCCAGCCCTCGCATGCTCCCTGTGAGCCGCACTCCCCCTTCCTCCAAAAGGACAAAGAAGTTTCTATTATTGCAGCTGTATCTGCTTTGCACGTTGACGAGCCGCTTGCCAACGAGACGCCTGCGTTCATACTCTCCCTCAACTACAGCACACGACAGAAATCGGGCCGTTTGAAGCTGCGCGCCTCCCTCCCTGCCCAGCTCGCAGCCGCAGCCCGAGCCCCTGGGCTGCCCAGCCCGGCTGCGCGGGGCTC
>VZZY01002899.1:111849-139886 GCA_013400335.1 Eurystomus gularis
ACCTGCCCCGCGTGTGGGGGTGCGGGGGGGCGCGGCCCTGCCCGTGCCTCGGCGCTCCGCCCTGCCCCGTGGCGCCGGGGTCTTCCCCTCTCCTCCCAACAGGGCTCAGGTTGGTGTCCGCCACGTTGCCCCCGGTGCCCTCCCGACTAAGCGTGGGCAGCCGGGCCTGGCAGCTCCGGCTCTTGTCCCCGTGGGTCGCTCGGGGCCCGCCCTCCCGGGTGCGGGCTGGAAGAGGGCAGCGGGTGAACAAGCGGGAACGTTCCGATCCCTGGCTTGCGTGCGTTGGTCCGAGTTACTCCGCTTTCGCTGTGTTTGTGTGCTGGTCCCTTCACGGCAGAAGGTGAAGCTCCTGTACGGGTGTCTTGTGCCGCACTGCTCGGTGTTAGGAGTGATAGGTTCTCTTGTTAGCTGATCCAGTATTCTCGTATTTTTTTAGTATATTCAGTAGATTTGTAATTGTGATGGAAGAGGAGGAAGAACTGTACGGGTTTCAATTCTCCCATCGCTACGGTGCTTTCCCAGTGGGCAAAAATAGATACAAACTTGTTCTAATTTTCCCTTGTAGCTCAAAGAAGCAGCAATTAATGCGTATTTCTGAGATAACTTCTAACCTACCTGTGTCCATCAAGATATTTCACATAATCAGAAATGTAACACCTTGACAGAAAAAGCAGAGCTTTCCTGGTGGTGGGTTGTTTGTATACAGTTGCCTTTCATCAACAATTTGGGTATTTCCATTGTTTTTCAAGCTGGGAATTTTGCCTCCTTGTCTCTTCCATGCTCTGTGATTTTCAGTTGATCCCATAAGTTTCCAGGACAAAACAATTCCGTTTGCCATCACAAATGAGCTATTGCAAATAAAATGTGGAAAATAATCTTTAGAAATTAATTTTGCGTGTTACGATCGTATTTTGCTAGCTCAGTGACAACAGAAATGCAGAAACCTGAGCAAATTAGTTTTCCCCATACTTCAAAGTATATTTTACGGTTACATGCAATGTCTGCTTGCTCCTTTTTGCTTTGCTCTCATTTTTTGGTTCCTATCTCTTTATATTTCGTTTTTTGTTGTTTCAGGCTGAATTGAATATTTGCGCAACAAAGCTTCCTGCAGAAGGACCACCACACTGTTTTACACTTAGGAAAATATGAGAATAAGCAGGGAGTGTTGTTCTCGCTGAATTAAAAAAACAATCTGTGCCTTGCTGAGGACAGCTGCAGGAATCGGACACTTGAATCAATGTTATCGGATGAGTTAGAATCCAAACCTGAGGTGAGCAATTATGAACTGGGTTTGGTTCTCAGGAGTGTTTATGGGCAACACTTAGAAAAAGTTCAATTAGTTTACTCAGTTTGCTGCTTACATATTAATTCTCAAAGTGTTTTCAGAGACATCTTTTAATGCTTCTATGTTTTGATTTGACTGGTAAAAGATTAAATAATATTGCAAGTTTTTTCCTCTCCATTTAAGTGTCAGCCAATACTTTTGCCTGTTCTCAGGTTACATTATTATTTTCACTATTATAATGTTCTTTCTGTTACAAGAATAAAATAAATTACTGTATTGACTACTTCTTTCCCTCAAACCAAATTGACTTTATTTGGTTTGGGGGAGTCTGGATTATTCTGTCAGCATCAGCCAGTTCTATTTTTTAAAGTACTCCTGTCTCCATTAAGCAGTTGGCCAAAGTGGTAGTCAGAAGCACCAAGGGGGTCCTGGTTGCTTGGTATGAGACTGCTGGACCGTTCCCAGGTCAGCCAGTAGGTTGGCTGAGCGTGAATTGCAGTGATGTATTTCTGTGCACACACTTCGCGCAGGTTAATGCATACACAGGTAAAGTACCTTTAAGAGGTAAACACAAACAGCCTGAACAATGCTGAAGTTTATTAGTGGAATATATCTATACCCTCATCACTCCACTCTCATTCACTTGTGTCTCTGGTCTCTGCCAAGCCTAAAGTCTTTCCAGTATCTGTCCTGTCCTAGAACCAGGGTTTTTCAGCCAGTTTCTGGCTGGAAATGTTTTTTTCCAGACTATGGTTGCTTCCTCCTCACACGTTAGTCAACTAGAAGTTCCCTAGCAGGGCACTTACATGTGGGTAGAATATTTAGGGATATGTTTAGTAAGTAGATAGAAGGGACTGCAGTGATCAGAAACAGCAGCATCCTGACCAGCAGCCAGTAAAAATCCAACTGAGGTCGCTTCTCTCCCACCTACCCATAGTTCTTTCTCAACTTACCCAACTTGATTCCTCCTTTGATCCACCCCCTAAATATTGCATAGTAATAAGTTTGGTCTTTCCTATGAGACCCATTCAGATAACCCAAGACAACTTTGGTTTCTTACCAGTTCAAGAAGTTCTGGTTGAACCTCTTCAAGATTTCACTTCAGCAGTGGCCCATTGATCTGTATATGAGGAGTTCTGATCTTTGTTACTCTTGCCTATAATTTGCTAGGTACAAGGGTCTGGGGCTTGTTACATTCAACACAATTGTACCAGTGTGTTCAGTTTGTTACATCTCCCGTCTCTTGCCCTTGTCTTTTAGGCCAAATAGCCATTAGACAGTGATCTGTACATTCCCCCACTGAAAAGCGCAGAGGACTGTATCCCTTTGTGTCCTTGCTTTTCTGGTTCTCAGCTTTACCTCTTTAGAAGGCAGTGGTCCTAGAGCAGAGGACTTAGTACTGCTATGAAGTACCCTTGGGGGAGTTCGCAAGTTTAAATTGAGTTGTTTTCATTGAGTTTTCTGTTTCTATCCCTTTTCATTCCATAGGCAATACAGCAAGTATCTTAAATTGGTACGCTAAAGAGAATGATGATTACATGCTGTTAATTCATCACAGCCAAGGTTATGTGGGAAGTTATCCGTTTCTTAAAGGAGCAGCCGAAGCCCTTCCAATCGCACTATTCAGGAAAAGTAGTTGCAAATTCACAGTGGCCCTGAGTAGTATTGGCATGGGCTGCAAGGAGTTCTTTTCTCTCACCTTGTGGTTGATATCTCATAACTTCTATCAAATTTTCTCCTAGTTCTGAATGATAAAGTGGAGGGCTTTGTTACTTGAGTCTGGGAGTGGATGAATTCCCATAGATTGTTTCTGACAGCCAAGGGCTGGGATAGTTAGAATGCTTGTTCCCTCGCTCCTCAAACAGGAGTTGTAAGTGGGCCCTGTCTTTTCTCGACTTGAGTAAGGTATTTGTAATGAGGCACGTTTACATAATAGTCCTATTTCCTCATAGCAGAGCTGCATTTCCTTCCTAGCAAGCCCAGAACGGAGTAAGCCATTTTCCAGTGGGAACAGGCCTGATGCATGAAAACTACAGGGGTTGCAAAGGGCATCCTTTCCATAGGTGTCTTCTAAACCATGTTCCTTAATCTTGAGCAAAGCTAGTCTATACGATAAATTGGGATTTATTTGCATTGCGGATTACTAAATCTATACACAGCCTTTTCCTGGTTCTGATTATGAAAGTTGAGTGTTAAGTTAGTACTATTTTCTACTCCTTTGATGTGAAACTGGTAGATACCCTTTTTACACCTTTCCTAAATAACAGTTCAAGTACTTCTGGAAGTCAGTTGTGATTTTATATCCTCTAGTGAGCCATGGCACAGTCATTCTTATAGCCACAGATGTCTTCATATCCCCTGCCATGTGAGAAAGGTATTAATTAAGAGCTAACTGTATGAGTGTAACATCTAGGCAATATTAATCAAAGCATCATGGTTGGATTGCATAAGCTTCTTTGCTACTGGTTTTATCCTTAAAGAAACCACCAATGTACTGGTACTCCTATTTGAGTAGAGATGAATCTTCCTTTCATAGGAAGTTAAAAAGTTACTTGGAGACAGTTCATACGGGCAGATGAATCTGCTTTTTCTTCTGGCCTTCTTGCCCCCAAAGCTTTATTACCAGAATTCTTCAGGGAACTGATAAGATCTGCATTTTCATGCTTTAAGCCCAGGTTATTTGTTATAATTGCAAGTGTTTCCAGACACTTCTACTGTAGTGGAGCTGGCCCACCACAGGATGCTTTCTGCTGTTAGGGGTAGCTCTAGCATGATCAACTGAACTACAGCTCCAATCTGTAAATTGAACTGGCTGTTGAAATTGGGTCCACACTCTTGAGTGCAGTCCCTCCTTTCCCCTCCACCCTTCTCTGTGTGCAAAATGTTCTTTTGACCTCTATTTTGTGGTTAAATTTAGAACAGAAAGAGTATCGATTAAAAACATGGTCCCTTCTGCACTGGGAGTCTAGTGTAGCTCTCCAGCTGTCCAGTGGGAGGATAGATCTGCATCAGTAGCAGAGAACCTTCCTCCCTTGTCCCTCCCAGCTACCCCCACCTCACACCACCTCAAAGCAAGCAATTGCCAGACGCTTCTTGGCTTTTGAATCATCTGATGAAGGGAGTCTGTGATGGAACGCAAACTTTAACCTGATCCATCCCAGATGGCCAGAATTTGTTTCTGTAGTGCTGCTTTTTTTTTTTTTTTCCTTAGGATGTCTAGGAGGGATTCCCAGTTCCTTTAACACAGTTTTTGTTTGTTTTGTTGTTTTTTTTCTTTCCCCTCTCAGAACAGAGACATTATCCAAGCGTCTTGGTAATACATGCATTCTGCGCTACTTGCAGTGATAGACTCCGGGGATTGTCTCTTGTTGACCAGCAGGGATGGCAATTAACTTGTTTGGTGACAAAGGTCAAGAAATAGTTTACATTTTTAGTACATACACTGTCTACATTATTTACAGGATTTTCAGAGTTATGTGCTGTTTCAGCAGAAGGAGTAAAAGGAGGGTGTATTCAACAAGGTGGTATGGCAGAGCGAAAAAAAAAAATTTTCATAGCAAGATGCAGCTGAGTGTTGCCTATTTTATCCCTCCAAGGCTTACAGATTATCTCTGCGTGACTTGCATCTGACCCATAAAGTTTGAATCTCTAAGTCGAGGATGTCCTTTTGCAATTAATCAATATCAAAATGTGTTTCAAACTCCAAGGGATATCTTGGCTATAGAGTAAAGCCACCTCACACCTCCTCACCTCTTATCATTCCTTTTGTGTTCTGCTAATGTTCTGAACATCTAATTTCCCTAACTATTCCTATTCAGATGCCCCAAGATGTTCCAAGATGTGCTTCATTACAGATTGTAGCACTTTGGCCGTATTTACAGAAGGATCAGTACCCTTCCTTACAGAGAGATTCTGTAGTCACCATCTTGTGAATACTTACAGCCCACCTGGATCCTCTTTGTGATGTGGTCCCCTCCTGGTCCTTCAGACAAGACAACACTGGACTGTTCCTAGGTGCACACGGGAGTCAGACTGAGCCTGAACTGCGCCCATGCACATATAGACAGTGTAGATGTAAACACTAACACATGGCAGGGCAGTACTTTTACAGGCACCCACAAACACAAATAGCATTCACATGGAACAAGGAGACCACAACTGGCCTCATCCTGTTCCTACTCATCAGGTATTTGCTAGTGCATCACATATGTACCCTCACTCAGCTAACGCGTCTGTCCAGTCTCTGCCAAACCTTCACTACTTCCAGTATCCATCTCTAGACCCTGGGCTTTTTAATCCAGCCTCTAGCAAGGATCTTCAGGTTCCAGATTGTGGTTTCCTCCTATTCACAGTCTAGTCCAACGTGAAGTTAACTAGATTAATGTGCTTGGAAACTATTTAGGAGCAAATAGCATTTGAGAAGAAGGTACATACACTAGTGATGAGGCATGCATTGACCTGTAGCCTGCTAGCATGTGGTTGACCTGTATTGTGCCCCACCCCCTTCCTGTTCCTTTCCTATCCACCTTGATCCTGCCCTTTCCCTGTCTTTGATCCTTCCCCTAAACATCCGTAAGTTTTTCACATTCCCACAGCCTCCTCTTAAGACATCTTAAGAAGTTTTACCCAGTTCCAGAATCTCCCCCGTATCCCATCTGAAGTTTGCTCTTGCCTATGAGATGTATTCTGGTAACTCGTTATAATATTGTTGCTCTTTTTTACAAAGCTCCTGCCTGAATTTCTTCGAGGTCACACTTGAGTTGTTCCTGTAGTGGTCCATCCATCAGTGTCACAGGAGTTCTGGCCTTTGTTACTCTGTCTTATCTGCAGTTTATTAAAGTTTGTGTATCTGTGCATTTAATTTATCACCTTTCCTGGTCCTAATCTGCCTGACAGATACTCTTACAATTTCCTATTTGCTTTCAGCTGCAAAACCTAATTAATAGAAACTTGGGAAAGAATGACACAGGGTTTGTAATGAGGATTTTTCCATATTCCGGTTGCTGTAGTTGTCACAAAGGTATTCAATGATTTTGAACAGGAAGGAGGTTTATGAATGTACTCAGCTGTCAAGATAACAACTGTCACATGAAAAAAATTATTTTCTCTGAATTATTTGATGTAGAGTTGGTGATTAGTTTGCTTTAGTTTATAGGAAGGGTTTTTTATTCCAAATTTTAATGATGACTATGATTCATGTCCTTTTGTTTACTTCTGCTTCTTTTGCCCCCTTGTTATTCTCTGTACTAGCTTGTTATTACTTTACAAAGAAAATTAAAAGCATCTCTTTTCTTCTGAGCATCTATTTGTGGCTTCTGCATTTTGCTTTTCCCTGTTGGTTTAATGTTGCTGTGTGAAAGTTGATGGTTCAAAGCAAAGCTTTCCTATTGTAGGAGGAAAGTTTTATCTCAGGCTTTCTGTATAAAAATAGAAGAGTCCATAAAACAAGTGTTTCATGGTGGAGTAGGCAGCAGTAGGGATCATGGACAGCTTTTAAATGAAAGACAATCCAGTAATTTAGAACCATCTTGCTGCTCACATTTTTCAGTCCCAACTTCTTTCTTCTGGTTGCCTTGCTCTGTTATTCCTAACTCTCTTCTCATTTTACCCGTCTTTCTCCTATTTTTTTAACCTTAAATTAGAATGTGTGGCCTTGCAGGAGGGACTGTCTCATATTGCCTATCTTTTTGACAACACAAAAATAGTTCCATCTTCTGTCTGGAGCCTCTGGATAATCTTGTAATACAACTAAGAGGAAAAATTGCTAACCTTTCAAACTGCAGTCTGGCTTGTGGCCTAGTTCAAGTGGCACATTGCCATCTGAGTGACTTCAAGATTTAATTTTTACCTTCATAATAGACAGCAAGGACAGGCTGCTCCTAAGGGAGCCAAGGGTGATCCCAGCCCAAAGATTAAATGGAGCCCCTGGGTTTAAATGGAGCCCCTGGGCAGAGGGTGTGTGTGGGGCCCCAACTGAGACCGCTCAGGGCAACTAAGGCTTCAGGGCTCTGCAAGGTAAAACTGTTTGAGGAAGCATCCTTATTTCCAGTGTTTTTGTGGGAGGAAATAAGGATAGAGAAACTGGAGCCCAAGCTATTAATTTTTCTTTGCAATTTCTTTGATTTAATGAACTTTGTCCTGATGTTGGAAAGGCTCAAAAGGCTGGTATCTGCTATAGAAATAATTTGGAATTGGATGCTAGTAGTTCTAAAAGTAGTTGCTAAGACAAGTACACTATACAAAGTAAGAATCAAATTATTAGTGACTGTTGGGTTTTAATCACAAATACACCCTGGGCATATAATGCTTTTTTTACTCTGCTTCTCTTGACACTGATGAACCATCTCACTGCACAGACAACTCTGTCTGGCCTCTGCATGAATGTATAGTAAAATATGTCACCATGAGGGCAGTAGCTTTTGAGCAACTATCTTGTACAGTTTCCTTCTAATTGTCAAAGATTAAGGAAGTCTGTTGCATACAGCTTTTTGTTAGACAGCAGCAGAATGCAGCATCTTCCTAAAGATAAGGAAGAATGACTTGAGAGTTAAGTTTGTGATGTATTGCTTTCCATATTTCTTTCATCTGTTTCTCAAAATATGTTGAGATGGGAGCATAGGAGTAAATGTGTTTGACAGAACTTATAGCCAAATAAATAGATCCTATATATGTTTTTTGAGGGGCATTTTCTGTGAAATGTGGTGTATGTGTCTGAGTCTGATCTCTGGAAGTTTAATTTCATACAGATGAGGGATTTGAGACTGTGTATGTTAAAAGAGCTTATGGAGTTCACGGAAGAATTAGTTCAGTCCATTGCAAAAGTTGGGCTGCCTTATCTCCTCACTCCAGCAGCACTTCCTTTGTTAAGTCAGAGTATTTTAGTAGGGACTGTTGTGGTAACAGAAAAAAGAGTTTCATTTTGTTGTCTCAAACCTGGGTTCTTTACCCGGTGTGCAAGCCAATAACATACAGAGTGGAGTATTCCAAGTTTATTTCATTGATGCACATGGGTGGGTGCCTGTCCCAAGACAGCACACTCTAGCTCAAGGAATTTCTATATTTATGCACTTGTCATTACATATTCAAATAATTAATACATATTAATTGTTACTCTTTTTATTGATTGGTTCTGATTTCCTCGCTTCTTATTTAAATTTGTACACAGGCTCCATCATTATCTTCCATTGCTTTCTTTTGAGTAGGTGGTATAATTTGGGTAGGTGGTCCATGAGTCAGTGGTCATGATCTTCCCCAGCTGGAATTACCTTTTGCCTACTTCTTCCCTAGTCTTGGCAGTTCCAGGCAGTTCTGCATGGTTTGCTAACCAAACCAAGAGTTCATAATTTTTTACCTTCTGTTTCTGACAGGAATATCCTTCTTATCAACAAAGCCACATTGTTTAGTAGTTAGTCTTAAATCCAATCTTAGATTAATCATGTCTAATCACTATTTCTCCATTTTAGTTTCAGGTGAATAATTAAATAGGGTTGAAGCTGCACAGAGGACCTTCAGCAGTGGCTGGTTTCTTGGTTGTTTCAATTACATTTTACATTTTATTTTTCTAATTAATACGGACTTTAATACAATATTTTCTATGTCTGTGCCTTGGAGGTAAAGATGAGTCCAGGATATCCAGTAGGCTGACAAAAGCCTGAGGTGTTGTCAAGGGGACAGATTGAGTAAACAAGGCACATGATTTGCTGCTCTGAACTTGGTTAAATATGGGAAGACTTTCAGGGGTGAGGAGAGGCATTTCTCTGATTGCTGATTCCTTTTCCACTGTCACGTTGCTGTTTTTATAACTCAAGATTTCTAGGACTTAGCCAGAAGTAATTTTTGCATTGCCAGAGCTGACATGTTAAGGATAGATAAATCTGGTGGACTGAATGACCTGGGCATCTTTCATCTTCTGGGACAAACACACACACACATACACGCACACTTTGTCTGAAATCTGGGTTCTTTACCCAGTGTGCAAAAACCAGTTGTCACACAAAGATGAGATATTTGGTTTATTAAGCAAAGGTAGCAGCCTTTTGAGAAATAAACCAGGTCTTCTATACAAAATAACAACAAAGAGGAAGCTACAGTAAAGTAAATGGTTGGTTGGTCATTGTCACTCCTAACTTTACATATGAAAGCTGAACTTTACCATTCTCTAATATGAAAACCGCTGACTTTTTTGAGATTAGTTGGGCACCACCAGCATCTGATGCTCCCCAGCCCCACTCATCAACTGCACAAGCCCACTTGGAAATTTTGTGACTGTTAACCCTTTTCACAACACATGCAGTATACAGATGTGACTGGTACCACAGGTAGGACACTCGTAGCTTTACCCCTGTAAACACAGGCAGCACAAAGTGCCTGATTCTGTTTCCAAGGGTTGCTGCCTAGAGAAAACCTTAATGGGTTTCTCCAGGATATGTTTCCACGCTTTTCATTCTGCTTGCCAACTGATCTGGCCTGGAGTTCGCTAGCATATGACACACCCACTCTAGAGAGTGGGATCATGCAGGAAATAGTTAGGAATGGTGTTTAATAAGAAGGCAGAATGAACTGTGATTGTTTAGGCTGCACCAGACAACTGAGTTGACCAACTTAATGCTTTGATGTAATGGGCCTCTTTTATCCGCCCCTCTCCATTTTCCTGTGTTTGTTCTGCCTTGATCCACCTTGATCCCTTCCTTTTCTTGCCTTTGGCCTTTCCCTTAAACAGTGTGTAATAAATCCTGTACAATCCTCCAGATCTTTTGTTCAGGCCCGAAGTCCTCTCCAGGGAATGCATCCCAGGATAAATCCTACAAGTCTCTATGCAATAGTCCCCCTCATTTTACATAGTATTCTGGAGAGGGTTTCTTCTGTTGAATCCCCTTAGTGGGTGGGTTTCACACTAAGGACAATGGCTTTAATTACCCAACTTTAATGGTTTTAGGAATAGCTGATTTGGATGGATAAGACTGTTCTCTCCCTTGTCATCTCAGCCTTGTTCCTCTGATCATTATCTGCTTGTGTTGAATAGGCATTAGCTAGACATCTTTGCAACTACTCTTTTGCTTACTTTTTCATTTAAAAAGGGCCAACTTTCAGTTAAGTATTTAAAGACAATTATTTTAAAAAATACTTGTACCAAAGGCTGATCATGGAAAACATTTACTTGGAAGGGTAAAGTGTAGCAAATTATCCAGTGGTAAAAAAAAGAATTTAAATGAATATGTGCCTAGAAACATAGCATATATTGGTAAAATTTATCTTGGTAAAATATTAATTAAAGGAATATAGCTGAAGTAGCCTTCAAAGTAGTCTGCAGTGATCCAGAGCTGTTCATTGTATGTTAAAGAAATGAGGATTTTATAGGTACTTCAGAGATGACAAATACAAACAATTCCTTCTTTGTCATTAATGTCAATTGAAATATGTATTCATGGGATTATATTCAGTGTCTCCTACAAGACAAAAGTGGATAATGAACGGGGTTTAATACCTTTTTAAATTATTTGTGTTCCTATTGACCTAATCTTCAGTATCTTTTTTCAGCTGCTGGTTCAGTTTGTTCAGAATACTTCTATTCCACTGGGGCAAGGGCTGGTGGAATCGGAAGCAAAAGACATCACCTGTCTTTCTCTCCTTCCTGTTACTGAGCCCTCAGAATGCAACAGACTCATGTTGCCAGGTAAAATCTACGTGGGAGATCTTTGTGAGCCTGCCCTTCATACAGCTGTCCTTACTGCGTGGCCCACTGCTTCTTGCTGATAAGGCATTCCAGGGATGGGGGGACCAGTTCAAAAAGGGGGCTGAACCTTTTCTCATTTAACAGTGAAGTCTGACTAGTTAGAAAATTCCTTCCTCCTCTATCTCTTTCAAGTTCTAATTTTGTCTAAAAAAATAACTTCATAGATATATTTTAGTCATAGATATATTTATACTTCTATTTACTCTGGTTTAACTTTCTTCACTAGATGATGAAAGAGATCTCACTTCTCCAAGTCACACTAATTCTTCCAAAGATGTTTCTTCATCTGCTGTCTTGAGAAGTCTCCAGGTAAATGTGGGCCCTGATGGAGAGGAAACAAGGGCACAGAATGTACAGAAGCCATCTGAACTTCTGTCAACTCCAGAGACTTCCAGTTTATTGCAAGATCTCCAGCCCAGTGACAGTACTTCATTTATTCTACTCAACCTAACAAGAGCAGGTAATTCTCCTTCTGTTTGTCATCTGGCTGGATATGCCTCAGACAGCAGAATGCAGCAGATAAAAGTACAACTCTGTCTTTGCTGCTTATGAAGGGGAAAGATCACGGAATTTGCTGGGCATTATTGGATATTTTAGGAGCGTTTAATCATCATCAGCTTTCTACAATGTAGAGGTCAGTGAAGACTTTTTCAGTGCGGCTATTGCATCTATGCCATGAACACTAGCCTCTGGGAAGCAGAGGAAATTTCCCTGTGTTACATTATCCTGTTTCATGAAGTTATCTTCTTTTCTAGGGCTAGGGTCTCCAGCAGAGCACTTGGTGTTTGTTCAAGATGAAGCAGAAGAGTCTGGGAACGACTTTCTCTCTCATGATAGCACAGACAGCAGTACCCCGTGGTTCCTACGAGTGCAAGAATTGGCCCATGACAGTTTAATTGCTGCTACTCGGGCCCAGCTCGCTAAGAATGCCAAAGCAAGCAATAACGGTAGGAAATCCCCTGATTCTGTCTCAGAAGTTGAATGTTTCATACAAGGCCCCTAGTTTCAGCTTGTTTCTTCCTCTCTTCCTCACTTTCTTCCTCTCTTGCTTTTAATCTGTTCTGACATCTTCAAATCATCATCAGTGACAGATTTATACAGAACAACAGTGTATTTTTTTCTGCACTATAAATAGGCTCCTTGTTTTTTTCTGAGGGAATGAACTTTAGTAGCAGTTCCATTGTAGTCTGCCTGTTCTCTGGTACATGGAAAGAGTATCTTCTTTCTGACCGCAGCTGCTTGTATTTCAACTTCAATTTTCACTTTCAAGTGTCTATTTTTAATGCATACTGTAATTCATACTTTTTTCTTAGCTTCGCTGGGTTTGGAGATCAGCTTTATGAAGAGTACATAACTGGATTTAGTCACATACTTTGTGACTTAATTATTTTAATAAATAATTGCAAACAAATGCATTATCTCTTTTTTTTAGCTAAGGTGTTTTTAAGAAGAGTTATCCTGGCTGATACTTAAAATTGCTTGGTTGATAATGATACAGATACCATTTTTATAATTTTTGATGCTTTTGTTTTTTATTTTTATGATAATCCGCATGTGGTAGCAGCTGATCTGATACAGATAGCTTATTGGGAATAGTTTATGGGCCTGGTAAGGTTTGTGAATCTGTCTGATCCCTGTTACTAGGGGGCAGCTGCTAGGCGGCAGCTTGTAGGACATGGAAAATAATTAGTAGCCAGGCACATACCGGCTTTACAGTCCTGTATCCTATCTGATGCTGCTTTTATCTATTATATTTGACACATTATAGTAATCTGTATCTTTTTTAGATTTTGTTGGGCTTATTCTTCCAGGTGAAAATGTTCATCTTTGCTCAGGAGATGGACAGCAGAAAGACTCTAGCCCCATTCCTCATTTATCTCGCATGGAAAGGAAGCTGAAGTGCACAGTTGAGGGCTGCGATCGGACATTTGTGTGGCCAGCGCACTTCAAGTATCATCTGAAAACACACCGGTGAGCAGAATAAAGCTATATGTTGTCATGACTTTGAAAAACAGTGCTCTGTTTTTGGGATAGTGTTTGTTTTTGATATTGACAAGCTGTGAAAACCTGGTATTACTCTTAGATATATTAGGCCTGTTTGCTTGTTTTGGGTAATTTATATTGAAAGACTTTGACCAGATTTAGATTATTTTTTGCAGGCCCTTGTTAGTGTTCAGCTTAGAATATTTGTATTTTAACAGGTGCTCAGTAAAGAGCATCACTATCACTTCTGTGGTGTAATGAACATTAGAACTTGTAGGATGCTGTCATATTTCTGTATATCCTTGAACAAAGTCACTTGCTCTAACAAATGACCCTAATTTTTTTTAGCTAAGAAATTGACCGTGGGTAAATTGTAGATGAGAAGCCTAAAAACTGGGAAGGACTCCAATAGACATGAGCCCATCATCTTGCCCTGAGACAGGGCCAGCAGTAATCGTATATGTTATATGTACATGTACAGTCATTTTTGACCCTCCAGTGACTGGAATTCCACAACATTCCTCTATAATCTTTTGCACCACTTTACTACATCATTCTAGGTAGGAAATAGGCAAAGTAATATGATGAAAAGATACTACCTGAACAAATTCTTCCAGTGGACTACCCCGACTCTTAGTTCCTTAGAACTAATTTAGGTCACTCACTTGGCAGAGTTTCTCCCTTTTCTGATTTTAATTTTGGTTTGAATGTTTCTGCTTTTTGTTTAATCAATAAAAGAAGTCAAGTGTTCATGAGAAATAAATCACAGTAGCTAGCAATGGAACAGTTATTTTGTTGCTTTCTAGGAACGACCGATCCTTCATCTGCCCAGCAGAAGGCTGTGGAAAAAGTTTCTACGTCTTGCAGAGGCTGAAGGTGCATATGAGAACTCACAATGGTGAAAAACCATTTGTGTGCACAGAGCTGGGCTGTGGGAAACAGTTCACGACAGCTGGAAATCTGAAGAACCACCTACGAATTCACACGGGTGTGTTTTAGACCTCACCTATTCATGGTCTGCAGAGGTGGGGTCTTTACTGAGGAATAAACCATTTCCTCCTCCATCCTACAGCTTTTGAGAATATTATGCTGCTTATCTCTGCCGTTCATTAGTGTCCCTTTTCTATCAACTCACATTGATCTATAGGTCAAATTAATCAACTGCTTACCTCCTTTACTATCCTGTGTAATTTCACACAGGTTTCACTCTCCAATACTGTACAATCATGCTGTAGTCTGCTCAGCCCCATGCTCTGAAGATTCCCGTCCCCCCTCAAGTTGTTTGATGGAGGGAGGGATGGATGTTGTTTGGGGGAGAAACTGGACTAGGGAAACTGTTCCTAAGGGAGTAGCTATTGAACATGACTGCTGTAATTGTTTTTTAGAAAAAAGCTATTTTAAATTCCTGAAAGGCACAATAGCTTGGATATTTCTCCAGTGTGGAGTCCTGGTGGACACAGTCACAGCTGTACTGACATCTGGCTGAATCTGACTAGCTTATGTGACCTGTGCTGCTTGTAGAATTACTACATTTGGGAAATTCACAGAAATGAGGAATGTGGTGGAATGAGCAGCAAAAATACAGTAGCAAGGTCTAGTAGAAAAAACGGTAATAATTAGAAGACAGCATTTTGGCATGCAGACTGTGTGAATGCTAATTCGGGATGTTACCATATGCTGCAGCCTATGTACTCTTAACTCATGCTCAGCTTTTGATATTAAATAAAACAAGAACCTTTATTTCATAGTGCTGTATTTTTACACGGTTTGTTTATGCTGTCCCCTCTGGAAAATTTCATCCTGCGTTGCCAATATTTGCAGAAGTCGGTGTATTGGCCGAAGTCTTGACAACTGCATGAAGTGCTTTAGATGTTTGTTTTTATCCTAGAAAGCTGATTGAGAGAATCACACAAGTTACAGCTGAGATCAGCAGTTTAATAGTTAGCAAAGTTCATAGTGAATGTTCTGGTGGTTTTGTTGATTGTTTTTTTTAAGTCTCAGGGTTATCATACCACTTAAACAAACGGCCCAGTTCAAGTCTCTCAGGATATTGTTAGAGATTCCCTAAGAAGGTAGCATTGCGTTACAGTTGGTTAACATTTCAAAATAACCGTGACAAGCATGAGAGCAAAAGGCCTCTCTAGTAAAATGAAATTGCAGAATATGTGGGCAGATAGCAGCTGGTTATGCCTTCTGCCTTACTTAAACACTACCGTATGGTATGTAGTTTGGAGATACGCATGGAAAAAGGTTGATATTTTAAAGAACTTGCAGTCTAGCTAGAACACATGGTTTGGGGGCAGATGTTGGGATGTAGTTAAAAATTGTATATACCAATAATAAAATTTTGAATGTGTAGTAACAGCAGTCATATTTTTTGCAGTTTTCTTTTGCACTTAAAGCTCCGAGCCAAGGTGCGGATAAAGTTAAGAGGCCCTGCTGACACATGCACAATCCTCCATGATAGAGCAAGCGTTCTGCAACCAGCAGAGCGGTAGCTTCTGGAGGAGTAAATAGTAACTTTCTTAACTGCAAATTGATAATGTGCAGTTAAGAGTTTGATCAGACCAAAGGTGTTACAAAACTGCAGGTGTGAATAGACCTAGGGTTTCTTATAGATGGAACCGGGTGCTGGGGTTTTTTTGTCAGTGGTAGCTTTTCTTCCTTCTTTCCAAATTTTAAATATTTATAACAAGCCAGAATGTATAATCAGTGTTTGAGAATCTGCTACATACTCCAGCTTTGTAATACCAATCACAACATGTTGTGTTGATCCTTTTTGCTCAGATCTGTTGAATGCTATAGTAGACGAGAAGCTGAGAAATGAACTGTAGGGAGAGCACTTCTAAAGGCAAAATCACACTAGAAATGATTTTAAAAACAAGTTTACTCTGAAAGAAGTATGTATATATTAGACAAAAAAAGTAGCTACAATAGCTCGCTTAATGTCATGTGGACTCGCTGGTACTAGTTAAAGACTTGAAATTATTTAGTGGGATGTTGCAGGCAAAAGTTACCTCTAGTTTTATTTAAGGCTTTATTAAGAAAGTGTTTAGAAGAGATTAATTATATTGCATTGCATTAGTGTAGTCACCTCCCAATTTATCATCATTTAGACAAATACAGAAATAGCTGTGGAGATATTTAAAAATAACAAGTTTCAGCCTACAAGAACAAATAGTGCCTTGAATTACTGTTCCTCCACGCATAAATATAAATGACTCATCCCTTACGGGATTTTGGCAAGTTCAGCCTCATCTGAAATAAACTATAGAATCTGATATGAAGGGAAATAAAGTTAATGGGATTTTTGGCGCTGAGGCAGAAAGTGAAACAGGATCCTGGGAGTGCACGAAGCAGAGGGCTGATTGTTAAGAGCTGCACATACAGGATGTATCACAGTCCAGGTACTTTTGTACTATTTTGGTATTTATGTACTTGGAAGATCTATTTAGAAACAGCAGACCCTTTCAGTGAATGATGATCTAAGAATATTTCAGAAAGAATGGGAGTAGAGATCTACAGACTGTTCTCAGGGACTTGGACAATCAGATCAAGTTGTGATCCCAAAATGTAAGAACTTACTTTTCCCTTGCAGGGGAAAAACCCTTCCTGTGTGAGGCACAGGGATGTGGTCGCTCCTTTGCTGAGTACTCCAGCCTTCGGAAACATTTGGTTGTCCACTCAGGTAAGACTCAGAGTCTTTGTCTGACATTCTGTGACCTATCTGAGAAAAGATCTTTATTGTAGGACTTTGATTTGATTTCCTTAAGAAAACCCCTGGTTTCTACAGGACTTCTGGTTGTAATGTTTCACAACTTCATTTCTGGTGCCAGTAGCCGGTACAATTTATTCTTTTCTGTTGTATCTATTTCTAAATTTTATGTTTCTAAATTCAAATGATCTTCTTAAAATTTATTTTTTAAATTGTTTCTAAAATATCATGAAGTTGAGTACCTGTATCATAGCTGCCATTTTCTTATGTGAAAGAGAGTCTAGCCCCTCTGTATGTTAGTCAAAGCTGTTAAAATCTGAAATCTCTATGAGTGGGTTTCTGCCACAGGTAGGGTTTTCTTTTATTTTTTAATACTACATACTTCATATTGGACAAAGCATTAGATGGAAATGTATTTCACAAGTGTTTCAAAGCTTCTGCCTCCTGTTTGGATCTTAAATATTTTCAGCACATGATGAATATGGCATGTTTGGGGAAGGGGAGATTTTATTGGAGTAGTAACTCTGGGGACTACCTGAGTTCTCCACGATTTTTCCTTCCTGTCTCCTTGGCTTCCATGCTATTGAGCTCACACATATGGACATCATACGTTTATTATGAAAATGATAGACTGCTCTGCAAAATGGAAATCCTTTTACAGTGACAAGTCATCGTCCGATCTCTGCTCAGTAATGTAAACCAGATGCTGCAATTTGTTGTGTGATGGCAGGAGGTAGCTTCCTTGTTGCTGTGTCCTCACTTTGGGTCATTATCTTCTAGGTATGAGACATCAAATATTTCCATGTCACCAAGTAAGAGATTCCAAATAACTTGTTCCCTCTCATAAATCAGTCTTGAAGAATTTGTTACTCTTCAGACTTCAGTTTTCCAACAGTTGGCAATACTGATGTCTAAACCTCTTCTGTTCTAGAAGCTTATCGCTTCCCAGGAAACAGGAATATTTCTCATTTGTTTTTTCACTGATAATTAACACCAGTCATTTCAAAACAGTGTTATTGGCTTCTTGGTTGATGAGGACTTTATTTCCGATTTGGTAATTCTTGGGATGTTTTTTCCCCCTTCTACTCCAAGGAGTGAAACCCCATCAATGCCAAATTTGTGGGAAGACATTTTCCCAGAGTGGTAGCAGAAACGTGCATATGAGGAAACACCACTCCCGAATTGGAGCAGCTGGCAGCAGAGAGCGAGAACAGCCAGGTAAGGAAGGGAGGGCACTCTTTGTGGGGGAGAAGTGCAGGATAGAGTTAGCGGATGGTCAAAGAGAAGGGAAGGTGTTTGTCCTGAAAATGAGACCACAAGCTAGTAAGAAATAAAAGACTGTTCCTCTTGGAGATGAGGATGGATTGCTCCCCTTCCCCTTTTCTAGGATAAAAGACAAAGGTGTGCTTCTATATTGGCTTATTGTTTTCAAATGAAAATTAATCTAGTGTCTTTTTTTTACATGGAATTTGTGCCCTTTGTTATGTATTCTTTTTGTAAGCAGCCTGTTTTTTATGGAATGTGAATATTTAAAGACAAAGCCAAGCCTGCATGAGATCCCACCACACTAAGCCTCAATACAATAAATATGAGTTACCATCCATTGGCGTGCTGGGTGCCCAAAGAGTAGGAATGGATAAAGTAGGCGGAGGCAGGTATTGTAACTTACATTGCAGTATCATTACATCATGAGAATTTTGTTCTACCCTTTTTTTCACAATAGAGTCACTGATGGGCAGCAGTTTGCTGGAAGAATCTACAGTGCACAGTAAGAATCTCATCTCCATGAACTCTCAGCCCAGCCTTGGTGTTGAGTCTCTGCACCTGCCAGACACTGAGTCCATTATTGGAGTGGAGGAGGGTGAGACCAGCTGCTCTTTTTTCCGCCCTCTGATATGTGGTGACTGAAGTGGAATCGATCATTCCTCCCAGAGGCTCACTGTGTTGCAGTGGGAGGAGTGAACATTGCTTTAACTGTGCACAGAGCGGGTGGGTAGGTGGAGAATGAATTATAAAACTGGAGCTGGAGAAGACCTACCGGACCAAGTTTCTCTCTTGCAGAGCTTATAAGGTGAAGTCTACTGCTTAGGTGTCATTTAGCCCATGTCGTGGAACGCCATTTAAAAACTGTTTATGCAGTCCATTCTCCTAAAGCCTAAAGTGTTTGTTTTGCTGGAGCACCTAGGAGCCCCAGTTAAGGACCAGGACCTCATTGTGGTAGGCACTGTACAAACATTCAGTCTCTTGAGCAACAGGCCTTCCTTCCATCCTTTACCTTCAGAGACTATATTCTAATACATCTCACTGTCAGAAGCTGACTTACTATCTGAAATAAATGTACTACTTGATATCATTTAATTACATTTACTGTGTTCTTTTCCTGCTTTCCCCAGTCACGTTTTCCTCCAAAATGTGTTTGGTATATCAAGATCTTTAAATGAGTCTACCATGTAGATGTTTTGATTTTTTAACTTAAAGACTCTCTTCAGAATTTGCATTATTAAGAATGCAGAGTTTTGCTAAGATGCTGTGTGTCTATAATAGCTCCTGTGTGAAGAGAATGCTTTGGGTTTGTACTGTTCCCTGGCTGAATGTAAAGGTGGTGCAGCTGTGGGTGAAGTTACTGTAATTTGGAGGTTCTTGCAGAAGCTCCACCAAGTACCTGTGAATCAGGATCTGATGTGGTTTGGCTGATGGGAGGTGCTCCAGTGAGATGTCTTCTTTACTGCAGTATTTTTATGGGTTAGCTGAGCAGGCTGCAGTTCTTTTAACTGAAAATAACAATATATTTTTATAAAATGCAAAAATCCAGAGCAAAACTTGAAATTCTTTATCTCTCTCTACCATATTTGAGATATATTAAGAGATTACAACTCTCTTTTCCATTTCTGTAATCCTGCTTTTAGAACACCACTTTGTTTAGCAAGAAAGGTGCTAGTGAGTTTCAATTACTTAGTTTGATGCTTTTCCTTTCATCACCATATTGGCAGTTTCTGTTTAGGGACCAATATTAACACTTGGATTTATCTGTTACTGTATTCATGCATGTCACCATAGTTGTTAACGGGATGTGCACAACATCACACGTTAATTTAAAGCCAAGCCTTTGTTCCTCCTTTCCTAAGGTCTTCCTTTACACTACAAATACTTGGAATTTTTTTTTTTCCAGTATCATCAAGTATTATTACGGAAATTAGCAACCAATTTTAGTAAATACTCCTTAAGCTATATGAATTAAAATTTCACTCCAGATATATTCATACAAGCCCAGTGGGCTTTAAGCCACAGACCTGGAGCATGGAAGAAATCTTTCCTTCCTCTTTCAATGTGACAAGGCTGGTGACAGTATGATTACATCTTTTCTGGGGGATACCAGAGAAAGAACAGCCTTTGTGTGTCCTACACAATTAAACCTACGTAGAAACCTGTACACTGGTAACAGCTTTCCTTGAACCCTCCCAGGTGCTTAAGCCTCTCCACAGCATGGAGATTGCGTCAGTAAGGAGGACCGGTGCAACCCAGTGCCTTCAGCTACATATTGATCTCTGTGGAAGTGCAACATAGCAGCCTGAAAACCCAGGGCCATAAATTCGTGGATCTAGTACTTTGTTATGATTTCAAATGTCATTATCTCAGCTTTGTATCTTTAGCTGATGTGGTAGCTCTTACAGGCACTGCATTTCTGATTTGATGATGAGGTTTTGTTGTTACTGTGTAAGGAGAAATGGATTGAGGTGACAAAGATGGAAAGAGACACAGCTTCTATTTGAAAAGTGAGGAAAAGACAATTGATAAAGAAATCAGACAATGCAGAAACATGATAGCCACTTAAAAATGTTTAATCTCTAAGGGCTTTGATATCACAATTCTCAGAAAACATTCTAGGCGGTAAGGGTTTGCATTTTTGAGATCATTATTAAGTAAAGGAAGACCACTAATGTGTGAACTATGCCATTCAAGATGCGCCAGGCGTTTGAGTGCGGCTTGCTGACAGTCAATAACCTCATCTTTCTTCCACCAAAGTCCATCTTTGATATCACAGTAACGGTAGAAGTAGAACAGCAATCCAAAGTGATGCATGTTTAATTACAACCTTCTTCATAATGTTAGCTGGTTCTCAGGTCAAATTAATGACCTTAAGTGGTAAGATGTTAAAACAATTTCAAATCATTAAATAGGGGGGCTTTTTAATGTAGAAAGACCGTTGCTTATTCCTAATGGGTGGAAGGAGCAGAGCTGGTAATGAGTGAATAAAGAGTTAACACCAGAGAAGGACTTCCCTGAGCCTTCTCCTAAGTAGGTCTAGTCCTGCTATTTGTTTTTTTAGAAAGACCTTGTTTGAAAGCATTCTACCAGATACATGTGTAAACCAAGGTGTAGCACACTGAAAGGCATTCTTCCCTCTCTGTGTGCTTCTGCGGCATGAACGCAAGGAGCTGACACTAGAGGATGCACCTCTTCAATCTTTTGTGCCTACCTTTATCCAAAGGCAGCGCTTCAACTGTTCTAACTTGTTTTGTTGCCCGTTAAAGGGAAATGGCTCACATGAGGAACGCTTGTGAAGACAAAGGGAGGCTGCAGGTTTGCTGTGTTGGACAAGACATGCTCTAAACAACAGCTGGTCTTTTTTTCCTTTACTAAGTTCTCACATCTCACTCACCCCAGAGCAATTCTTAGGTGTCAGCTTAAACCATAAAGTTCCTGAGGATTAACCTGGAGAATGTTGAATCAAGAAATCAAGAGATGATCGATGGATTCTTCTGCTAGATCTTATGTTGGCATTTCCTTTCTGCTCTGTTCCTCTTGAGGTTCTCCTTCCTGTACAGTACAGTCGTCCTTTTCACCCTGAGGCTTGGGTGCTCTGCAGAAACAGTGATTGTCTAATACCGGAAATGGTTTGCAGCGCTTACTTGCTGCTTTGCCCCATGCATGAGAAACAAAGTGCAGTCACAGGAGTTAAGATAGAGGAGCTGTGATGCTTAATAAGAGCAGTGAAGTCGATTTAATTTTACCTACACTATATGATACAACCTGGAATGCTTTCATGAACAAGGAAAATATTTTTAGTCAAAGGCCAAAGAGCTGTATTGCATTGTTTTTATTACCTGTGAACGTCAGATTCTTCTCCCAGCAAGTCAGTGGCATCTTTCCCTTTTTTCCTTACAAATTCTTCGCTTAGCCCAACCTGCTGGAGGGTGAGTCTGTAGCGACGCTCTGCTCCCTGACGAGCATCATGCTATGAAATTGAAACTTAAACAGTAAGCATGTAGAACTGGGGCTTCCCCATAACGGTCAAGTTGTTGTAAAGTTCATGGCTGACACTTCTAATGAGAACAAGAGGACCGCAAAGCCCTCATCCAACATTTTTGTCATCCATACACTACAGTACCAAACCCGAATGCTAGGACATCTCACATCTCCCAAAGCTAGAGCTCACCTTTTCCTGCTTCTGTTCTCCTGGTTCTACAGCATTCCAGTCTTACCACACTAGCATACTTATCCTGACTCTGACACCCCTATTGAGGATATGTGCAAAAAAAGGGTTGTGAGAAATAAAGCCAATGTATCCTGTCACCCAGAAACAGTCTGGAACCTTGACCAGTTAGTTACCTTGGTGACCTGTTCAAAGAGGTATGGTCTGTTCTTGACTCGCAGCTGCATTTCTTCCAGCTCCTTTCTGTATTCCTTTGTTCTCTCTCTCATACTTTGCCTGAAATGGAAAAGTTGCCTGTCTAATGCAGGTTCTCTTTGACTGTAGCTGATCAGGAAAGAGGGATTCTCAGTAACTGTTTCATCTATTTAAATAGCTCTGGTAATTCTCTTGATTCTGAATGCTGGGCAAAAAAAATCTTACTGCTGGCAATTTATGGACCCATTAGCAAAGCTTTACTACTAGACCATAAACAGAGAACCAGTGTTCACATTTCTAGAAAACCTTGTCTTATGTGTGCTTTACCAAATTGTATGTTTTGGGTGACTTGTTTGCATAAATTAGTTTCTACAAATGTTAATCTAAAGAAAACTTGTGTATGGAGGGAGTAGTGTGGAATTGTCAAGAAATCTAAATGAATGTGGAATGGGTATGACAACTAAAAAAGTTAGGCTAGGAATGTTCTTAGACCCAGTTCCTCCTAAAGAATTAGCTGATGATCCCCAGTTAGCAGAGCAAACAGTTATTTCTGTGCAGAATAGGACACTGACCAGTTCTGTTTCAACTTCTCCTTGTGTGTTTCCTCCAGACTTCTATGGGGGTCCAGGGCTTTTGCTCGGCTGTTCACTGACTTTCGGATAGCTTGGCATTTCTTTCTCTGCTTCTCCAGCCAATGTATTCCTTCTTTGTCCCCATCCTTTTTGTTATCTTGGGAGTATCTATATAGAAAAAGTTACTAATGAGCTCACCTAAGACTGCCAGACTACATGCTAGCAAGGAATTTCACTTTTGTAGTCCTCTTAAGGAGAAAAGCAAAATGTCAGACATAGGAGTGTGCAGCTTCCAAACCAACCAGGAGGCAGGGCAAGAATTAGCAAAGAAAGAGGACAGAGAAACATTTAGAAAAGGTATTGTTGATGTAGTTGATGTGATGAGGAAAAAGACTGAATTTTTTCCCCTCCATTTTGGTCATTAGTTGCTGTATGGTCTTGTAGACCAGACTTTTCTACTTACCTAATAGCAGATTCCCTTTTTCTAGTTGCGTCTGTAATATGCACAGGAAGGGTGTTGGAAGAGAGAGAGGAAAGTCCAGTCAGAGAATGACTTTTTTGCACTGAAGCCTTGGAAAGTTGCTGAGATTCCTGAAAAAAGAAGGAACTTAATTCAGTGTATTTGTTCACAGTACAGAATCTCCTCTGTTCTTTGTCTACCAAACAGAACAGTTGGGGTATGTGGGCAGTACACTCATTCTTCTCCCTTCCATCAGCAGGGATTTACATTGGGAGGGGCTGAGGGGAAGGACATGTGATTAGGGTGATAAGGGTTACTGAGCCTTAGCCTCATCTCTTTGTGTAGAATTTTGTTCTCTGGTTTGTCCTAGAATTCTGCAGTACTCCCAAGACAAGGTCACAAGACATTAACCATCCATAAATAAATGCTGTAAATTTAAGAAGTTGCTATCTTGATCGGAGAAAGCAGTGCCACAGAAATATCCAGTCATCTCACCTTTATCTTTTCATTAGCCTGCCTCTGCCTGCCATGGAGATTGGAGGTTCTTAGCTTGAATGGTTTATTACGTGTTGCCTCTTTGATCTCTTGTCTCCTTACTGCTTCCCTCTGAAATGCCCAGTGAAGTCCTTCAAAATCCGGTATTGTTGGATTAATCCTTGGCTTGAAGCTGAAACTTTTGTCCTGCAAGAAGCCAAGTCTTTCCAGCTTAGTTTTAGTGGCAGTTCGGGACTGAGGCTCCCTCCGACAGTTGCTAGTATCTATAGGAGCTACAGAGCTCTCAAGCAAATCCTTTGCTCTCATTTGAATGCGGATTTCTCTGTAGAGTTCAGCCTCTAATGAATCAAAAGCAAAGCAATGAGAAGAATATGAGTGACATAAAAGGCTGTGAAATTGCTACTGCCTGACTTCAAACTTTTTTTTATGATGGCAGCTACATATATAGGAGACCAGACATCCTGTGTTCTCTTTCCCCACTTTCCAGCCTCTCTCTCCTCTGCCTCCCAAGAAGAAAAACATCAAAGATACCATAAAAAAAACCACGGTAGAGTCTCTTTCTTAGGCATCAATCTCTAGATACTCCTTTCACTTAGAATAAGCCATTTCCTCCTATTCTTCTTCTTAGGGGCACCAGGTGACTTATGCCCTTTGTCTTGCAGAAGTGTTGTGTTAACCAGTGTTCTACTTTTCATATGGGACCTTATGTCATGATGTTGACTGTGTGACCCAAATAGGCTGTACAAATATACTTGTAAGAGTTGGTGGCTTTTTTCATGTAATATCCAGTAAGATTTGTCTACATTGGAGAAGATTTTAAGTAAAGAGCATGTGATGGATGGATCACGGCTTGTGAATTCTGTGACAAACTTTCTATAGGAAGAAGGTGTATAACATCAGACTGAGTCCTGTTCTGTGCAGCATCAGATATTTGTGAAAATGCAGGCAAACAGCTGGCTGTGGGTTGGGTTTTTGCTTTTAGAAAAAAAAAAATCAATACTGCTATTTGCAAAGTAAGACTTTAAGTTTATTTATAAGTTTGCATTGACTGAGGCATGAAGTGTTCACTCCTCCTCCTAGAAACAGGAAAGTGAGTTTGCTCTCTTTCTAATCTATTTAGTTAAGTACACCACAACAGACTGTTTTCTGATGAAAACTGAACTTTCTCAAGAAGAAGTCCCTCTGATTAGAACAGTCAATCGCACCTACTACCTCTGTTTTTGTACTTAAGAAGGTGGAGGGTGAGTGGGAAGGTAACTGAAAACATCAGAGAATGGCAGGCGAGACTGGACTGCTGCTCTATCGCTTAGAACCGAACCAATTGCCTGATTTGGGCTCAGGAAATATTTTTCTCCTAGGGGTTCTGTGCAGCACAGATCACTTGGGTGGGAGCAAAATAGTCAGTTCCAGGATACTGCATGACCTTGGACACTTCTGTCACTACATCTGTCTTCACATTTGTGGCACAAATCATCTAAGTCCCTTTAGCATAACCAAAAGTATGGAACTGCCCAGTGCAGGGAAAGATTCCCAAACTGTCATGATTTGCTGCAAAAGGGGTATAGAAATCTGTCTGAAGAGCTCAATGTACCTGTGTGTGCTGGGCAGTGGTACAGAACTGCCACTGCTGATACTGTTACAAGACGACTAAATTTAAGACACTCTAAATGTAATGACCAATGATACACAGGACACTAAACACCAGGGGATGTAATGATACTGGCTTTATACTCCAAGTAACGCTCTATGGGTCATGATCGTACCTCCCAGCATGGAGACAGTGATGGACAGGCAGGGAATTGTTTTTACCGGAAGAGCCCTGGCATTTTACCTTTGAGTTTATCTCCAAGAAGTGGGTCATAAGTAGATTTAGGAACTTTTTTACTGGCTTGCTTCTGTTTGGAGTTCTCATTTGGGGTTGCTGTCGCCAGGAACTTTTGTCTGATAGCTTCTCTCTTTTTCTCCTCCTTCTCCAGGAAACTGAAGGGCCGCTGGGTTGAAAGTAGCAGCTCCTTTCTTTTCTGTGTTGCTATTTGCCTGCGAATTTCATTCTGCTCCATTATTTCCTGATAAAGGGGCAAAAACACATGGGCAGGTACAGGCTGTGCCCGGAATTGTTTCTGACATTCAGCTTCATCCTGGCTTTGCCTTTTGTCTCTCTGTTTGTCTAGTTCAAGAAACATGTATGACTTCATCAGCTCGGACTTTTTGCGAGCTTCCCGCAGTGTCATTTTGAAAGGCTGAGGGATGGTTATGGAAGGAATCCAGGGAGATGAAGCGCTTTTTGGCCTCAAGTGGGATTTAGGAAACAAGTGAGGTTTTTGCTGATCCCAGGTACTGTCCAAGGTGAGGTCAATCAAAGAACTGGACTGCCTTTTGTTACCAGATGTACGACTAAGACAAAGACATTATGAAGGGGAAATAAGTGAAATTATTAAAAAATAGAGGTAAAAGAAGGGAGACAATGTTAATTAAGACACCACAGGCTGAACTCAATGCTAAAAGACAGGCCTAGGGCTTATCATTCTTGGGCTCTGTATTTTGCTTTGCTACCAAAGTTCGTGAGCAGAGCTTTGCTTGTTTTCCCTGTATAAAATGGAAGTTATGCCTACTTGGCTTTGCAATACAATTTATTATGCTGCTAGCACTCTGTTGCCAGAAAGGCCACAAGTCAACCAGAAAGCTCCAACTTTAGGGATATCTGGCTGATAGGTACTCAACATAAAAGACAAACTCAGGAGAGGCAATAATTCAGGCACACAGATGCACAAATCCTAACAGTACCAAGCACCAGCATTCCTATAACCCTGATGGAAGGGCCATTGCAAGGAACTGCTTTAATGCAACTCTTAAGAGGTTCAGCTGGAAACTTTGTAGCTGATGAGAAGGTCATATAATTGATAATAAGAAAAAACCCCAAGACTATCATGGGTCTGATTGTAATCGCAAACGTCATTTAGGAAGTTTGAGGGTGACTGTGAAACAGTACAGCTTACAAGATATTTAGGGAAGGAACAAATGCAGGTAAGAGGAAGGATCGAGGTGGACCAAGAATAGGAAAATGGGAAAAAGGGGCAAACGGAAGGTGTTATGTGTAAACAGGCTCCTAGTCAATACACTTGCCTGGTCATTGCTGCAGTCTGTATTCTTCACAAGCTATTTCCTTTGTAAGGGCGTGTGTGTGTGATCTGCTAGCAAACTTCAACTGGACTAACCAGAGAAGGAGAACAGGCCTGAGATCTAGAGCTGGAGAGACCACAGCCCTGAATACTGAACACTGGATAGAAACGGGCATGATCTGCCAGTCAATTTAAAGCATGATTAGCTGATGAGCAGGAACGGGATTTGTGCTGTTCATGTGAATGCTGCTTATGCGGGCACCTGCTTGCCCCATCCTCCCATCCGTGAATACGTTTGTGGTCACCATTTTGGTACTATATATGTGCATCTTAGAACATCTACTCCAGCTTGTCACCGGTCAGTGGCGGCAGGAATCCCGCATGCAGCTCTGCCATCCTTACCCAGGTACCAGCCTACCTGAGGGCCTCCCACAGCTTCTCACGAAGGACTGCCGCCTCCTGCCTGAAACCCTCGAGCTCCTCATCCTCGTCGGACAGCCCGAGGTCGCCGCTTAACTTTGTCTGGTAGGGTAAGGCCGGTTCTAACGGAGACCGCCGGCCTCCCATCCCGAGAGGCCCCTCACAGCTCTTCCTCCGGTTGGCGGGAGACGCGGGAGTTGTCGGGGAGGGTGCTGTGTGTCACCTGGAAGACAAAAAACACCTCCAAAATCAAGAAGTGCTCGTCTAAGGGGTGCGGCCCCAGCCTCCATGCCCGGCCTCGGCGCTCCCGGCTCTACCTCAGCCCCGCCGTCGCCGGAGCTGGGGTAGGGCCGGGAGCCCCGAGTCCGAGCGGCTCCCCTCACCTGCAGGCCTCCACCTCAGCCCTCCAACGGCACCGATCCCGGCTCCCACCAATCAGTGAAGCCGGCAATGCTCTAGCCCCGCCTTTTCGGCTTCAAGCGGCCAATCAGACCGCCCCCGGGCAGGCCGCGTTGTCATGGTTTCCCAGAGCGACTTCCGCCCAGACGTGGAGGGTGTGTCGTCACTTCCGCGGCGATGGCGGTGGTGTGCGGCCGAGGCCTGCTGGCTCGGCTCGGCGGCCGATT